>JAUCMX010000009.1:19495569-19795569 GCA_033459395.1 Hemibagrus guttatus | reverse complement strand
GTATGCAGCCATGAGTGTGGTCTTCTTGTGTGTCAATCTGGTGTGTGCCAGCCTTGGGGAGCGAGGGGACACAGGTGGGGCCAGGAACAAAACGTGGACACTGGTTCTAGTTCGCGTCTTGGTAAATGACCTCCTTTTCATCATCGAGGCTGTGTGCCTAGCCGCTACGCTGCTCCTCCTGACCCGATTCTCTCCCACTACCAGCCCTTATTTAGACAGTAAGGTACAATAATATTAGGTTATCACTTTGTATGTATGTTTGAAAGGGTTGCTATTATTATTATAATAATAATACTGTTGACCTAGGAGCAGTTTTAAATTTACTGACAGAACCTATTTTGTGTCCATCCACAGTTCATTGTCCTTTTTTGTATTGCAGGGTACTGGCCTTTGGAGAACAGCTGTGCTGGGAGCAAGTGTGATCCTTCTCTTCTTCAGCAGAGCATGCTATAACCTTACTGTACTCATGTTGTCACAGAATTACAAGGTGGAGTCCTTCGGCTTTGACTGGTACAACATCTCAGATCAGGTATAGAAGCTTGATGTATTCATGAAGTAAAATCATGATGGAAATGTATTTGTATATTTTGGAGAGTCATGTTTACTTCTGTTTTTCCCTAAGGCTGATCTTCATAATGATCTAGGAGACATGGGCTACATTGTTTTCGGGGCTATTCTTTTCATATGGGAGCTCCTGCCCACAAGCCTGCTCATTCTCATCTTCAGAGTGCCTCGTCCTCCTAAAGAAATGGTTAGCTCTTCTTCTGTTAACAGTAATAGTAGACCTTGCTATCTTAACAAATTTTTGCATAGGAGCTCTGCATTTTAACACTGGAGTAAAGTAAGTTTAATCATTCGAAGAAGAGTCAGTCATCATATAGAAAGTTACTTTCGGCGCTCCTTGTTCGGGGTTGCCACAGCGGACCAACTGGTCCGCACAACAACTTGGCACAGGTTTTACGCCGGATGCCCTTCCTGACGCAACCCTCCCTTTTTTTTTTTTTCCAGGCTGGGGTTTGGGCATTGGCTGGGAATTAAACCCGGGCCTTCCGCATGGTAGGCGAGAAACCTACCACTGAGCCACCAATGCCCTAAGAGTCAATCATCATATGACTCTCATTAAATAATTGGAAGTTGTATGGGGGTCTTGAACTCTTCGATATTAACTGGCACCTACCAGAAGCACTGCCTCCTTCCCTCTCATTTTCCCTGTTGAAAGATGGGGCAGAATAGAGATAGTCTAGAATGTACTCTGTCTAGCATTTTTAAAACCCTGCCCAATTAGTGCATCTACACATTACTCCCAGTTGGGCCTGGCAGGTCTGTAGTTGTTTGTTACATTAATGCTTTTTTACTCAGATGTAAATTTGAATGCTTTCCAGACCTGTAGTCCTGTTATCAACACAAGGGCCTCACGCTCATATTTCTTTGATGATCCACGAGGGATAGATGGCGACGCAAGTGCTTCTTGGTCACAAAGTATACGCCCTAATAGCAGGTATAGTACCACTGATGATTAAACAGTGCTGTCACACTCCTGCTTTTACCAGTAATGAGTGAATGTTTGTGCAGCCTACTTACTGTATTTTACCAGAATGCCTTCAAGGTAGACATATAGTCAGAGTAAAAGGATAAATACTAAAATACATTTTGTGTTCCTAACAGCTGGTTTGGCTCCAGTGAGACGACTCCGCTGTTGTTCAACAGGGCAGATCAGACAAACCAGCATCACACACTCTACTCCACACCACAAACCTGAGCACTCAACAGCACAGTTTTCGGGATTTGACACTGAATATTCTCAGGCAATAATGCATCAGTACCTCTGCCTATGAAGTCTAATAGGTGATCTTTGCACTGAAACCTGGTGAACATGCTTGCACATTCCATTTGCTCGCTTCTAACTAATACCTATAGCAGCATTTTAAGGAGCATCTATTCTGTTAACATAAATAAGGACCACTAAAGGACTTTTTGTCTTAAAAAAAAATGAAAGGAAATCATATTAGCAATGTTGACTGCAGTGCTTAATGTGTAAGTGATTTTTCAGAATGAGGGATTTTCATTTTAAATGCTTTTAATATGAACAATAACTTTTCTTTTGCTGTATTTTAATGCTTTAATTTAATTGCATTGTAACATAAGATTCCTAAATATGAAAATGTTAATACTGTAAGTATTTTTTACATTATTTGGTCTTGTGGAATAAAAAAAAAAACTGAGTTTAATGATTGATTTATTCTGCATTATTTACAGATCTTCCTATTAAAATACTTTATACAGTATGTACAGTTTGTTAATTTATGCCAAACTTGATGGTAAATTCTCCCCATCAAAGCAAAGATCAGATCTGAAGAAAAGAGCTAGAAATAATCAAAATGCAAACAATACAATGAAAATCCATCTTGAAAAACAAATTCTTACTATTTCAATGCTCATGTTGTGGGCTTGCAGAAAAATGTCAAAGACTATACTGAAAATAAGAAAACAGAAACAGAACTGTTAAAAAGACTGCCTTGGCTGTATTATTAATTCCGCATATATTAATGTGGAATCCACTCTTCTACCTGTGAATCTTCTATATAACTTAAAGTCATCCTTTAGAAGTGTCTTTACATGCTGTACTGAATATCTGAGCAACATAAGAGCCCACTGGGAGACAACTCGACATCTCAAGCACCCAAAGTGCAAAAGCAGGGTACGTGAGGTGAATTTCTACTGTATAAAGTCCTTTGTCAAAATACAATGCCTGGACTACTAGATGGATAATCAGTTATCCAGAGGCGGTGTGGTGTCCAGCTTGCGTAGGCGGCGACGTCTCAGTTCAGCAGCGCTCGGCTCTCCATCCACCTCTGCCTCCTCTTCCTCCTTCTCCTTCTTTTCGTCTCCCGTGGAAGAGTCTGGTTGGGAAAAGCCTGTAGCTCCATTGACAGGACCAGCTATAGGGATAAAAAATAATTAATATATGCATCACATATTCAAGGATTTAGTTGCTGATGTACAAGCACAAGAGTTGACTAATTTGCCCTCACTGATTTGTGTTCCATTCTCTTGGCTCGAAGCTTCAGTTTTGCCTGATCCACTCGCTTCATTAGTGCTGCTCTCTGCTCGCGGAGGACTGGTGAAGAGCAGAGGAAAGGAAAGAAGAATGCAATTGAGTACTTCTGTTGTAGTTGTGTAGCATCTTTTTGAATTCCATCAAAAGGAAATGATGTACCTGAGTGTAGCGACAGTAGTGAGGTAGTGGTGGATATTAAGCATGGCAGCATCCAGCAGTGTGTGGATGTTCTGAAGGCACTGCAGTCTGGCCTCCAGACCACGACGGCCTTCCTGCTCCAACTCCCTCAGTTCTTCCTCTGACATTGTGGACAGAGATGGTGGGGGAGGAGGCATTGTTGACACTAATGGACAAATACAAGGACAAATGAGCTCAGGTTAAGGGCTGGCATTAACTTGAAGTTAATATGTTAAATCTATTAAGATACACTATATTGGCAAAAGTTTTGGGACACCTCTCCAAATCATTGAATTCAGGGGTTGGGCTTGGCCCCTTAGTTCCAGTGAAAGGAACTCTTAATGCTTCAGCATACCAAGACATTTAGGACAATTTAATGCTCCCAACTTTGTGGGAACAGTTTGGGGATGGCCCCTCAAGGTTCCAACATGAATGTGCACCAGTGCACGAAGCAAGGTCATGGAAGAGCGAGTTTGGTGTTGATGAACTTGACCTCAACCCAATAGAACACCTTTGGGGTGAATTAGAGTGGAGACTGCGAGCCAGGCCTTCTAATCTAAGATCACGGCCTGACCTCACAAATGTGCTTCTAGAGGAATGGTCAAAAATTCCCATAAACACACTCCTAAACTTTATGGAAAGCCTTCCTAGAAGAGTTGAAGCTGTTATAGCTGCAAAGGGTGGGCCAACTCCATATTACATTCATGTACATGTAAAGGCAGGTGTCCCAAAACTTTTGGCAATGTAGTGCATCTTAGTAACAGTAGTTCCAAGTAAAGCCTAAGAGATATTGTTTCAATCTTGATTATTTACATTACATTATATAAAAGAACAGATAAGACATTTTTAAGTTTATTTCTTCAGTTCAGTCATTTGACATATTACCACCACACAGTATTTATTCATTCATCTTCAGTAGCCCTTTATCCTGGTCATGGTCACAGTGGATTCAGAGCTTATCGCAGGAACATTTAGATTTACACCTAAAGGCTATTTCCTGTAGCCAATCCATCTACTGCCATGTTTTTGGCAGGTCCGAGGAAGCCCAGACAGACAGAAGATATATGCAAATCTCTACCTAGACAGTAAACTGAGTTCCGGATCAAAACAGAGATGAGCCAACAATGCCACTGTGCTTTCATAATGACTTCACAGAAAACACCCTAGAGTTTAACAATCAACCCACAACATGCTTTAGAGTATAAACCAGATTGGTAGGTTTTGGTTGTCATATGACTGTAGTAAAGCTACAAGTTCATACTCACTGAAAGGTGGAGGAGGAGGCATGGGCAGCCATGGTGCTGATGGAAATGGAGGTGGCATAGAAAAGGGGAATCCAGGCACGCCAGCCATGGGAGCTGCTGCGGCAGCAGCACCATCTGTACCAGTCTGGCTCGAGCTGCTTGCTCCTGATTCTGCACATTCAATGTGTAAAATTTACATTCATAAAAAAAAAAAAAAAAGAAAAAAAAAAAAAAGGTTAACAATGATGCAGCTTTCTCTTTACCTTGTTTTATCAAATGCACCAAAACTAAGATTATGCATTAACATTAGCCTTATAATTTGTGTGCAACACAAACTAGCCTAACCTAGGTGATCATTTCTAGCACTGTGATCCTCAGAGTGGTGTCCTGGGAACACCATGGATCGAAGACATACAGCTAACGTTCCTAATGATGGAGGAACTCATCAGCTACTACTTAGTGATGAGTTACTTAATTGCTGTGATTATGGAGCTAAACAACTAGTTACTTGAAATGAACAGGTTTAAAAATAGGCCAGTCTTTTATCTCATTTTCTAAAGAGAAGATAATGCTCTCACCTGCCCCTGACGTTTGGATTGCATCTGCACCGGTCTGCGGCGTGCTGGAGGCTGCCTGAGCAGCAGGAGGAGCAGCAGCAGGAGGAACTGCACCAGGGAAGGGAGCCCAAAAAGGGAAAAGGCCTGGGGGGAATTGGGGCATCACACCTGGAGCAACTGAAGAGAATACATACAACTGTTAAAAGAGAATGCATTAAACATTGGTTAATAATAATGTCTGTATAAATGAGAGGACTGAACTTACCATTAGCAGCCGGGGGAGCAGGAGCATTAGCTGGAGCCGCAGGAGCCGCAGGGGGTGCTGGGGCAGCAGGAGCAGGAGGGGTATTTGGCTGTGAAGCTCGCAGAACATCCATGCGGCACGTTGGACATGTCTGTTGCCTCTGGAACCATGACCGAAGGCAACTGTGACAAAAATATACAGATTAGACAAGCTATGGAACCATGTGTTGCACTGAACATAATCTTCTGCCATGCATGTATATCAGCAAACACAATTTTGGAAAAAAAAACAAAACAAAAAACAGCAACCTTGAGTGAAAGATGTGGTTGCAAGGCAGCTTCTTGGCTCCAATTACCATCTCTTCTCGACAGATGATACACACGTTGTCAGACGCTTGCAAGTCCTCAGGAGTTGCATCTGGGTAACTACAAAAGACCAAGGAGTGTTTCAATACCAAAGTGTATGCAGTCCATGTATGCTTCAAATGTTCTAGAAATTCACTTACAGTGTGTTCATGTTGCGAATGGCTCGTCGAGACATTATGGCATCTGTTACAGCTTTCTTGAATTGTCTGAAATGGAAAAGAATATTTTTTTCATGAAATAAGTACAATACATCATAGTTTCCTGCAGTTCCTTCTTTGTGGATTAAATGCAAATATTGCCTTTTGCAGTAGGAAATGTTTTCATTTTCTCCCAAATACCACGGTACTAAATAAAAACTTCCTTTTTTCAGAAAAGGAAGAAAAGAGAAATGACTTTTCTAATCTAATCCCACCTGTAAATAGATAACATACAACAATGTGCAAAAGTCCTTGGCTCAAATGTTTATTTTATGACTTCCTAACATTATTTTTCCAACAAAAAACCCTCAACTACCATGTTACCACTTCCTAATAAGCTGGGATATGTAAAAACTTTTTTTTAACAATTTCCTTCAGGGATCAATAAAGTTTTCTGATTATACTTAATATTGATTTTAGTTTATTATTGATAGTGTTTTTTGTACAAATGTTAAATTTCCTTTTTTTAAGGCATCTTCACTTTATAGCATTCCTTTGCATGTGCGTAAGACTTTTTCCCAGTACTCCCTATCCAAATAATAAAGGACACCAGTGGAAATTCAGAAAGAATGAGATTCCATATTGCCTCACCTCATTGCGAGATACATGGGTCGAATGGCAAACAGAGGGAAGGTGTGCACTTTGATCATTATGGTCATGAACGCCATGTACAGCAGCACCTTAATAAAGCCTGCAGGTTAGAAATGACACCATGTGTGAAGGGAAGTGTGAGAGGACATTTATCTATGCTTCTGCATGCTATACTGTTCAAAGAAAAACATCCCACCTGTAAAGAGCTCTGTGTAAAGCATGTAGACGGCTTTATTTTCCCACGGGTTCTCACTCTGGAGGTCAATGGTGTGCAGGGTGTATTTAATGAAGGTGGTGAGAACCATGGTCATCAGAATTGCATACTGAAAGGGATCAGAGTGAGAAAGAGAAAGAGATAAAGAAAACAAGGCACAGAGAACGAGTCACATGTTTCTGGCTTGAACTGTGCAATGAAATACTAGGACAAGGCTTCCCAAACTGGGAGTTATGACCCACGTAGGGTTGCTTGATTTAAAATTGTGGTCAAAACTCACAATCACTTTTATCTCACTAATTTATTTGACAAATTAATATTACAAATATCAAAGACAAATAATTTGTGCTGATATTTGAAAAATGTTACTGGGAAGCAAGATTGAGACAAGCTATGTTTAAATTAATATGGAATATTTTACTCTTTTTCACGGTCCTGTATTAGTGTAGTGTAGTAATTCCCCTGTCCATCTTAAATTGCTTGTTTATGTACTATTCTAAGCTGTTACTAACACTGATTCTTCTATTATAGTAGTGCTTATAATTTGAAAACCTTTTCTATTAAAACACTTTTGCCTTCAAACCTACCCAAAGCTGTTTTGTCAATCTCATCTATTTGAGATGCAGCACAAAACAATACAATCATAGCAACAGTAAAAGGTTTTGAGACACAGAGCTTGACATTGTACATATCACTGTGCATGTACATTCAGCTGGACTTAAAAACCTGCTAAACTGGAATGTTCTGGCTCTGCAATGCCATCTAGTGAAGGTTGCTTTTTAAATCTACCTGATGTGCATAAGATAAGCACCAAATATGTAGTCACAACATTTCCCATGTGACTAATAAATCAGTGCAACAAATGGAGATGGTCCCTTCCTGTTCCAACACGACTGCGCACCTGTGCACAAAGCAAGGTCCATAAAGACATGGATGAGAGAGTTTGGTGTGGAGGAACTTGACTGGCCTGCAGAGTCCTGACCACAACCCGATAGAACACCTTTGGGATGAATTAGAGTGGAGACTGCAAGCTAGACCTTCTCGTCCAGCATCACTGCCTGACCTCACAAATGCACTTCCGCTGGAATGGTCAGAAATTCCAATAAACAAACTCCTAAACTTTGTGGAAAGCCTTCCCAGAAAAGTTGTTATAGATGCAAATGGTGGGCCAACTCCATATTAAATTTATGTGCAGGTAAATGCAGACGTCCCAGTTTTGGAATGGCTCGCAGTCTCCCAAAGGTGTTCTACCGGGTTGAGGTCAGGACTCTGTGCAGGCCAGTCAAGTTCCTCCACACCAAACTCTCTCATCCATGTCTTTATGGACCTTGGTTTGTGCACTGGTGTGCAGTCATGTTGGAACAGGAAGGGGTCAACCCCAAACTGTTCCCACAAAGTTGGGAGCATGAAATTGTCCACAGTGTCTTGGTATGCTGAAGCATTAAGAGTTCCTTTCACTGGAACTAAGGGGCCAAGCCCAACCCCTGAATTCAATGATTTGTAGAGGTGTCCCAAAACCTTTGGCAATATAGTGTACACCCTTTACTGACAAACTATGCCTCTAGAATTAAATATGTAGTGAAGATGGTCTTGGTGAGGTTGCAGAAAATTCATAATGACCATTTGGGGATGTTTGGCCAAAAAGTCTGGGAACCCTTGAACTAGGACATGCAGCTGGTATTGTAACAGTAACACCATAACTGAATTGTCTGAATTAGTGAACTGATTATTTCAAAAGGTGTCATTGTAAAATAAGGTTCCTTCAGATGAAATTGTATAAGCCTGTAAGAATCTCAAATCACAAACAATGCTCACCTCAAATCCAAAGACCAGCTGTACCGAAGCACCTCTGGTGATGATGCTGTGGCAGGCGTGGTTGACGAATAAGAAGTCTAGTACTCCTAGCAACACCATTAGAGCTGTGTGGGGAGATTAAAAAAAAAAGTGTCAACAGCTGAAAAAACATGATGCAATATCAAGACACGCTTTCCAAATAAGGTCAAAAACCATTGCCTTCATTTCTGAGAGCAGGTGCAGCCTCATATTTTGCATAATGCTGAAAGCAGAAATGTAAATACGTTTGGAATCTGAGACCAGATCGTAACAGTTTCAGTTTGTGTGACTACCAATGCAAGTGATGTTACAGTTGTAACCATCTTTCAGTGACTCCTGAAACCTTGTAGGAAAAAGTCCATCACCATGCAGTGTGTTAGTGGTCATATAAACAATTTAAAACAAAATAAATACAATTTACACTCACAGAGAACTCTGAAGTGGAAGACCCATGAGATATTTGGACTTCTTTCCATCTACAAAAAAACAAACAAATAATATACATAAACTCAAGTATTCATATTACTAATAATAATTTTAAAATCATACTTCATTTTGAGTGTCAAATTTTTTGAGTTTTATGTAAAAAGGATAAAGCATTAAAGCTTAAGAGTATCAAAGCAACAATCTACAACTCAGGAACTATACAGGAGCTAAACAAACACCTAAGAACCTATGCGCTATTCCAGATTTTTAGGTTGGTATTAAATATATATATATATATATATATATATATATATATATATATATATATATATATATATATATATATATATATATATATATATATATATATATATACATATATATACACACACACACATATTTAAAAAAAGCATCATCCACAAATAAAAAATCCTCCGGATGAACAACTCTAACTCCTGTTTACGTACAAAGTCCACTCTGTCTTCAGCCAGCCAATGGAAGCACTTGAGGAAGAGCAGCAAAGTGAATAGGGCCACAAAACGGGGGGAAAAGTCGTCCCTGAAGACAGTAAAGGCTAAGCAGGTCTCTGTCACAGCATACCAGGAACGCTCGATCAGGTGCTGGTGGATGGAGAGACAGAATGAGAAATGCAAGGCTGATGTCACACCTGTGCATTAAACCTCAGGCTACACCAGAACCCACAGATGTACACATGCATACCTCCATCTCTGCAGCTCTCAGCTGGCCAAAGAAGACCTTGCGCATGAACTTTCCCAGCAGAAAAACCAACACGAAAGCTTGGATATATAAAACCTGTCAAAGAGACCAGACTCTAATCTTAATATCAGCACCCTAACAGGAAGCTGGTTGAACCAGACACAAATTAAGTTATATTAAATGTATATTCATATTTAAAAGTAGTCACAGATAAACAAACAGTATCACTCTTCTGCATGAACACAGGAGATCTCTAAAGCTGGTTTTAAACCGTGTAATTATAGCCAGTCTTTACTTATTACAAATTATTACTTGTCACACTCTATGAGATGATCCCATTAAACTCTTGGCTGAATTCTATAACAGACTGTGCCCTGAAATATGTTCTCCATATCAGATTATACAATAGAGATTATATATGACATGCTATTATTAATAATAAAATAACAAAAAAAAGTAAAAATAAATAAATAAATAAATAAATAAAAGTTTCTGCTTATGGCAGTCATCAGCACGATCAGGGCTTGTGTAGAAAATGGAGTCAGGAACAGGAAAATTTCTGTCCATTAGACTTCAATAGATTTCTGATCATTAAGATTCTTCATTGCTATTACTATATTTGTACTGTAAAATCCTGTGAGACTTAGACGAATGTTACAGCAGTGGTCACACTCTGAAAAAAAATAAAAGAAATGAAGACACTGCCAGAAGTCTGTCAGCTGTCTTTGGTTGCAATGGCACTAAATCAGCCGCCAGTGAGTGAGTCACACCTCACACTCGAAGACGGCTGATCTCAACTCAGCACCAAAGAGTTCTTATTTGACATGGGTGTTTAGTCTGTGAGAGCAAAAAACAGGCCAGCTTAACTCTAATTAAATTAAATAGAAGTCTCCATTCATTGGAAATAAGTACTTGTTATGAAAGGCTGTGATAAAACATGTAAGTATACAAAGTATACAAGTATGATGGATTGACTAGCACTCCCATAATGCACTTACCGCCATGCTCGGACTGCTTTTGGTGAGGTATACCACTGTCGGATAGAACTGGTGTTTGAGGAAATAGGCATGAGCCACCACGGCTCCGGTGAGGGCCAGACTAGTAGCCGTTACCAAAGCTGCTCGTACCATGTTTGCACTATAAGAATGAGGAAATGAAACAAACTAAATACAGACCTCAGGAAAACTACACAGGCTTTATCTTTATCAATATTTCAGAGAAGTTGAATAGATCATTAGTTAGAGGGGCTCAGTGTGGCCATTTTCACCTCAACCACTGAATTTGTAATTACAACAAGAAACCTATCCTGACCCAAAAGTTGAAACTTACACCACTGACATTAGTTTAAAATAAAAAGTGAAACCTTCATGCAATCAAATGTTTCCTTAACAGTTATGAAAACAAGACAAAACAGGTAGAAATGACAGTTTGGTCACATCAACACATAAATGTATGTTGGACCAACTGCACCTACAAACTGTACCAATAAAGATAATTTATTAAAACAGAAATGTGTTTATATTCCTAAAAAGCTTATCGCGATACATATGGTATGCATGTCATTATAACTGTACAGATTAATTTCATTTATAAACCCATCTAAAAACACACTAAATTAAGAAGAAACACCTTAAAGCTCAATGTGTTCTTAAAACATTTTTAATATTTCTTAAATCCTATAATCAGAACCATTTTTCTTTTCGATGACCTGCGCTGACTTCTAATATGCCTAATAATAAAAAAAAAAAAGAGAGTAATTTTGTAGTTAGAGTTATGGTAGATTTGGTACTCAAATAATGACATTTTTATTTACATAGGTGCATTGCATTTTCTTAATTAAACAATAAACAAATGTTAGATTTTACTTTACATGTATTCTAGCATTTGGCAGACACCCTTATCCAGGGGTGATTACATTTTATCTTATTTTCTATACAACTGAGCTATTGAGGGTTAAGGGTCTTGCTCAAGGGCCCAGCTTGGACCTGAGATTCGAACTCACAACCTTCAGATCATAAGCATACAATATAAAATATAAGTGTAAGAGTATCTTCTGGAAATCTGGAAAAGACTGACTGACTTTCCCCGTGTGATATCTAAAAATTCAGTCTCTCTCGCCGTAAGTAAATCCACACCCACTTTGTAGCCAGCAGAATTAAAAGCTTCTTGCTGTTCTTTTGCTCAGTATCTAATACATAACTGCTGACACTAGCTGAACCAGATATTCAGTATAAAATATAAAGGAAGGTTTTTAGATGTGTCAGCTAGCTTCAGTTCGGTTTAGATATCCTTCTGTGGTCCAGCTGCTTTCACATTAACTATGCTACTAGCTAGCAGCTGGAAAGTAGAGACTAAACTACTGCATGAGATATTTGGAAGCAACAATAATTAGTTAACGAAAATACATTATACTAAATGTAACCTGGCGACAAAATGTCTCGCAGACATGATGATCGTAATTCACTTCTACCACAGGGTGAATTAGCCACACAGCTAACCAGGCTAATCATAGCACAGCTCCCGAGCTCTGAGCTCCTGCAGTGCGGATTGACCTAAACTCCTCTTACCGCCCGCTTGTGCTTCAGAGTGTGCAGAAACCGCCGCACCGTAAGCCAAAGTAGCGGAGCTCAGGGCCGCAGCCGACACATAAACTACAACCGCGTCTAAATCCCCATCCAACACGATCACGTCTCGTTCAACCGACACATAGACAGCTCGCACTAGCAATCAGACGATTACGTGTTTATTTTTCGCTTGCTCTACAAAAGGCCACCTCACTTCCGCCGCTCCTGCGTGACGTCACCGACCAGCCCCACAAAACCGTAAATATTAGAAAACAGTGACACTACTACTCGAACCGTACCGGAAACACGATTTGTTCTGCACATGCGCGAAAGAGCTGGCAACAACACATTCTAACATTTTATTATTGGTAGAATTATAATAACAGTATTATAAATACCTGCCGTATATCTAAACTGACGTAAATCGTTTTGTCATACTTCAGACTATAGTATGAAGTAGACACATTTCCGCACATGCGCAGTACAAATCGTGTTTCCGGTACGGACCGAATAGTGACAAACACCATCCTTAAGTATGTAATGGGATATCAACAAACAATTCTTTGGAAAAACTAAAACATGGGAAAGAGAAAATTTATAACAAAATCAAGCAATCGCAAAAAGTCAGTGTCCGTTATTGCGCTTTTGCCAATTATTTCTAGTCATATATGGTTTGCAGTTTTATAGAGATATAGATGTAGATAGGGGAGTTGTGCGTGCGTGTGTTGTGTTTACCCATTTTTAAACATTTCATAGTCAGCAATAACGATAGAATAACTTCTCATGTAATAATTACTTAAGTATAAACCTAAAAAAAAAATGAATAGCTTCTCGGAGAGTGGAGAGTAAATGCCCGGATGTGAACACTGTATCTGATTGGTCCAGGTAATACCTGCAACTTCCCCTTCTACTGTTACTGTAACTCTTTCATTGCGATCATCCTTAACCATCTTCTGCTATTCTGTATATAATAAAAAAAAAGTTTAAGTAGATTAAAATAGATATACTATAGTTAGAGATATATTTTAAAGTGTTCACTAATCACATTCACCCAAAACTTCAGTCAGTTTTTAATATTATAAATTCTTAATATTTTTATTCACTTGATGGGAAAATATTTCTTTATTTAAACAAAAATAGAAAAAATACAAATGTTTTTCTGTTATTCATCATGGCTTGCCCTTAAACTCTTATGTTTTGAACAAGAAAAGCATTAAAATATTGGCATTTTTGGAAACCAAAGCTAAATATGCAGATCCACCAGCAAGGTTCTCGGTTCTATTTCCAGGCTAACCGATGCTGGGTACAGAACCAAAAGCTTTGCTTCTTTTTTACCACAACCTTATGACAACCAGTGGAGGTCACCAAATGGCAGATTACACGTTCCTCCAGGGCAAGAGTCTTGAGGCTTGAATTCTTTAAATAAGCACACAGGAGAATCGCAACTTTATTTCATGGCTGCTTTAATCTGAACCCAGGTTGAATTTCATGAATACAATAGATAAAGTAGAACAAAAAATGGTGCTACTTAACCTCTAGTTATCCATGTACGCTACAGTAAAAAGTGAAAGGTAAATGCTTCTTGGTTAAACACCTTGCCAACAACATATCAGCTAAAAGAATGCACCTGAATTTCATCAAATAGACTTTATTTAAAAGCAGTAACTTTTTGATTTGCCTTAAGGCAATGAAAGCTATAAAAAAGGAAACAAACCATAGTGAGCAGAATCTAATAGTAAACATGAGAGACTATGTCTTACTTGAGAGTAACTGGGATTAGACAACATAAAAAGTACAAAGATTCTTAGAGAATCAAATGATTGCCATTTTGACTGGTGTAAGATGAAGTAAAGATATGTGAAATTGTTTAAGATTCATTCAACTACAAGGTTACCTACAGGTAGAGAAAATTCACACATACAAGCATCATTTTAAAACAGACACAAAGGCAACTGCTAAAGCAGTAATTAGTCCATTGTATGCCACTGCCTAGAATTTTCCTCTGCTAGATGTGCCTCAGTTTTTTCCTCATCGTTCTCACTGCTTCAGAGTTTCATGACCCTTTTGCAGATAGTGTAAACAGTTCAGCCCTTAAGACCTCCATTTCTTTTGAAACTGGAGAAAACAAAAAAATTAAAAACATCCACTCAGCCCACGAAGGACCCATCATTAGGAAACTGAGGAGATGGGGTTCACTGGTGAACCCATTTGTGTTAGTACTTTGTCCAGCCACTGAAGAGGACCATGCAGATGCACTTCTATCCAGCAGGGGGTGCTGGTCACATCCTGTCGGTGATATTCAGCCCCCCAACCCTGAGGAGCAGAGGGACAATATGAAATCTCTGTTCAATATTATATATATATATATATATATATATATATATATATATATATATATATATAAAAATTAATAATAATAAAAAAAAGTGATTTAAAAAAAACCTACTGAACATGTCAGCATGCACTCCATAAACAAAAATAATACCTTGACAAAACTCATGCGAATAGTGCACATCTTTGTGAGCTCATAGACAGCCTCAAAGCCATGATTGACTGACTGGGCGAGCAGCTGAGCAAACTCCTGATTGTTGAAGATCTTGAGGCTGCAGCCACTTGGGATCTTGCAGACAGTGGTAGGGTGGAAGCCGTGGTGGTAGTTGCAATTCCTGCTTTGCACGAAAATGCTGGTGTCACTCAAACACTCAGCATACACCTCTCCTCCAACATAATACAGGTGAACACCTGTGATTTGACAGGAAACAAAATTTTAGCCAGAAAAAAACAAACAAAACAATACTGGATATATACACACACACACCATCACTTTGTGCCTACCTTTTCCAATATGGCGGCGGGTGTTCTCAATCGTGGAGTTACGGTTGACATTGGACAGAAGGCCCAGGCAAAAGCGATTTTTGTTGTTGGATGGATCAGTGAAACCATCCACCAGCACGCTAGTTGAAGAGGCATGGTAAGCCTCACCAACACGGTTATTCAGCTCATAGTACACAATAGAGCACCAGTGACTTGGCTCTTCATACTCTACAGGCTGCACATCTGACAGAGAATTAAAAAAACTTACTGAATTACTTCAAATAAAACAATACAATGATTTTAGGTCATTTTGCAGTATGAACTGATTTTGTTTGTAGTCCAATAATTTTGAAGTACAATAGAGATTAGACAATAGAGATTTTGTCAACATGGGCCATGTTTATTACCTCCTCTTGGCACCATGTTGCTGCCAGTATCCATGGGATTAGAGCCATCCTGTCCCATTGACTCCTCTGGAGGCATGTAGGCAGGGGGAGGGGTGTCAGCTGGGAATAATAAGACACCACATGGAGAGCTGTTAGAAGTATAGAGTCAATACCTTTGAATCAATGTTTCAATGGCTCTGCAGTGAAACCACACTCCCTCCCACATCTTATGGACAGCTTTTAGTGTCTGATTTCACAAGTCCCTGACATGAAATGCCCATTTAAAACCAACCCATGAGCCATCACACTTTCCACAAGGATATCTAGTTCCATTCCAGAGCACTCAACTAAAGAAGGACAAGGAGGGGACAGTAATTAATTTAAAAAAAATTAGTCACACTATATAAAATGATCCCAATAAGAATTTCATGAGAGACTGTGCGATAGTGTTCTTCGCTTTAGATTAAATGAAGAAAACTACCATGTTGCCACGCTGGGTGTGCAGCAACACCACACATTTTAGCTAGCTACAGTGTTAATTTCTTTAACGAAGACGAAAAATATTTGTTAACGACCATTTTTTCTGTGACTAAGACGAGACGAGACTAAGACAAAACTAATATCTGATGATTAAAAACTATGACGAAATTTAAGACGTTTCCTTTGTTAATGAGATAAGACTAGACTAAGATGCTTTTTAAAGGAGTATTGGACATTCAAAAATAAAATGACCCCTTTGTATCGGCTAACTGTCTTTAAAAATGTGTGTCCCTGTCACTGGACTGGATAAGGGGCATTTGCATCTCAGACAGTTAGCGGGTAGGCTATATAAACTCCAACTGGCCTGGAGAGTTGCAATGGCTTCAGCACCTGAAGCTTTAGGAAGAAAACAAAGAACTGATATATGGAAACATTTCGGTTATAATTCCTACAGAAAAAAAAACAAACACCATTGTGCGCGGTCACAGAAAACGGAGAGAAGCCATGTGGCTATAAAACAGGCGAAAAGAATACCACGACTCTTAAGAGGCATCTGAAGGCGCGTCACCCTGCTATTTATGAAGCTTGTCACAGTAAGTCAATTATTTAGTCTTATTCAAGTACTTTTTCTTAACGTTAGGTCAGTGTTACTGGATGTGTCCACAGGGAAATTCACTAGCAAGTTTTATGTTTTAGCTTTCTGTTAACTAACATCAACAGTTGATGCTCCCATATCTGAGTTGACATCATATAAAAAATGTTTTGCTTCCAAATGTACACCCTTAAATTGTTATACAGTATATGTTCAGCTGCTTTTGAACATCTGTTTATTGCACATTTATTTGAAGTTTCAGAACATAAATGCAGTTTTTCCATAACAGCTAAAGAAAACATTTTTGGTTTTTATTTGATACTTGAACTATAGACCACTTTTACCTATCCTTAATGTATGATCCTACCTTATAAATTATCATGGGCAGCACAGCAGGCTGATATCCAACTAAGAAAAGGATATGCAAGCAGCTGTCCAACTAAGAAAAAGTGGCTAAGAGTGCAAAGTGTCAATATAGTCAATATAGTTGATCTTGATTCAAATTTCTCAAGCATAATTGGTCTAAAGAAAGAAAATTGATAATGACCATTTTTGTCTAAATAACGCATTGAAAAAACAGAATTAAAGCTGGTAACTGCAGTTTGAATAAAACTAATGACTAAACCTTGACAAAAATGCAATGACTTTTCATAGACTAAAACTATAGAAGACAAAAATGACTAAAATGTGACTAAGACTAATAACCATTTCCGTCTAAATCAAAAATGGCTGTCAAAATTAACACTGGCTAGCTAGACACTGGAAAGCTGTAATTCATCCTCTTTTTTTTTTTTCCATGTCACAAGGGTTTTTTCCCCCCCTCTATTTGTTCTGTCTTGATATAACTGATGAGACATTACAGAGACACTGTCTGCTGCAACAAACTGCTTTTCTATTAAATCCCATGTTTTGTCTAGATTTTACTATTTCCACTAGTGTGTTTGTAGCTATCTGGTGGGTTCTGTTTAATCATATGACCACCTGCCGACTGATAGATTTATAATAAAAAAAAATATAGTAAAATAAAAAAAAATAAAAAAACATTATAGCAGCAGTCGCACAAACAATTTTAAGCCAAATTTTTCAACACTGCCAGAATTGTGTTGTCGGCTGTCTCGGGTTGCAGTTTCGTTAAATCGGCTGCCGGTGAGGATGTCGCATTACCCCTCATCAATCACCAGTGATGTATTCAAAACAACAAGAGAAAACTGTTAGATTGATGATAGAGTAGTCCATTTATTCCGGCAGGAAATTGTGCTACAGCAGCAAAGATGATGCATCAAATTGCAAGTATGCTACAAAACACAAAATGAATGTCCAAATTATAATGTGCTCACAGCAGGAATAAAAGGAGTTATGTGAAATGATCAACCAAAGAAATAAAAATCAGGTTAAATAAACATGAAACACTGATTTTCTTGGTATGCTTAGTATGGAGTAGTATGGTTAGTGTTGTAGATTTAACCAAGTATTGTCTTTATATTTACTGTTCAGAATTAAGTACTGCTATAAATTAATTTAGAAATCACAATGTTAGTGGCCAAACCAAATAAATGTCACTCTGTAAACAGAAAAGCTAATGCAAGGAAATTTCAAGTTGAGCATGTGTTTTGGTCTTTTTTACTGGTTGTAAGCAGGGAAGTTGCAGCTTGGCCTCAAATGTAGCATAAGTATCCATAACTATAGGGGCAGCTACATGGACAGCAAATAAATCTGCAACACCACCATACCCAGACAAGCCAAACTCACAGGGCAACAACTCTTAACAGGATTGGAAATTGCAGCTTAAATGCACTTCATTCATCAAAAGTAAGTGTTGTAAAATCCGAAGATCAAGTGCACAAAAAAAAAAAAAAAAAAAAAAAAAAAAAAAAAAAAAAAAAAAAAAAAAAAAAATACAGGGTCTTTATCTAGTGTAAATTTTACATATCTATTTACATAAATTAAACTCACCACTTGTTTGCCAAAATGACCGAGAGGTTACGTCTGCGGACACAAAACTGCACTAGGTCTGTACAATCGCTCATCACATCCCAGCATCATCAGAAATTGCCAGTAAATATCACAGGAAGCATTATGCTTGAACAATTAATTATAAAAACAATTCAGATGGATAAAAAGCAGCTTTAGTCCCCCTCTCTCATCTTTGTAAAATAAAATTTACATCCTGAATCCCTGAGCACACACAACCTGTGTGTGGATGCAAGCATCAGCAAATCCCTCAGAGCCAGAATGGAAGACAAGCATGTGCACCACATTTACCTCATTGAGCTTTGTGTCTTTGCCTAGCAAGCATTTCATTTGTTCAAGAAACAGAGGGTTCTGAATTCTACTGATATAGTTTCTATATCAAAAGGAGCAGTGGTTGCTCAGTGGGCTACTGGACTAGTACAGCTACAGGGCTACTGAAAGGCCCTTAAGGAAGACCTTTAACCCTCTATGGTCCAGGGAAGCTATACATTGGCTAATATAGTCCATATTTGAACCCAACCTCCTAACAAGCTGGAAGATTTCACTGTTTAATTCTATAGAACAAAACAATTAAGAGTTAAGAATCACATACACAATAAAAACAATCAGGGGACTTTTGAAATACCTGGAAGTTGGAAAGGGCTGGATGGACCTGAGCTGGCAGGAGAGTTAGGGTATGTGCCACTGCTGGCAGGAGAAGGTGGATAAGGTGAATTTGGAGATATCGAGAAGGAGCTCCCACCGCTGTGCTGCTGGAAAGACTCAGGATAGGTGGCATTCACAGGCATGTGTGGCTCATTGTGGCTCAGGTTGCGAAACTGCACCAAAAGGCTGTGCTGGGGGTTGAACTCGCTGTGTCTAGGCACCAACACAGGTGGAAGCACTGAAAAGAAAAGGTCAGACATTTTATATAAAAGCAATTATTTGGCTGTGGTTACACAGATCATTTTTTCAGCTTCAACATAAATGTGTTTTTCTCTCCTGCATGACATGATATTTGTCCCTGAAATACTCCCTGTACACAGGTTTTTCAGAGCAGAGCAACATGTGTTATAAGGACCAGGAGTCTTTCAGGAACCTAAAGGAATCAGACAGCTTCAACAGCCTTGAGAACTGCTAATTCATTACATACATTCTGACATACATTTTATCTACTTTACTTAAGCATGTTAATTGACAATAGCTTACCAGGACTTTCTACCCTCTTGTAATGATAAGGGTTGATGCAAACTTCCTTCTGTTTGGAGCCAAATGGGTATTCACACACTTCCAGAGGCTTGAGCTCGTGGTGTGACTGAAGGTCAGGCCAGCGCCACACACGACAGTAGATAACGTGTGGGAGGCCCTTCCTGTGGGACACCTGCAAACGGCCATCCAGTGAACGAGGGATGGTCACACACTTGCTGGGCTGCCCAGGGCTGCTTAAGGCTTTCTCCAGGTCCTCCATTGCACCTTTCTTTTTCTTCAGCTTCTTCACCAGTGCATCCACAGCCTTCTCAGCCCACTTCTCCTCTTCATCTCCCTGCTTCCAGCCCAACAGGCGCTTCACTGCTGGGCTGGTGAAGGAAAACAGACTGGACATGGAAGTCATCGTGCCACACTGCACCAGGAAGAGGGAGCTGGACCGCTAGTTGGGCTGTGCCGGGCCAGGAGGATGCCTGTTTTCGTGTGTGTGTGTTTGCAGTGGAGATGTATTTAGAGAGTTGAAGACTCTTAGCCTTGCACGGCCAAGGACAGGAAACGGAGGCAGGACGCAGCTGCTGATGATCAGGAAGGCCTGCACTGGAGGGGGTGGGGTGTGGGTGTTGGTGTAAGAAGGTCACAACCACTTGGGAACTAATGTGGGGAAACAACCAATAATTGGAGCTGCTGTTAAACCAGTGGTGTACTGCAGATCAAGTAGAATGGAGCTGGTCTAATCCATGCTAAAAACAGGATGGACCCAAGGAAACGGCAAATTTACAGTTCAGCACCTGCAAGACAATAAAAAGATGGATTACATTTTTAATCCACAAATTTGAGCTCATATACACCAGCTTGACCTTTTGAAACACATACACAACATTGCTCAATATACAAAGACAGCTGCAGTACAATATATTCTCAGACCTTCCAAAGTCACTTCTTTATAAATGCAGTCTCCTCTCCATCAGGCTTGGTTACAGAAAATTATAAATGGCAAACAGAATATTCAGCCACCTTGAGACCCCCAAATAATGAACACACATGATCACTGCTTGTTCACTACCGAAGCAACAACCATAAATTCCACAATCTTTATTTAGATTGATAAGATTGATAGATTGATAACAGATTGAAAACAATCTGTTTTTTAAAAAATGTGGCCTGGGAAGTACCCATTTGCCATGTACTGTGGTGCAGTGTAACAGAGTGTCATTGTGTTGCATTTGTAAGCAACAGGCTGCCCATGTCCCACCCAGGGAGCTCTCCAAGCGAGTCAGCAGGACAGACAGAGCACAGCTGCTGGAAATGTCGAGAGTAGAGTCAGGACAAAAAGGATATTGGGCCGGTGTGAGCCACTTCCTATAGCCACATCCCTTCCCCCTAACCGCCTCTTATGCTGCCAAGCATCAGCCCCAACCCATCAGCACTGATACTACTCAGAGAATCTATGAGAACACTGGAGCAGTAATAATCATATGGAAACTCCACAAGCAACAGTTTCAATCAACTTGTGTAGTTCAATGTTAGCCTGTAGTTAAATATCTATGCTGTGCACACTGGGTGAAACAGATTTGTTGCCTGTGACTGATCCCCAAGCTGTCCCACTTAAACCACCACAGGGGTAACACACAAACATAAAATCAAGTGTTGAGAGAAGCAAGAACAGCTTCCCCAGCCATCAGGAGAATACCAGTTTTGAAATGCCAACAAGGCCAAAACAATCTACGGACAGGAGTCTACAGCAGGCGGGATGGCATGCTCTCCCCTCCCTGTCAATTACAGAGACACCAGTAAATTGTAGGCATCTGCAACTATGCAGAAGCAGGCAGATAGCATGTTCCTTCAAGGGTGTTCCTTCAGCCCTGTGATGAGGATTGAGCAGGAGTTCGAAAAGATACAGTTGGCTGCCTTCACACATTTTGGAGGGAACATGTGTTAAGCTGCATTCAACTAAGCAAGTGTAAGAGTTTAAAGGGTGATTGCCTTGTTTTTTCTTTTCCTGGGGAGAGCTGCCATATGGGTGAAAACTGGCAGGTGACCAAATTAGGGAGGGGAAGAAAATGCATACTACACACTTCCACTCTATAAAACAAAATGAATTACTCTGACATAACTGTCACATTTCAGGATGGGTAGTTTCTCAACACCTCTTCTGATGTTCTTAAATCTACAGTAAGTGAAGCTCAATAGTCTCAAACATTTTGTAGTACAATGATTAATCTCCTGTCTAAACTGCCATATGCTTTCTGATCACACACACAAAAGAGAAAGATTAAACAGTCAAATATATTTGTGTGGTTTCCTTCCCTTACTCCCAGCTTTAAATTTATATTATGGATTTAGTATTTGCAATAAACAATCCAACCCCGAAAACACTGTTCCATATGTTTCATGAAAACAAGTCTACAAGCCACCCTTATTTCAGGCTACAAGAACCACGCCGTTTGCTATTGCATCTTCTAAATGCGCACTAATCGAAGGCATTTACCTCTATTGATTTTCCCAGGCTTCATGGACGATCCCCCATCCTGCTAAACCTCATCCGCCTTGTGTAGGCTTTACTGAAACCTTAATAAGGTAAGAAAAATAAAGAGTGCAGCTGAACACTCTGAAGCACCATCCATCATTATTTAAAAATGAAGAGAGCTGACTACTTAGGCTGTGCATTGCCTGTGCAAAAAATATCCAGCCATGCTCTAAGCAAAAACATGTACTGTGCAAATTGTTACTGAGTAGTCAGCCATCGCCCTAAAATGAATGTCTGAATAATAAGAATAAAAAAAAAAAAAAGTATAAATACTTCTTTTTATATAAAGAGAGGTCATGCCTAGTGAAGACTGAGGTGTAGCTAATTTCACTGGGCTGGGTTTTAATGCTCTTGACACTATAAAGCGCCGCTGTCCTTAGAGACTTGCATCATCCACACGAATGGGGGCCATGCCTTTTTGTTTTTTCCACAGTGATTAAAGTCCTACAACTGTTTTCACTGAAGGAGAAACAGAGACTTCCAAAAGAGCTTATCCAGCTTGAGTACCTTAATACTTACCTATATTTTTGTCTGAAGACTTTGCATATGTACTTTGATATCCATATTATCGAGTTGTGATAAAAATCCAAAGATAAAGCAAAATAGATATTTTTAGAAAACTGGTCACTTGTATTACACCATTAAATTGCTCGTTAAAATGCTTCTGTTTACTATTTCTCTTAAGTATATAAAACATTTCAAAGCCTGTTTATTATTCCTCTTAAGTATATAAAATATTTCAAAGCCTAATTACCAATACCAGCTGCATACAACTGTACACATGCAGCTAACTGTACAGTTGAGTTTGATTCAGTGACAAAATGATCACAATAACAGCACATTACCAAACTAACTGATTAAGATTTTCTGTAACCCTACAGGACAGAGGCAAACTGTTGTGTCATTGTCAAGCAAGTAACTAACCATACAGATGCAAATTTCAAGGTAAGAGAGCAAAGACTGTGCCAAGCACAACAAGTATAATACATAATAAATAGATGTATTGCACCGTGTTTCTATTTAGAATGTGAACATTACCGAAAACATTTGATTAGGAGAAACTTTCTTACTACTGCAAAACTCACCTACAATGACAGACCTCAAATGTTTGTTTATTTTTGTGAAATATGCCTCACTGCATTTCAGAAGAACACATCCATAGATGTGTGTGGAAAATATGCCCTCATCTGCATATACATTATATTGCCAAAGGTTTTGGGACACTGCTCCAAATCATTGAATTCAGGTGTTGTTTTTCAGGGGTTGTGCTTGGCCCCTTAGTTTCAGTGAAGGGAACTGACCATTCCAAGACATTTTGGACAATTTCATGCTCCCAACTTTGTGGGAACAGTTTCAGGATGACCCCTTCCTGTTCCAACACAACTGCGCAACAGTGTACAAAGCAAGGTCCATAAATACATGGATGAGCAAGTTTGGTGTGGAGGAACTTGACTGGCCTGCACAGAGTCCTGACCACAACCTGATAGAACACCTTTGGGATGAATTAGAGTGAAGACTGCGAGCCAGGCCTTCTTGTCCAAAAAATCCCATAAACACACTCCTAAACCTTGTGGAAAGCCTTCCCAAAAGAGTTGAAGCTGTTATTGCTCATGTGCATGTTAAGGCAGACGTCCCAAAACTTTTGCCAATAAGAGTGTACGAATCAAGTCATCGTATATGAACGAGATTGACATATCTGGCTGTAATTGACACTAGAGAGTACACCATCTCTCTTAGACAGCACAGCCAGTTTTGTTCTCTAGACTCCAGGCTGCAGATGCCCATGAGACTTTTCTGCTGCATCAAGTGAGAACCAGTGTTCAACCATCACAAACTACCACAAGTCATGCCACACAAAGGTCTTCACTATATTACACTGATGCTGTTTGCTTGAAAATAAGTCGAGGGCATTAATCTTTGTTTATTAAACATCAGCTTCAATGTGAACCTGTAAACAGCTGTGTGGGATGGTTTCAATTCAGTGACAATCACTGCACATTTCATTATCTTACGTTGCAAGAGACTTAAAAAGGTATTAAGCGCTATAAACAGTTGCAGATATTGCACGCTGATATACTAACAATTATCTTCTAGGTAAAGATTGTGCCATGCACCACCCTATAATGTGAGCAAAATAAAGGTGATCAGCCACTACACTGTACACAAAAGATTACATAAAACATTTAAGAGAGAAAGTACTAAGGGGGGGGGGGGGCACGGTGGCTTAGTGGTTAGCACATTTGCCTCACACCTCCAGGGTTGGGGGTTCGATTCCCGCCTCCGCCTTGTGTGTGTGGAGTTTGCATGTTCTCCCCGTGCCTCAGGGGTTTCCTCCGGGTACTCCGGTTTCCTCCCCCGGTCCAAAGACATGCATGGTAGGTTGATTGGCATCTCTAAATTGTCCGTAGTGTGTGAGTGAATGAGAGTGTGTGTGTGCCCTGCGATGGGTTGGCACTCCGTCCAGGGTGTATCCTGCCTTGATGCCCAATGACGCCTGAGCACAGGCTCCCCGTGACCCGAGTGTAGATCCCCGAGACCTTTAGTACTACCAACTGTAGCTCGTCTGTAATGTCAACCTCTTTAACTCTCATGGACACAAATTTTAATTGAACAGGAGAAAAAAAAAAAAAAAAAAAAAAGATAGTTAGCGTTTGATACTAAAAAACTTGAGTGTTTATTGATTTGAAGGTGTGAAATGAGTTCAAATCAGTGACGAAATGTTCGCAATGACAGCACATTAAATCACAACCATAAGTAAGCTATCGAAAGAGCAATAAATAAATTTTAAAGACAATTTTTTTGTCGGCATAATTAAAGGCTGTAGATGCAAAAACACTCCGAAATAATAATGACTTATTTTAAAGGTAACGACTGGATCAAGCACAATAGCCTACTACTAAAATTTCACTAAGTACATTTTATTAAACACCAAACAACAAAACAAAATACATTTTAAGCAGAAATACGAACAAACATTTAGAAGGACGATTTTGAAGAAACGAAATCAAACCATCACTTGGGTTCTTTAATTGAAAACCAGAACTGGTCACAGGTTCGGGATCAAGCTGAATGACTTTTACGTAAAGAAGTTAAGTTTGGTGAACATGTTTACTCACAGGAAAATAAGCTCACAATACTCTAATCCTGACATTTAAGGAGTTAAAGCTGTCCATCAAAACCGTTGCGGCTAACAGGACACACGCCACGGCATGCAGCTAACTGTCTTCAACTGGTGTGTTAGCTGCCGCCGAACAGCAAAGCCGCTGGATTTTCCTACACCACGCCGCACAACACGGGCTATTTAAATTATTAAAATAAAGCTGACATTCTTCACATTCGTGTGTCAGCTCTGAACACAAGTTTGTTAGTTAATGCTATATATAACGCTATAATGTTATAATGCTACAGCGCTAAGCTAACTAGCCGTGAACAAGCCGATTTCGTTGTCTAAAAAGTTATTGCTAGTTAGCTAACTAACCCGGTAAACGCTCAGTTCGATTATTTAATACTTCGGAAATCACGTACATGTTGCCAAAGTGTTTAAAACAAGTATTATACAAAAGAAAACACGTTCCGTAACATTTTCTTTAACTTTACATGATTTGTCTTTACTCTCAGCTATACATTATGATAGCTAGCAAAAAAAATTAGCAAAGCCATCTAAGGAAAACTTTTTTTTTTTCCAATTCACCCCACCCCCTGTGGAAAACACCAGAATTATCTAAACTTGATTAAAATAAAATGTCCAAAATCACGTTAAACTCTAGGCTTGCTGATTAATTACGTAGAAAAATGCATACCTTGGATTAAAATCACAACGTCCCTCGACCTTTCCTCTGTTTTCACCAACCAACATGAAGCAGGATTTTTTTTTTTTTCCCCTTTTTTTTCACTCGTTCCCCGCTTGCTCCTCTCCTGGCGTCAAAGAGGCTAGAGCCGAACAACGTCAGGCTGTATCCCTCCGCCTATATGACAGTCAACCTCTGCTACTCATCATTTGATTTGATGTGAAATGCACGAAAAGAGGAAAGTTTCGCAACTTCACTGTAAAATAAATGAACCATTTTAAAACAAAACATGAATTAGCAAAATATGACTTAGAAAGCTGTGCTAAAAAAAAAAAAAAAAAAAAAAAAAACCTGGCGTAAGTACTACTTTTGAAAGAAAAGTAAAAACTATAATGAATTGTCATATCTGGGTCTGAAAATGAGTTTCAGATCTGTCTGTAAGTGCTTATACGCTTTGATTGAAATGTTGCTGGAGTTCAAAGGTCAGTTGTGTGTGTGAGCTGATCCGGTTGCATTATACTTTCCCCCAAATTACAATGAAATAAGAAAAAATAAGGACGTTACGTTTAATTAAACTTTTTTTTTTTTTTGCCATGGTATGCTGTGCATAATAATCATGAGATAAAATGTAGTCTTATTGTATAGGTTGTACATTTAGAGTAATTGTAGTCATTTACATATATTAGAATTGTGTAAGATTGATAGCTCGGGCAACAATAGTATAGTCAAGAGCAACTTGGCGGAAGGACACGTTTTCTGCTCCACTCTTTCCAATAGACTTGTGGGAGGTGTTGTGCAGCTGTGTGACGTCACGTGCTTTGGCTCCACTCTGTCTGGCTTTGAAAACTCAACAAGCAGGCAACCAATGGCGAGGAGTTCCGGACTGCACACACTCTCTCATACACACACACACACACTCACTCACTCACTCACGGCTCACTGTTCACGTTCATCGATTTATTTATATTTAGCCAGATTTTTGAAGGCAGTGATAAGTACTGAGAAGTGATATCTATCTGTGTTATCTGACTGCTCGTGTCAGACTAGAGGTCGATTTTCAAACCTATTAATCAGTGAGCGCTCGCTCTCTCTCTCTCTCTCTCTCTCTCTCTCTCTCTCAACTAGCCTCATTTGTAACAAAAGAGCAACATTTGGAGTCATAGGTTCAAGCTGTAACGGACACATTTAGACAAGTAGAAATTTATAGCACTTTAGTACATTTAAAACATCAAACTTAGTTGAAAAGGACATGCAGTACATAATAGCATTGCAGTATACACTGATCAAGTATAACATTATGACCACCTGCCTAATATTGTGTTGGTCCCCCTTTTGCTGCCAAAACAGCCCTGACCCATCATGCACACGTGACATTTCTTTCAGAACCAGCATTAACTTCTTCAGCAATTTGAGCAACAGTAGCTCGTCTGTTGGATCGGATCACACGGGCCAGCCTTCGCTCCCCATGTGCATCTATGAGCCTTGGCCACCCATGACCCTGTCGCCGGTTCACCACTGTTCCATCCTTAGACCACTTTTGATAGATACTGACCACTGCAGACCGGGAACCCCCCACAAGAGCTGCAGTTTTGGAGATGCTCTGATCCAGTCGTCTAGCCATCACAATTTGGTCCTTGTCAAACTCGCTCAAATCCTTACGCTTGCCCATTTTTCCTGCTTCTAACACATCAAATTTGAGGACAAAATGTTCACTTGCTGTCTAATATATACCACCCACTAACAGGTGCCATGATGAGGAGATAATCAGTGCTATTCACTTCACCTGTCACTGCTCATAATGTTATGCCTGATCGGTGTACATATTTGATCAAAGTTCTAGTTCTTTTCATATATAAAAACTTTGTATAGTTTTTGAAGCTCTATATACTTCCTGTGTGTCTGTTATGAACAATGCAATCCATCACTTTTTCCAAAACATTTATAAATGAGTGTTTTAAATTCCATATTTTTACACACTTTCCAGACCTGTGCAAGAGTACATTTTATTAGTCACAATTTGTCACCTTATGATACATTGGAAAGGTTTCCTCAAAGGTGGCCTGATTTTTTAATGACTCTAACATTGCTTATACTTAAAACCTGTATGAAAAAGAAAACCTATGTTTTAAGGTTCTACATAAAAACCAAGCCAAACAAAAACAAACAAACAAACAAAAAACAACATACAACAAACAAAACCTTTTACCTCTAGAGTGTACAGTTGGCTAATAAGATGAATTATTTATGTTATGAGTTCCCAAATGTGACCAGCAGGGGGCGACGTTTACCTGCTCAGTCCACACACAATACCTTTATGTGTTCGTGCATGTTTGCTCTCAACATTGCGGCGTGTGTGTGTGTGTGTATATATATATATATATATATATATATATATATATATATATATATATATATATATATATATATATATATATATATATATATATATATATATATATATATTGTCATTACATGCTTCTTTTTCACTCAAACAGAATGTGGTAATAATCAGAAAGTGTCAAATTTGGAAACGTGGGCGATCTGGTTCAAGAGTGTATTCTCACTGGGTGTCCTGTCTGTAATATAAAGGAGCTATTGTGAGTGAAAAGAAAAAGAAAAAGGGCCGGGGAAGAGGGCAACAGATGTAGTATAGGTCATGCATGCTAGAGAAGTTCTCGGCCCTATACCAAAACATCTGTCACTGTCTGTAACTGGGCTGGCTGGACTGTAAGCACTGAAAAGAGGCTTGCTCGACAGTATCCATTTATCACCTTCATTTTGTCACAGTTTACTTACAGGGAAACTAAACACAGCCCAGTCACGCTTAGTGTAAACTACTTTATTCTCCAGACGACCAAAGCCTTGCTAATAAGAACAGCTCAACAATACTGGAAAAAGGCATTTTTAAGGAAACCTATGACTTGCAATAAATTGTTCTGTGGAATTCTGAGCTTTGCCTTTATTGTGTTTTATTAAGGATAGATTTCTGTGATTACTGCTGTGACCTTTTTTCTTTCTTTCTTTCTTTTTTTTTTTTTTTTTTTACAGTTTAATAAATTCTTCCTGTGGCCAACTGCTACTATATCCTCCTGCAACAGCACTGTTGGCTATCCAACATATGGCAAATCCATACAGTGAGTGTTAACAACTCCACATATGTTTTATATTATAGATAACTTCACCTATTTAGCTAGTTTCCATAATTCTTCATATTTCAACAAGGGTCAATGAAAAACATGCACAAAAATACTGGACATAGACTAGTGTGAGTCAGCAGCTGCTTATTTTCCTACACTTGATGACTAAGTTTACAAAGGTTGTAGTTGAAAATGTAATGTAAAGTAAATTGCATTTTTTAAATATATGCTGTACAATTTAGTTCACAGTGTCCACAAGACCCTGGCACTGCAGTGTATGGAGGAAAACTTCACCAGAAACATGGACTTTATCAAAACAAATTCTTTAATATGCTTTTAAATAGAGTATGATGGATTTGAACAGAACTCTATAAGAGCAGTCCTTAGGATGAAAGCATGCAGACCACATGAGATGGTCTATCCTCATGATCCTCTCTTAACAGTGACCTTTCAGTAAGTGTGTCTGGCTGGCTCTCGCTAGCCCACTGCTCTCCTAAAGCTCAAAACAGCCGGCCGTTGTCTGGCTCTGAGACTAAAAGCCTGCTGAAATGCTTCATTCAGAGCCATAGAAAGACTGCCAGCTGAGAGAGTGCTACCGTGCACACATGTTTTCCTCCCTGATTCCATTACACATACCATCCCTTGGGCTACTGTGGGACACTAAATTCCAGAATGATGGAGACAAAAGATATAAAACTAGTTCAAAATGCCATTAATGTTCCTTAATGCTACTTTGAAGGTTGGGTGTCTGCATCCTGTTAACCTATTTTAATTACCCTTTGTTCACTTGTAAGCAACTTTTGGACCCACCATTTTTCCATTACAGAGTGTCTGTTATGAACAATGCTTTTCTTGGAAGTCTGATATTTGAGTACTTCTGCTCAATCTATCACTATGGAATAAGAATGATGATTTTATATATCAATATACCCATCATTCAGTACAATGGGAAGCAATTACAAGCATTGGAATTAAGTAAGTAGTCATCTAAGGCATAACTCTGGTTAAAAATAGTCATTTTATTGTGAAATGTGTAAATATTGTTCTTAGGTCCCACACAATATTTTTACAGTACAGTGAACAGTATCTATTTCTATTCAATTTCAGATGTCTTAACCAGAAAAACTTTGTTCATCCACACATCCAACTCTACCAAGATTAAGCAGACAAAATGGACACCACAGTCAATGAGCTGTAGGGTCACTTTTCCCAGCATCTTGGAAATGTCTGTATTTCTCAACATGTGCAAACTAAACTTTTTTTTAAAGAAATGACATGAGGGGAAAAATACTAACAAATTTAGTTCTTTTCACTTTAGCTGGATTGGAGTTATGGAGGCATTTTGTCTGTAAGATCTTGGCTGAGGAGTCTGCTGAGTGGGTACACAGAAATGACATTTTTGTGTACAGTAAAATCTAAATGAACTGTGTCTGTTTTGCACCATAAAGAAAAGTAAACCTGGCCTGCATTGCTTGTTCCTGAATAGCAATTTTTGTTCCAAATTAAACCATGCAAACATGCTACATGTATATATAAAAAAAAGACAAAGTAAAAAACAAATAGTTAGCAGTTAGCATTTCTCAAAATTGTCTCTAGAGCTCTAAATCAGATTTAAATTGAGATACAAGTCAATTAAACAAATATATAACTAATTACCATCAACACGGTCTTTGGTATTTACGCACATAGTCAAAAAATGCTTCCACTTTTAATGCATCCATTTCCCCTGGTTTGTTGTAGTTGGTTTTGCTATAAATCAGTTAATTACCAATTCACTGCTTACAGAACGATAACTCATTGTGCATGTTAGTCTTCCAAGAGCAGTGGTGATTGGGATTAACTTCAGTTTTTCATAAAACCACTGAGTTTACTGGACTTGGGTCATTGTTCTGCTGGACCGACTGTTCAAAACCTTTTGGAAAAGATCATCTGAAATACGATAAATATGGGCAGTCATTTACAAATTGCCTTTACTTTCACCATTAGAAATGAAATCTATCAAACATTTCATTGAATTTCCTAGTAAATTGTTAAAGAATATTTACCATTTTTTATAACTTGTCTGCCAGCCTGTGTGGGGAAAAAAAATCAGTTACAGTCTGCAAATAGAAAATGTATTTTGAACCACTTTGTACACTAATTCTTTTCCTAAACATTTAGTAGAATATAACTTACCCTCACTGCAGAGGTACGCTTTGCTGAAGAGTCCTCTGCCTGGTCACTCACAACTTTAGGAGCTAAAATGAAATACGATAAATGTTAACAAATGAATGAAATGTGCATGAACTATAAATACGTTTGTAATTTAAAAGAGCAATATCTTACGCAGTGGCTTTATTACTGAATTAATGGCATGTACGACTCCATTAGTAGCCATCATGTCAGCATCAATGACCTGCACCCTATTGACGTACAGAGTGGAGTTCCTCTAGAAATAAATAATTAAAAAAAACATTGCTTTTAAAAATAGAACGAATGCATTGGCAAAACAAGCACTTACACAGTTATACCTAGTTACATATAAGTTTGCAGAAACAAATTTTTGAGTTCGTTTTTGCAGTTTGACACAGAGCTGTTGTGTTCTCACCAAGCCTAGCTCGAGCCTTTCTCCTGACATGGGCTTCACTCTGGTATGAGAGGTCACTCCACCACTAATAAGAAACTCCTCACCTATGTGGTACTTCAGAAAGTTGGCAAGCTCTCTGGGATCTCCTAGATAGACCATTAAACACAGCTATGAGTAATGAACAGTCACATGGAAGAACTTTCAAGGAGATGAATTCATGTGTTTTAAATACACAAGGAGAAGCATAGTACTTGTAATTTTGTTGAGATCAGCTGTAGGCATGACACGGAAAGCATCACTGGTCGGGGCAAAGATGGTGTAAGTCCCTTTCTTGTTTAGCAGCTCAGTCATGCCTGCCCTCTGTATGTTGCCAACCAAGGTGCTGTGAGATAGAAAATTGGGTAATAAACATAAAGAATCCAACCTCCACCCAATCCAACCCATCACATTTGTGAAAATTACTAGTGATCATTTTGAAACAATGGTTCTATCTGGAATTTTGGTAGAAAGTTAACTTCAGAAATGTCATTACATTATTCAGAATTTTTTTATTTTAGAAATTTAGGTGTAATATTTGAAAAACCTAAACATTACACAATGCAAGGACAAAGGTTTATGGACACTTGACTATCACTCTCATATGTGGTTCTTCCCCAACTATTGCCACAAAGCTGGAAGCATACAGTTGTCTAATGTGCTGTAACATTAAATATACAGAATTAAACCTGTTTCAGCATGACAATGCCCTTGTGCACAAAGCAAGCTCCATGAAGACATAGTTTGCCAAGGTTCGAGTGGAAAAATTCACATATCCTTTACAGAGCACTTTACAGCCCAACTGAAACACCAAGTGCACCCCAGACCTTCTATCTCATCATCAATGCCTGACCTCACAAATGCTCTCTGAATAACCAAATCTCCACAGCCAGGATCCAAAAGGGCTAAATCAGGAAAGGAATATTCAAAAAGCACATATGCATATGACATACGCATGTGATGGTCACATCCTTTTGGCAATATAATCCAGGATGAACACCCCATAGACAGCACAGACCAAACAATAACCATGTTCTAGTTACATTCAGATAACAACAAAAAAAACAGATTTGAAGCCTCCATATGACAAGTTGGAGGAGTAAGTAACTTTTTAGCTGTAGATGGTCTACTGATGCTCTGTGTTGAGTTAAAATGTGACTGTGAACTAAGATCTGTAAGCACACTTGTACACTTGTGTGTTCTATTGCTTTTATTCAATGATATTTCAAAGTGAAATTATTTGAGAACAATTTTCACGGATCACGGTGCATACATCCATTGAAAAATAAAACTTTATGAAAGAAAGTCATTATAATCATTATTAATATGTTCAAAATGTCTTTCTTTGCTGAGTTTATTTGATCGTTTATTAGTCATTTAATGAGATTAAGAGATTGCCTTATTAGAATAGATAGACAGAAATTGATATAAAACCAAACTGTATTTCACAAAATAATAAGGTTCAATCAGTTTTCAGCTGCTGTTAAGCATTTCAGTAATGTACATTTGAACTAACTAAGTGTAGGCCTTGTTGATCTGTAAATGTAGATTTCAAATGTAGAACACTTATTTCTAAATGGAATGTCAAAATGTGTATATAAAATTTGGACAGATATTTATAATATTAAAGTCACAAAGTGTTGAGTGTAATAACACCGACTTCTTTGGAAGTACTGTACTGTATGTGGGAGGGGAAACAGCTGTATATACAGTCTTTCAAACCAACGAATCTGCTAAAACCATTACATCCCTTTCCAAGGGATTTTTCCTGCTTGAGAATTTATGGAGGTTTTAAGCTTGAAAGAGGACTGCTGAAAACACAAAATAGCCCCAGATATCCAGGCAGCACCTTTGAGATAATGGGCTTTGTGTCTGTGATTATTTCTTGTCTTTATGTCTTCAGTCATAGTCAGGCATGATTCATGATTTTGTTATGATCAGTTGCTTACCTGAAACGACTGTCTGCCTTCAGAACATCCATAACAGTTCCCATGGGGGGAGCCAGAATCTTATCCACGATGAACATCGTGCCGTGGCGGCCATTTTTGTCATGGGCAGCAATGCAGGCGTTCTCGATGCAGAGGTTCTGCAAAGGACAGAGCAGCAGTAAGTTCATGGTGGTTTCCTTTACTCATGAGGGATGCTAATTTTGTGTTTCTTGGATGACTGGTGGTGTGCAAATCAGCTGTGGAAAATGTTAGGGTGATCCAGAGGAGAGGTTTCCGGTGATCTGCAAACTCCATTACGCAAAGGAAATGTGAGGCTTTTGAAGCTTGAGCTACACCACCAGTACCAAGAACATAAGTGGAAATTAAAGGCTTGAAACCAATGTGAAACTTATTGGGTTGTCTGACATTTCATCTTATTGTCAGACTTAGAGGGGATGTTGTAGCCGTCATAATCATAATAAATGATTTCACCTAATGAATCTACAAAAAGCCACAGAGACCAAACAATGTCTCATAAATTCCACATTATGTAATGCTTATGTAATGTGTCATAGTGAAAGATGGATGACAAGACTGACTTCAAATTTGTGTGGGAAAGAAAACAACAAATGGAATTTTCCAAATCTATTCCAACAGTTCATAAAATGGGTTAAAAAAAAAAAAGGGTTATTAGCATTTCATTCACAAATTCATACATCATGCTAATTAGCATGAAATAGTCTTTGTCTTGTTAGAATTACAGTATGAAGATAACTTACATTTCTATATACAAACACTCTAAGTTTAGTGCCATCAAGTGTTTCCAGCTCCTGTCCATGGTACAAACCCTTGGAGGAGAGTTTCCCCTTCAGAACATGGTTCCTCATGAGTTTCCTTTTCTCAGGTGTCATATAAAAAGTACCTGTTCACAGGTATAATAAATATGAAATACAATTAGACTGAGAATGTTTTTATGATGGAATTAATAACGGAAATGCCTGTATCCCAACCTTTAAAAGCATCATTTTGAGGTGCTATCAATGTCAATTCTTCTGAGCCCGAAAGCTGAGGATTTAGACCAGCTTCTGTGAAAAGCTTAGTAGCGGTGGAAACTTGGGGAACACCTTCAGCAAGTTCCTTCAACGTCTTAACTAAAATATAAAAACAAAAAGCTGTTAATAAATGTGACACTGAGAAGATAATAATAATAATAATAATAATAATAATAATAATAATAATAATAATAATAATAATAATAATAATAATAATAATAATAATAATAATAATAATAATAATAATAATAATAATAATAATAATAATAGGATAATAATAATAATAATAATAATAATAATAATAATGAGCGCTTGTGATGGTACCGGAGTCAGGGATGAGAAGCTCATTAATGTAATGGACAACTCCATTGGTGCCCAGTTTGTCTTTGCTTGTGACAATGGCTTTGCCGTTGAGGGTCATTTTGTCGTCTTCACAGCCCACCTCCAACACTGTGCCCTGAAGTGTCTCTAGGGGAGTCCCTGCCACAATAGACTCGGCACAGTGCATGTTCTTCAGGATGTGGTAATTCAGCAAATCTGGGAAATAAGAAATAGATGCACACAACATTAAAGATAAGTTCAATTCTTTTAGGCTTAAATGTGTACAGATCATTGATTTCAATAAAAAAAAAAAGCTACATTATCATTTGTTCTGCTAATCCATTTTCTCTGTGGTTATTCTCTGTCTCCACTTATACCACAGCAACATGCCAACAATATTTATTTTTAATATAAATTAAAAAATGACTAATAATACTTGAATAGTTCTAACTAATGTAGTGGAACATTCATGAAACAAGTCATATAAGTCATTATCACTTATCATAGTAGCTTTAAACACCCAGTCCCTCTTTCTTTAAATCAGACATTCTATATTCAACTAATATAATATTCATAACATGTTTAAATGATTTATGTATAGAAATATACAGTATATACTGTTCATTCTGATAATCAAACTCACCTTTAAGAGCAACTGGATCGTTCATAATTCTGTTCAACATTTCTGGAGGAATCTTCTCAAATGCTTCATTGGTTGGAGCAAATACAGTATAGGAGCCCTGATTCTCGAACACTGAGGTAAGACTAGCGTCATCGACAGCTTTCTAAAATAAAAGATGGTAAATGAACTCTGTACATAAAAAATGTTAGATTTGGTCCAAAATAAGAACCTCAAAATATCTAACATTGTTAACTTTATCCAAATTTCTTATTCAAACATATGTAAAATAATGTGAAAGGAAATATCATACTTGCAGAGTTGTCAGATCATCCTCAATTTCAAGGAAAGATTGGATATTGTTGGTGATGGCTGTGATAACCCTGTCAATGACGTGCACTATTCCATTAGTTGCATGCTGGTCTGTCTTCACCAGCCTTGCACAGTTTACAGTCACAATCTAGAAAAAGCATTTTCATAGTAATATTAATAGTGTTAACACATATGATATTCACTTATCCCTTATAAAGTTAGTACTGATGCTATTCACTCAAAATCAGTAATTATACAGAAATTGTACTGTATACTCAAATGTATGTTCATGCTCAAATACCAGTGGAAAATATTTTAAGGCTGAGCAGCTGGGCAATGACCGACTCGACATTGCAATGTTAAGTAGCTTGGGCAAAGAGGAGATAAAATATAAACCGCATAGCACTGGAGGCACTACTATAAACAATCCTGGTGTTTTCTTTGGCTTAGTCTTAACTGTCAAACCAGAAATCACTTACACCATTGGAATAGTGCTGGATATGAACATCAAAATCCTGGTACATTGAGGAGAAGGAGGACCCATGCTTGAGGTCATCTGAAGTCAAGCGTTTGTTTATCATGTGGTAGTGCAATGCATTGAGGAGCTCAATGTTGACATTGCTCACCAAAGCATCCAGAATTTCCTAAAACAAATTTCCAAAATCATTTTCGGTTCTTCCAAGAGACATTATGCGCATTTACTGAAACATGTAATGTGCAATATGTGGTTGGAGTAAGCTTAAAGTTGTTCAAAGTAAAATGTGCACTCACAGTGGGAAGAGCAGACCAGGCCTCATTACTTGGGGCAAAGAATGTGAAACTGCCAGGTCCCTCAATTTCCTCTCTCAGTTTAGCTCTGTCAGAGTACACCTTAGTAGTAGTGGCTCCAACCACCCCCAGGGTGTTGTAGATATTCACCAAAGGAAGAGCTGGAGGAGATCAAGAACAATATTCATTATATCCCTATGATTAATCCCAGATAATATATTAATTTTGGGACAAATAACTTTTAACAAAAAAGCACTGCATTTTAAAATGCTAAAATTCAAACCTGCAGGACAGCCCTTCTCTCCCAGCACCTTTTCATAACCAGGGCAACATTCATAGGAAATCACACTGTAAGACAAGATCAAAAGAGTAATTATGATATTACACTGCATCCGTCATAATAGTCATAACCACATGATAGAATTTACTAGCATTTTCCCTCACCTAAACTTAAATAAACTTGTACAAAACTTTAAAAAAAAACCCAGTTATTGTAAATTGCCCTTTGTTACAAATGTCTCTGTGGTTAAAAATGACATATTTGTAGTAATCTTCAATACTAACCGATCACAGCAAGGCAACACTTAAAATACTGGTTACAATTAAAACAATAATATCATTTATTCATTGATTTAGCTTGAAATATCACGTTATATGCAATATTTATCTTACATATAATATTTATCTGTATAACCCTACTAAGTAAAGAAGTGAATTAAAACAAATCCAACCCTACAAGTTTCTGCTAGGATATATTATCAGATAATAATATTGTTATACTATCTGAAAAGCTTGCTTTTTTTTGTGTATTATTTCCTAAGAATCCTAAAACCATAGCAGCTTCACACTTCAGTGTGCACAGAGGCTAGGCAGACCGGACTATTCCACATTGTTTCCATCAGGATGTGTTTCCAATAAATGTCCTCTGAGGCTTCAGTTGGCCCTGGAAGGCCATCAAATGAAATCTGTTCAGGGAAAAACCAATGACACATCAGCAGCCAGAGGAACCACCAGAGAAGGAGACTCATACTGAAGTAATAACTCCTGCCAGTGCAAACAACAAAGAGTCTTTCTTAAGGACTGCTAAGCTAAGGTGCAAACACAAGGCTACTGGATAATTTTTTGTGGTCAGAAAAATATGATAATCACTCTGTAATGTATTTTGTCTGTTTTAAATCTATCAGAATGAAATACAGTTAATTTAAAAATGTAATTTCTTGAAATATCATGCACATTTGATGTACCAGGACACATTTGTTGGCACAACTATGTTGGCAAGTGTATAATTGAAATTGTCTTTATAGAAACTACTTGTATAGATAACCAATACAGAATCTATTACATAATCCATCATATATTTTGCTGGTGTGGTTCAAGTCCTCTTTCACTGAAAGCTTAGAAAATTGCAAAAGACTTATTCTGACTGACCACATTTATACTATGATGAAATATTTCTATCCTGAAGGGATGAATACACCCATCCACATGAGCATGAGTGCTCACTAGAATCCACCAGATCTTGGCCAAATTGAACGCCTATGAGAGATTTTGGTGCAATGTGTAAGAAAATCTATCATGAATACAACAACTGGCAGAATATCTCTTTTTTAGAATGGCTCATTGCTATTGTTTGCTTCCAGGGACTTGTACTGTTATTTTAATCTCCTAAATGACAGTAATTTCTTTGGCTGACCTTAGTCAACCAAAATGGAAAAACCTGAGATTAAGGAACGAGGTACACTTGTAAAAGTAGAAAGCACACTGAAGCGATTATCATAACAGATGTTAACTCAACTCTTATTTGTTCTCCACCAGCATAAATAATGTTGGTAGCCATGGACTTCAGATAAATAAACAGCAAGGCAGGATATTTCAAGCACAGTGTATATTAAATTTCCAAATACCACGATATGTTTTCCACAAAAAGAGATGTGAAAGTTGCACTAGGCTAATGGACATCACCATCAGCTATAAAGCCAAGTCCAGCTGAGTCAGTATATTGTCTGGTTCTTGCTAAAAAGTTCAGTTCCTATAATAGCATGGATGTCAAAACAAACAACACGATTCCCTTGGCAACATTCTGTAATTATTTACTGCCCTTTCAAAATGCCGTCACTGCTGGTCACTGAGTTTGAGCTTGAACTATTCAAAGAGAAAATTGACGGTTAAAATAAAACTGCCTTATAAGTATCACAAAGACTCATAATGTGGTGCAATGTAGTGATGCATGTGTTTTGTTTTACATATGTTGGATTGTTGGGCAGGGTGCTCAGAGGGGTCAGGGATCTATGCAAGTTGGGTAAGTAGGTACGGGGGCCCTGCTGAGGTTCCAGCAAAGGGACCCACTATATAATGATCTGTTCCAGATTACAATCCAGAAAGGACTGACAAAAATGTACCTAATACCTAATTCACGCTCAGTAACAGCTTTATTCTGGTGAGGGTCACAGCTGTTCCAGAGCCTATGCCAGAAATACTGAGTGTGAAATGACACCCTGGAATGATGGGATGTCATGCCATCAAAGGAGGAACCATGTACACATAGATTCACACACTTCTAGTTCACATCTAAGGGTATTTTAGCATATCCATCTACTAGCATGTTTTTGGGAGGGGGGGAGAAAAGATAAAATCCAAACAGACAGGAGGAGAACATGTATAAAAACATAGCACATACAGTAACACAAACTCAAGGGTCAAAGCTGGAGATGTGAGGTGGCAATGCTTCCCACTGCCACCAACATGCCTCCCAGGACCATGTCATTTGGAATGTTTGTGCCAACATTCCAAATAAAAGATATCAATGATACTGTGAGTATTTGTATGAATAATTCACCAGCAGACTACAAGAAAGTGTCACAGACAAGTGTGATAAACAATGTAAAGCATTTGAAACATTAATTAAACACTGGCTGTGGAATTTGTTAAATGTCACCTTGAAAGCTGCAAGTTTGAATGACCCAAAGCCAGTGCAAAAGTGGCATAGGAATGCAAGTGTGTCCTGGATTTAGCAAACCCATTTTCTGGTAATATTCAGATATGAAATAACCGCGTTTGCTTTCTTATGTCTCTTACAAACCGCCTCTCCTCAACTGACCTGCAAACATCCAGAAACAAAAAAGAGATTGTTCCTCCGAAATGCAGACAACCGTAGGCTTCAACACTCCCAAAGAGTTAAATCAAGTTCAGGCTGATAGTCTAAATTTTGTTTTCACAAATCAGATGTGTCCTTTTACAGCCTTACTTAACAGACTCATAGGATGGGGCTTAGTTGTGAATGATTTGTGTGTGTTTGGGGTATATTAGAGCCCTTGACTGGACTCAATGAGTGCAAGCAGTCATTTCTTCAAGACATCTGAGCACCCACAGCAGCTTTCACTTCCTCTCTGCCGTTCATAAGAATATGCTATGAAAGAGACACTGTTAAGAAAGGAAAAGATGAATAAAACCAGTCTTCTTCTGTCTCGCAGTCCTTTTACTCTTCGTTTGCAAACCCTCAGCTAGGCTTCAAGAGTGATGCATTGCGGTGATGAAAGTGTTTGTGAATATCATATATATCATACATATATGAATGTAACAATCTGCACATGTGGTTTCTCTTTGACCCTCATATACATGTCTGTGGAATGTTCGGGGCAGTAACCAATAACACCTTTCCCCCCCTGTGGGAACATTAAACTGGACGTCAGTCAAAGAGAGCTTCCGTGGAGTCTGGAGCTACGCTTTGAGCCTGACTCACTCCCTACGGCATAGTGGAGATCACAGAAATGCAATCAACATTGTGAACAATTCAGCCTCACAAAGGCTCATAGCTGCATGGTACATGGAAGAGACATATGGAAGCCATTAACATCAGTCATTCAAGCTGACCTTGCCATCAGAAATTCAGTAGATAGCCACATATCCTTAAAAGGTAAGTAATACAGAAATGGAAAGACAAACAAAAACATGGTAAATGCAGAATTCTTCCATAGGTTATAGCGACACATAGGTTATAGCGAAACAATCGATAGTTTCAAACATTCCAGCTACTGATACTGGTTAAAATGCAAATATTTGTAAACTCAGATTCAACAGAAATGGTCCAAAATAAATTTGTATAAGGTGACACTTCTGCATTCTACTAAGAGGCTCCACTTGGGAGCACAATCTAACAAAAGTCTTGGCAGATTTGTACTATATTGTGCATAGTTACTTGTAAAATAATCTCCACTACAGCAATGATGAGAAGAGTTGTGGAGGTGTGATTTACCAAGAAGCCATTGCTAAATATTTATTTTGGATTCTAATATATACTTGTTACTTCCCTTCCTTGTGATGTTTGGCCTGAACAATGGAGTTCGAGTTGAGTTAGCCTTCTAAAATCCTGCCAGCCTCCTAAACTCTACATTTAGAGCAAAGCTTTAGTATGAGTCAGCTTGCTTCAATATTCAAACATGACTGATTATTAATTTACAATTTTTGATTATAACTTTTTCTTTTTTCAAAATACCAAGGATTCAAATCCTGAAATGTTCTGAACTTTTCAATACTGAAGAGTTTCCTTTTAAAAAGTCAGTCCTTCCACTGTGTAGTCTGATTCCTGGCATTCAAAGAAACCCCACAGATTTGTGATACGTAACCAATAAGGAATAATAATACAACAAAGCACGATTACATGGACGCGGTGGCTCAGTGGTTAAGGCTCTGGTCTACTAATTAGAAGGTTGAGGGTTCAAACTGCAGCACTACTAGAAAAAATAATTTACTGTAATATATATGTGACAAATAACAACTTCTTCTTAAATTCCACAGTGGATATCTCCTATACACAGACAAAGCTGTACATGCTGTTATGGATGTCTGCAATGACAAGTATATGTAGATAGTTTGGAGGAAAACAGGCAGACTCTTCAAGAAGCAGTCATTAAAATATTCCACCAGAGAAACCTTTTATGACTCGCATAAAAACTAGCAGTACTCCAGGTACACATAAGCCTCAGACTTAAGCAGGGACAAGAACTTTATTCTCTTCAGGCTGTGGCATCTGCTAACGTTTATCACTATTGTTCTTTGAGCAGTGACTCGGGAAAATCGACTTGCCCTCTACACATTATTGACCTGTTTCAAATCGTTGCAGATAATTTCAAAATGTGCCACACTTTGATATAGAGAGATTTAAAATGCTTAATGATGACAAGAAGAGTGCAACTCCTTTTTTTTAGTGCAAAAGCAGTGCACAAATCTGCATCACTGTACATAACATGTCACCTATTGATGGTTTTAACCAACAAAGTACTATGTTAATTTCTACTCATTATCACTTTGCATATAATGCAAATAACAAAATCCTACATGCAATCTCATATTAATCCAATCCCTAAGGAAATACCTAACCCATGTTGTGTTGTCCCTGAGTGAGCTAGTGGTATAATTAATACTCATAGTTGACTAAACTGTTGGGCATGCTGATACGACCATAATGAGTTCTCCTAACAGAAACCAGACCTAATATAAGGAAATTATCGAAAGGCAAATACCACATAGGAATTTAACCAAATACTGAGGAAAAAAACACTAATGCCATTCCTGAACTTTCTACCTCACTGTTTGGAGCCACAAAATCATTGCTATTAAGTTCAAGACCAACAATGCATCTTCCAGTGCCTTAAAGTAAGGGGTAAATTTTTCACAGACACACAGAATCATATTTTTCTCCTGCTTGCACACTTGTAAAGCACACTGAAGTTTACTGGGAGTCTCAACAGGATAAATAACTCAGTCCTGACCATGATAAAGCACTTGGAGCACTGAATGAATGAATGAATGAATGAATGAATCAATGAATCAATGAATGAATCAGTGAACATAAAAAAAAGGATTGCGTGATCTCTCCTTTATCAGGGACATGCCATTAAACTGTTTTCAGACATGGAAAAACGTTACTTGGTATGGAATCCCTTATGAATAATCAACCCTAAGTAAAGAATCAAATCACAGAAAGAATCACTAGGGATTGTTTGAGACTGATTTGTGTCGACTTACGTTGGTTTGCCGCATATTTTGCGGCGATACCACTGCTTGCAGCTGGTAAAGTACTTCTTCTCGGTTCCTTGGATCCTCTGCATAGCGCAAACGTTTGGGCTGAAAAAAAAAATATCAAAAGAATCGCTTGAATCGAGTCTTCACTGAACCGATTCACATATTTTGCATCAATGAATAATAATAAAAATAGTGTTTTTTAAAACCACTTTTAGTAGTTTTCCAAGCATCTATCCTGTCTCAAATAGACCATTCTGAATAACTTCTTGAATGAAACGAATAACAATAAAACTTTTCTTTTGTTTCAATGGTAATAATGAAAAGTGAAAGCAATGCAACACTGCAGTTTGTGTAACAAAGAGCTCCAAAAGTAAGCAGAATACATGTCACATCCTTACCCATGTTGTCTTCCTCTTATCCGGCTGTGCTGAAGAACTGATTGATATGGGGATTTTGCGGCGAACACCGCAGCGATTAAAGTGACGGCGAGCGCACACAGACTCAACCGCTTCATGTTGTCGCGATTTCCGCCACACTGCGTCCGACAGCACGCGCGCGCATAAATACCGAGAGAAGCGCCCGGGGTGTGGGCGGGGCTTAGAAATAAAGGCTGCTGAGATGACAGTGAGAGGGCTCTGCACCCTTTTCTTGCAAAATAGTCTTACTTTTCAGTTTTCCATTATACACGCTCAGGGATATTTATCTGTACCATTCCATGCTACTTCTGTGGAATCCTTTAATGAGTAAATTTGACCAAGAAATCCTTTAATGAGTAAATTTGACCATTTTTAAGGTACAAAATATTCACATGTACAGGTAGCACCCACGCCCCATCCTCAACGACAGAAATAAAATGTAGTACCCTTCTTTCTTAGACCTTACATACTGTACATATAGAAATTAGGTCACATAAAGGTCGCATAACCAACATGCTGTGACGTTTGAGTTTGCTTTACACACCTTACATTCGAATTACTTGCACTTTAAGTCAAGAATTCTACAATATCTAATAATGAAAAGAAGAGTAAGCAAAGGTGAAAAAAATATTATTAAATGTACACCGATCAGTCATAACATTGTGACCACCTGCCTAATATTGTTTTGTTCCCCCTTTTGCTGCCAAAATAGCCCTGACCCCTTGACGCATGGACTCCACTAGATCCCTGAAGGTGTACCGTGGTATCTGGCACCAAGATGTCGGCAGCAGATCATTTAAGTTACTTAAAGGATACTTACAGGACTTAAAGGATACTTTTGACAGATACTGACCACTGTAGACCGGGAACACTCCACAAGTTTTGGAGATGCTCTGATCCAGTTGTCTAGCCATCACAATTTGGCCCTTGTCAAATTTGCCCATTTTTCCTGTTTCTAACACATCAACTTTGAGGACAAAATGTTCACATGCTGCCTAATATATCCCACCCACTAACAGCTGCCATGATGAGGAGATAATCAGTGTTATTCACATCACCTGTCACTGCTCATAATGTTATGCCTGAACTGTATGTAGACTTGTAGATGTCTGTAAAATGTTTCATTATCACAATTTTACAATCAGACACAAACCTGCAAAATGTCTGTTAGTAACTATTTATTTTATTATTTAATAAAGTTGTAAATGGAATCCGTGAGCCTCCGTGAACCCCCTTTGTGAACACAACCCAACTATTCAAATATTATCCTCATGTTTCTATGTACAGTAATATTCCTTCTATTTATTAGAGGCACTGAAATTTTTATTTCTGAACTTTTCCACAAACTTTAAGTCTCAAGTGACATTATTTCATAGGATGCCCTACTGAGTTATTAAATGACCAAGCAAAGTGGTAAATAGCTAAAGAAATCAGTAAGAAGTCATGGGAGCTTGTGATTTCCATCACACGTCAAACACTGTGCCACTGTCTATGCTTCATAGACAGATAGAAACATACAAAATTTTGTTTTGCATTAAAAATAAAATGGAAAACACTACACCACACACACACACACACACACACACACACACACACACACACACACACACACACACACACGCGCGCACACACAAGAACTCTCAATTCTTTAGTACTGTATTTACTTTTAATATTCTTACATATACTATATAGTATCAATATAAAATATAGTAAAAATATAAAAAATAAAAACTCTATATAGTATATAATTTTTATATACTATATTCTTTTCAACTTCACCTTCAGTCAAATTTCTTTAGTGACCCACGTCCTCTATTTTCTTAATAATATAATGAGTTGCTCCTAATTATTAATGGTCCCCTTAGTTTAGTAACTTGTGACGTCAGTTGAATTCAGCATGGCTCATTCTAGTACAGTGTAGCTTTAGATGTTGATTCCTATGTACTTATTAGCTTTCTTGTTTATTAATTCTAATTCTTTTTTTAGTAGTTTTGATATGTGGTAGCACATTTACAGCAGTACAATGATTACCTAACATATAAGGTAGAATAGAATTAACCTTTATTCATCACATATACATTACAGTGCAGTGATATTCTTCTCCTTCTGTGAGTTAACATTAATCACTTTCCAAATCAACATCACATCCCGTTGAACATGTTAAGATGGGACAACAGGAAACAGATGTTAGTTTATGCATTGAAATAGTGAAGGCATCAGCATATTTTTCTGCAGTTCATTTCGGTACACAGACTTGGCTGTGATCCCCGACAAACATTATCCTCAAGTTAACACTGATGTTCCATAATTACCCTCAGGAAAAATGCCCATCAGAACAGAAAAATGCCTTCTTAATGTGAAAACAGACACCCACACCCTTAGTCTCTTTTCTAATAAAATAGTTATCTAGTGTCAGGTTTTGTGCAGATATGTGTGTACCTTTTTAAATGGCTATTTTAGAAATGTCCACTCCCACTTGCAAAGCACATATTGGCTTTTTTTTTTAAATGTCACCAGCTGGGATTTTAGATTATTTAAACAGATTCATAAACCTTGTAATCTATCCGCCTCCATTTTTCACAGAGGCGATATAAAGAGCTCTTTGTGAGTTGAAAGGAAAAGCACATTTTGAAATTCCACTTAAATTACTTATGAATAAATAATTATAAATATAAAGCTAATGAATATAAATATATATATATATATATATATATATATATATATATATATATATATATATATATATATATATATATATATATATTATTATTTTTTTTTTTTTTGATGGTATAGGGTTGAGGGGTAGCAGTTCTCATTTAAATATACAGTAATTCACCCAAAATTTGAAAATTATTTTTACTTATTCATATTGATGATATGGACTTAGATATAGTATATTAAATCAACACATTTGGCATACTGGTAATCTGTATTTAATGCCCTATCTCTTTCCTCAATAGGGAAAAGTTTCACATTGTCATATACTTATTGCTTAAATGAAATGCATTTATTTTTAAACAATATCACTGTAATTGCATTTCCAGTTGGCATTTCACGACACTGCAGCTAATTTCATACCCAATTGGATCACATGAAAGTAAACAGAGCAAAAATCTTTCTTTGATTTTTCTTTCATGCATGCCAACATTTTTAAAATGCCACGCTGTATAGCATTAGTGTCCTCACATTGTGCATGACCCAAAACAGTTCACAAATCCACTGCTGTAACCCAATACATACACTCAGGAGGCTTGGTAAGAAACTTGCACTAATAATTCAATGAATGTTGATTCAGTCAGTCACAAAGCATGTGCCTATGAAAGAAACTAGAAGATATCTTGAAAAGGGCTGGACTTAAATTGAACATGAAACTGTATATATGTCAGGCCTGGGCGACTTCCTTTTTTTCTTTCACATAAATTTCTACAAGGCCAAGGTTAGGGTTAAACCTATAAATCAACAAGAGTAGTGACAAAAGGCATCTTTTTCTCTATCTGTACTTTCATAATGATCCATTAGCTGGATGGCATTTTCTTCTGGGGCTCTACTTCGGCAAAATTGTCCAACGTCCAGCAGATATTCACAAAATGTGAGGTCCAGTAAATATTCCTCTATAACATTGGCTTTTCCATTGCTCTGAAAATGAGATCTGGTTGATTAAAATGCAATAATTGAGTCCATTGTTGAATGAGTGCAGAAAGAAAAAATCCTGCCAAGATCCCAAGATTGCTGCATGGTGATAAACTCCTGGGATACACATGTCTGCCACGTCAACTGTATATTGTTCAAACAGAACATCAGTTGAGCTCTTTCCTCTTCAGCAGACAGGAATAAGGAATTCCCATCTACACCAGTTACAACTACCCCGTGTGTTCCCAGGCAATAATGATACCACAATGTCTTCTGTTATAGCCAAAGTGTCCCTAGTAAAAGTACCCTTAAATGCGTCCCTTGTGTGCTCTGTCTGTGTTGATGTCTCTGATTGTATTTACCTGTTCAAAGGCAAACAAATGGACTAACAACACAAAACAACACAAAATGGATTCCAAAAAACAATCCAGGCCCATTTCTAATTTCCATTCAAGAAATACACCATTCAAATCCAGAAAGTTAAAAATGATGTGTATGAGATTCAAAGTAGTAAACTGACAATCATACAGATTTCTCATTTGTTTTTCCAGGTCAGAGATGAAATATGATGTTACCCAGTTGAGGTCTGTTTCTCCTATTAGTTTTTATGGCCATGTCCGACAGACATTACCATGGGGCCCTATGTTTAATGTTTAACTCGGCTCCAGCCATAGAAGCCACATTCCTTTTCTTAAAATCCTCCAAGCTCAGGAATAGTATGACCATTTTTCCATTGAATTGTGTATCTACCCTGTCACTTTCTCAGGAAACATACTGAAATGAGTATAATTGAATTTTCTATAAATTCCACCTTAAATATGAGCTGCATACTGAATTTCCCTACAGCCATAGGGGTAAAAAGATTTACATTAACAAGGTGCAGTATAAATAAGGTATAATGTTGAACTCATGACAACACATATGCTTAAATGTTGCATTATGATGTTACAGTATTCTGCAAATGCAGGCTATGAGTTTGAATGAGTATAAGATGAATTCTTTAAATCCACATCATGAGAGCACCGTTTTATTGCACTATGGCCTGCTGAAAACCTTCTTGTTATTTTTCTCTAGCATTTTCAAATGCTAGCGTCATCTCACATATTCTGTGTGTTTATCTGAACCCTTATATTTGGCAGTCAAGAAGTACCTTTTAATACAATCCATTATAAGATGTAATGCACACACAGACAATTTTCTAGGTGAGTTAAAAGATCAAGTTTTAGATGTGGTACACCACATGGTCACTCAAAAGGCTTTTTGTTGCCTGCATGAGCTCATCACTTGGAACAGTGACTGCAAATTACCCGGTCCTGCAATCCTACCACCTGCCCACTGGATCCAATCCCTTCAGCTATGCTCCAGACCATCTCACCTGACCGCCTACCCTTCATCACCACAGTCATCAATGGATCCTTAATGTCTGGTCATGTTCCAACTGCCTTTAAGAAAGCCAGGGTCATCCCCATCCTGAAGAAACCTGCTCTGGATCCCTCAGACATCAGCAACTACAGATCGTTATCACTTCTCTCATTCCTTTCAAAAATTCTTGAACGTGTTGTTTGTAATCAGCTGTCTGACTATCTCAAGCAGAATAACCTCCATGACCCCAACCAGTCTGGCTTCAAAGCAACACATTCCACAGAGACTGCCCTTTTGGCAGTCACTGAGAAACTACATACTGCTAGATCAGCCAAACTGTCATCGGTCCTCATCCTCCTCGACCTGTCTGCAGCAGTTGACACAGTAGACCACAAGACTCTCTTGTCCACCCTCAGGAGTCTTGGAATTTGTGGAACAGCATGGGAATGGTTTGCTTCCTACCTGGATGGTCGCTCATATCAGGTAACATGGAAGGGATTGACATCTGCTCCACGCAGACCCTCTACTGGTGTTCCGCAAGGCTCAGTACTTGGTCCCCTCCTTTTCTCCCTCTATACTCACTCTCTTGGCAAAGTTATATCCTCACATGGATTTTCATACCACTGCTATGCCGATGACACCCAACTTATCTTCTCCTTCCCTCCCTCAGATACCACGGCTTCTGCTCGGATCTCAGCGTGTCTGGCAGACATTTCATCTTGGATGACTGCTCATCAGCTGAAACTCAATCCCAGCAAAACTGAGCTGCTGATCATCCCAGGTGGTCCATCCCCAGCCCAAGACCTCGCGATATCTCTGAGCAACTCCATGATTTCCCCTTCAGCCACTGCTCGCAACCTTGGGGTAACCATGGACAATCAACTATAATTTTCTTCCCATGTCACTAATGTGACACGCTCATGTCGGTTTCTTCTGTACAACATCAGAAGGATTCGGCCATTTCTATCCACACAGGCTACTCAGGTGCTTGTTCAATCTCTGGTCATCTCGAGATTGGACTACTGCAACTCTCTTCTGGCAGGTCTACCTCTGAACGCAATTCGCCCACTGCAAATGATCCAAAATTCAGCTTCACGACTTGTTTTCAACCTGCCTAAGTTCTCCCACACCACCCCACTGCTGCGTTCCCTCCACTGGCTTCCGGTAGCTGCACGCATCAGATTCAAAACACTAATGCTTGCCTACAAAGCCAAGAATGGACCAGCGCCATCTTACCTCAAAGCTCTCATCACTCCTCGCACTGCACCTCGCTCACTCAGATCCACTAGCACTGCTCGACTGGTCCCACCATCTCTCAGGGAAAAAGGTAGGTATACATCTAGACTCTTCTCTGTTCTGGCACCGAGGTGGTGGAACGAACTTCCCCTAGGTATCCGTACGGCCGAGTCTCTAACCGTCTTCAAACGGAAACTGAAGACCCACCTCTTCCTGAAGTACTTAAACTAGCTCTTATTTTTCCCTGTTTACGTATTATGTTGCAAAGTTTAAAAAAAAACAAAAAAAAAAAAAACCAAACCCAACTCAGTGTTTAGGCTAATGGTATCCCAAGTTTGTGTCTTATTGAACCAGTGTTAATGTATTCAGTGACTGAGAACTAAAGCACTTTTTTACATCGCTCTGGATAAGAGCGTCTGCCAAATGCCAGAAATGTAAAATGTAGATGATAGAGTGTGGAAGGCAGTTGTTGCTTGGCTGTGAGTTTCAGAATACGGTTGTGTGAATCTCAACCAACTGGGCATTGCGGTATGTCTTCTTTAAACAGGTGTTAGAAGCAGCATAAATAATGTGTAAATAGCTTGCTTTGTGGCTGACATGGGACCAAACTACTAATACAAAAGACTTAAGGTGGGAGAGGTCAGCTAAAAGACATGGATTCAGAAGCCTGTTATTTTCTACTGAGCAGTTAATTAAACTATTTACATTTACATTTATGGCATTTGGCAGACACCCTTATTCAGACCGACTTACAGAAGTGCTTTGAAGTCTCTATTATGAATATTCAATTCAATTCAATTCAATTCAATTTTATTTGTATAGCGCTTTTAACAAAGAGCATTGTCTCAAAGCAGCTTTACAGAACATAAGAAACAATAAACATACAAACAAACAGTCCTAGATGTTAGACAAAATTTTCCCTAGTGAGCGAGCCTGAGGTGACTCAGGCGACTGTGGCAAGGAAAAACTCCCTTAGATGGAATTAGGAAGAAACCTTGAGAGGAACCAGACTCAAAAGGGAACCCATCCTCATCTGGGTGACACCGGAGAGTGTGATATGAACAATGTCCTTACTGCATTAGTTGTGTGATGCAGATACAGAATGTGTAGAATGTTATGTGAAAAATGTCCACATAGGGTTGGCAGTGCTGCTTTGAATACTCCAGTCCTCAAAAAGCAGAACCCGGCTGGAGCTGGTCCATCTCTGGATGCCACTGGAGCTGGTACAATCTCTGTGTGACTCGAGGATGGGTAGAAGAAGGGAAACAAATGGAAAGGAATTAGCGTAGCTGCTATTCATAATATTAGCAGGCACCAGATGATGATGTGCATTTAATCAGATGTATTGGAGCACAAAGTTATGGGATGTATTACGTGTATGCCTGGCTAAAGAGATATGTCTTTAGTCTACGTTTGAACTGGGAGACTGTGTCTGAGCCCCGAACACTGTCAGGAAGACTGTTCCAAAGTTTAGGAGCTAAATGCGAAAAAGCTCTACCCCCTTTTGTAGACTTTGATATTCTGGGAACTACTAGAAGTCCGGAGTTTCGAGATCTTAAGGAGCGTGATGGATTGTAATGTGTTAGAAGACTGGCTAGATATGTGGGAGCTGAACCATTCAGAGTCTTGTATGTAAGTAGTGCTAGTTTATAATCAATTCTAAATTTAACAGGTAGCCAGTGCAGGGATGATAATATTGGTGTTATATGATCATACTTTCTTGACCTGGTAAGGACTCTGGCAGCTGCATTCTGGACTAACTGTAGCTTGTTTATTGAAGATGTAGGACAACCACCAAATAATGCATTACAATAGTCCAGTCTGGAGGTCATGAATGCGTGAACTAGCTTTTCTGCATCAGATACAGATAAAATGTTCCTAAGCTTGGCAATATTTCTGAGGTGGAAGAAGGCTATTTTTGTAATATCGGAAATATGTTTTTCAAAGGACAAACTGCTGTCTAAAATTATGCCCAGGTCTTTTACTGTAGAGATAGAAGTAATAGAACATCCTTCTAAGTACAGGTTGAATTGTGAGAGCTTCTGTGTACTGGTTTTTGGACAAATCAGTAATATCTCCGTCTTATCAGCATTTAGTAATAGAAAATTATCAGTCATCCAGTCTTTAATATCTTTAACGCACTCTGTTAATCTAGACAGTTTAGATATTTCATCTGGTTTTGATGAGATATATAACTGTGTATCGTCAGCATAACAATGGAAACTAATCCCATGCCTTCTAATGATGTTGCCTAAGGGAAGCATGTATATTGAGAAAAGCAGATGTCCTAAAATGGATCCTTGTGGGAATATACAGATGACTCTTAATTGGTATTCCAGATAAGAAGTTAAAAAGCCCTTTCATATTTCCTTAGGGCCCTGACAAGTCAACAATGAGGAAAATGTGCTAATGAAGGACCACTGAGGATTGCCTTGCATTTTTTTAGACAGACCTTAAAAATGACATGTGATGACCAGCATGTCTGTACATTTTGTGCCAGACATGACTTACAACACCAGGAGATGGCAGTATCCTGTACTGCAAAAGGCCTCACTTTCAGCCCCAATATCTGAAACTGCCCCTACTGTATGTCCCAAACTGTACTGTACTAAATAGAGTGTCCAAATAAAACGCTACCTTCCACCACATATAGAGTGTCAAAGGGGTTGCTTTAGTTTCACTAATCTGGAACAGATTTGCTGGACTGAACAGCCTTTAGAAAGAAAGAGAGAGAGAGAGAGAGAGAGAGAGAGAGAGAGAGAGAGAGAGAGAGAGAGAGAGAGAGAGAGGGCCAATGTTGCACCACAGCTGTTTCAAATGAGTGTATTTGGATAATTCAATAATAAAAATCAATGCTTAAAATAATTTTATTAAATTAAGTCAGTCACTTCAATGGGTAAACAACATGTTTTTCAATTGATCACAATCTGAATTACTTTAATAAAAATGCAGAATTCTGTTCATCATGGCATGCTTCCACATCTCATAAATTATTGCTCATTTGGAATGTTTTATGATGAAAAAATATATGGATATAAAAAAATATGGATTAATTTGACTTTATTTATTTAGTTTTTTACATCATGACAGTATCATGACGTCTTCTTTAGATTTGCCTATGGTTGTCACAGCTGCAGAAGTAATCTATGCTAGTATCTGTTCTCTCCATTTAACAGTCTATTAGTAATGTGCTACAATTAAAATATTTGAAGAATCCAGTCCCTTTTTCTGGTTGATGTAGCCTCTTTCTGTTTTCCAAGCAGGTGAATAATCTCTCTGACACAGCGCATTGAATTCTTGATTGTGATTAATTTTATATAACTGGTAGTAGGTTTGGCAATGAAGTTTATATTAATGTGCAACTTCTAATATGTTACAATGAAGGGAAAAATGATAAAGTATTCAGACACTTTTGATTTTTGTTATTTAGTTATCTTCCAGTACATATCCACTTTTTACATACATAATGTCTAACCTTGTACATTGAATAAAAAGTATTCAGAAACATCAATAAAGATATGTTTTAAAAATTATTCAGCCACTGTATTAAAAATCTATACATATATGTAAACATATAAAAGTAAATACATAAATGCTGCAAACACATTTATGCAAATGCTGCTATTAGAGTGGAAGATTTCACATAAGAATTAGCAATCATGGTAAAGGAAAAGGAGTTTCCTAAAATTCATCATGGAGTTTGCATGTTCTCCCCGTGCCTCGGGGGTTTCCTCCGGGTACTCCGGTTTTCTCCCCCGGTCCAAAGACATGCACGGTAGGTTGATTGGCATCTCTAAATTGTCCGTAGTGTGTGATTGTGTGATTGTGTGAGTGAGTGAATGAGTGTGTGTGTGTGTGTGTGTGTGTGTGTGTGTGTGCCCTGCGATGGGTTGGCACTCTGTCCAGGGTGTATCCTGCCTTGATGCCCAATGACGCCTGAGATAGGCACAGGCTCCCCGTGACCCGAGAATAGTTCGGATAAGCGGTAGACAATGAATGAAAACTGCTATAGGGCTATAATTGGTTTGATAATACACAGGTGGAAGGTTCATGGAGAACTACCAGTCTCTGGAAGGTGGGCCATGAAAGATTTCGTAACACACAATCTGCCTAATGCTATGAACAGTAGGAGAAAATTAGTTATTTAAAATAGATGCAGGTTGACCTTAAAGCAGCAGGAACAACAGTTACACAGAGTAATAATAAGCAATGAACAGCACTACAGTCATCTCCATTCTTATACCCCATCTAAAACTCTCCTCTGAGAAAGAAACACAGAGATCCAAATAGAAAACTGCACATGAGCCTGTAGACAAACCAGAACTCTTTTAAAACAAAAGACAAAACAAAAAGATTGCCAGAACTCCTGTATTTCAGCTAATTACGTCTTAAAGTAGTTGTCTCAAGGCCAGTAATGATTATTGCCAGAACTAATATTGTAAATTTGTAGTTTCTCAATACTTTGTATGTTTTATGTTTATGCTTATGAATAAATACATTTTTGTTCATATTTCAAAGTCAAAAATAATTTTTTTTTTGATGTGGCTATATACAATGGAAGAGTATTAAATTGCAATAAATAACAAAATAACTTCCCCTCACTGTATTTTTCTAGAGTTACAGCTTACAACTTACTTACAGTATATGGTACATTATACAGTACATAAATGTGTGTAATTATTGATATAGATATGGTGTAGCTCTCTGTGTGGAGACGTTTATTTAGCATGTTGTATTTAGCAAGTTTTCTGACATGACAAAGTCTTGAGGACAGGTGGATTTTTGGTTTCTCTGTAACAAGCTCCAGAGAGAGAGGGGAAAAAAGATGCTGGTGAGGGAACAGCAGTTCCACCATAAACAATAACAGGAACTAACTTGTTCCCTGGATGTTCCACAACATTAAATCTAATTATATCAAACATCAATAAAAACAAAAATGTTAGCATTATTGTGGTATAAGAGGAAGAAAACACTTCAGTCTGTGCTGTTATTGGTAAATAATCAGCTTCCATGTTGCATCACATGACCCCATCAATGAATATAAATGGCCCGTCAGTGTAAGTGACATTTAGACATGATTGCAAATGGCATTTACATAAGAATACAGAATATTCATGTATTCAAATCATGTATTGTAGTATTAAATTGAATACAGAGTTGTACAACCAATATGTCTTTAATATGAATATGAATTAACATTAATAAAACAATACATGAGGGTAATTGTGCAGCATTTTATATTTTTGTCATTGTAACACGAATCTACAACCAGTACCTTACCAATAAATTGTGAAAGGGTATCACCTATCACTGTGCTTCCACAGCTGATGGATTTCTTTCTCCATAAATTACATCTTTTTTTCCCCATTGTCTACCGCTTATCCGATCTATTCTCGGGTCACGGGGAGCCTGTGTCTATCTCAGGCGTCATCGGGCATCAAGGCAGGATACACCCTGGACGGAGTTACATCTACTATTCTTACTGAAAGATTTTGCAGTTACTAACTGTATTTTTCTTCATGTATTTATTCATTTAACTTCAGTAATCACTATCCGGGACAAAGTTACGGTGAATGGCATTGGGCTCAAGGCAGAAATACATTCTGGGTGGGATACATTAAAGGGCACAATAAGCATGCAGCAATTCTACACTACATGGCCCAAAGTATGTTGACATGTTTCAGTCGCACCCATTGGAAAACAGATGAGGAAAATCAAATGCATAGCCATGAAACTTCTATACGCAAATCTCCATACACTCCATTCAGTCTCATACTAAAGAACTCAGTGACTTGTGAACGTGGCATTGTCATAGGACGACATCTATGCCAGTTTGAAATGTCTGTCCTGCAAGTAAGTAATCACTATTTCTATGTAATGGAAGCATCTAGAAACACTAACAGCTCAATCGTGAAGTGATACACCAGACATACTCATAAAGCAAGACTGTTGAAGTGCATAGAGATCAAAAATCACTTATTCTCTGTTGTATCACTCACTATAGAGTTCCAAACTGCCTCTGGAAGCAACATTAGCATAAGACCCATGTGTCAAGAGCTTCATGAATGGGTTTCCGTTGGCTGAAAGACTCTGGAGAAGTCTAAATATGTTCTCTGGAGTGATGAATTACACTTCACAGTCTGGAAGTCTGATGGATGAATTGGGTTTGGCAAATGCCAGGAAAAAGCTACCTATCAGAATGCACAATGCCAACAGTTTGGTGGAAGAAGGATAATGATAATGGCTGTTTTTCAGGATTTGAGGTTAGGCCCCTTAGTTCCACTGAAGAGTAATGTTATTGCTACAGCATTCAAAGACATTTTAGATAATTGTACGCATCCAACTTTGTGGCAACAGTTTGCACAGAGCCCTAACCTCAACCACAGTGAACTCCACTAGTGTGGGTTGGAACATTAGCTCTGAGATCCAAAAAGAGGAGGTGCAGGTGCAACTTCATAATATGATTTTGGAACTGGATGTCTAACAAGTGGGGACATGGTGGCTCAGTGGTTTGCATGTTCGCCTTACACCTCCCTGTGCTTTAGGGGTTTCCTCCAGGTACAACCAGTTTCCGATTTAAGCTCATATACACTATATTGCCAAAAGTTTTGGGACATCTACCTTTACATGTACATGAATGTAATATGGAGTTGACCCACCCTTTACAGCTATAACAGCTTCAATTCTTCTGGGAAGGCTTTCCACAAGGTTTAGAAGTGTGTTTATGGGAACTTTTGAAAATTCCACTAGAAGCTCATTTGTGAGGTCAGGCACTGATGTTGGACAAGAAGGCCTGGCTCACAGTCTCCACTCTAATTCATCCCAAAGGTGTTCTATTGGGTTGTGTTCAGGACTCTGTGCAGGCCAGTCAAGTTCCTCCACACCAAACTCGCTCATCCATGTCTTTATGGACCTTGCTTTGTGCACTGGTGTATAGTCATGTTGGAACAGGAAGGGAACATCCCCAAACTGTTCCCACAAAGTTGGGAGCATTAAATTGTCCAAAATGTCATCAAAGTGTCTACCAACATGTTTTTGGGAGTATGGAACAAACTGGAGAAGCTAAAAGAAAATCACAGGGACACGTGGAGAACATGCCAAACACCACACAGACAATAATATGAGCTCAGGGTCAAAATCAAAAAAATTAAAATATAAAACCAAGCCCTTATTTTTAAGGGATACAAAAATGCATTTCCACAGCAATGTGAAAAGCAAAAACACTTTATAGGATCAAGATTTTTTGGTTCATTTATTATCTATAGGTAAAAGCAAAGAGGCATTGTGGGCAGAAATGACGTCACACCCAGTTAATATCTGGCACAGCGAGACCACAGTCTTTTACACGGACAGATCCGCGTTGAAGCAAAACAAAAACATTCACAGAAGAGAAATGGCTTTGAATTGACAGTCGTGACATTCGATACTAGGTCTGAATAAATGAGTCCATAAAGGCTGTCCCACGTGAAAAGAGCTGGCTGCAGGGTAACGCGATGCCGCCCCTTTAAAACGCCGCCCGCTTGGACTGAGACCAGCGTGGACGCTGAAGTGCACCTGCTCCGTGTTAACACACCTGCTGGGGCTTCCTCTGACTCTTTCATCTCGTCCTCAGCGTTAAATGAAGCAGGTTGAAACAAGTCATTTTATACCTTTCCACTCGTGCGGAAGCAGCAAGGAATTAACGAGGGTCTTATTTATTAGCCTACCCACGGCAGGCGTGCTCAGAAGGGGCTTTATGAAAGTGCTGTTTCCGGTTTATTCCGTCGTTCGGCTGGGGAAGCGGCAGTGTTTAAGGTAGGAAGGATGCCTGTGCAAATTCCGGACGACGCGGATTTCGCGTCTTTCAAGGAGCAGTGCGAAAGCCATGAGGGCTGGATACAGCGCTACAACAAGGCTGGGGTAATGGTGTGGTGCCGAGACGAGGAGACCAAAACAGTGCAAAAACTTAAGGCAAGTGCTGCGCAGGGGCTTCTGGGTAACCTACATGCGCTGCATTGCGGAGTCACCAAACCTCTATGAGAGACGCCGTATATCCTATATACTGTACTGCGTAAAACACTGCTCTAAATCTATCATATCTACGGTTTTAACACGCTATTTAGTTAGTATTTACCTTCACAGCGTCTTAGATTATACGTGAACTATGGTGGCATGAGCAGAAATACGCATCAATGTATCCAAATCTTTCAAATATACCTTTTAATAGTTAGCATTTCCGTTTACTGAAAGAAAGGGTGATGGACCCAGGAAAGGTCAATGAAGTAAAATCTTATGGTTTTTATGCTACACAAACCTCATGTATGTCTTGCCATCAAGCGACACAAGATGAATTTAACCGTAGGGCAAAAGACTTGTTTGCGTTTTGTAAGCATGCGCTATTAGTGACGTCATTATCTTGCAATAATTCTACCTTTTCCATAGTGAAATATAATTCCCAGTGTCTCCTCTCTGTAGCTGTGTGACAACAGCAAACTGTTCATTTTAGTAATCTTCACACATCACAAACCACCATAGTTCAATGCACTTATGCAGATTATGTTGAACCATGTCTATTTGCATCTAATTTCCCCGCTTTTATAAATAAGCAGCTTGCCATCTACTGAGAAAAGGGAACAGCAAAAGTTCCCAGGCCATAGTTAACCGAATTCTCTGGCTTTCTGGCCAGCTCCTAATCAAATAGGGATTCAATGAGTTCCTTACATAATTCTTTAAATGAGTGTGTGACTGTTGGATATATCAAGGCATGCAGGAGATGATTCCTTAATGGACATATTATGAATCACATCTTGGAGATTATGGATTAAACACTAAATAGTCAAGTTCTGATTCACTGTGATTAGTCAGTGGCAAGACAGTGATGGTTGTTTATATGCAGGAAGCTTGATAAGAACATGGATAAGCACTGAACCATTTAAGTGTTTCTAATTGATAATAGCTTAAATCTGCAATAGGGCATGTGTTCATTTTCCTCTACAATGTTAAAAACAATTGATTATGATATTTTATAAGAACTGGAATTATTTGCATACCCCAATTGTATTGTAAAGCCCAAATCAAAATCTTTTCTGTGTTGGAAGCCATTACAATTCGACTAATGCAAGCACAAAAAGTCTGTGCTTTCTGCTCCAGGATAAGAACTGTATCCTGTGTCAGAATGATAAGATGGAAAGTTAATGAGATTGTCAGGTGAGATAATGGGATTGTCAGACACAGTATCATTAGCCTTTTTGTATGTCCTGTCTTCCTGCTTTTGGGACTTTATATTTTCTGAACAGTGATACAAAATGATTACCTTCCCAAAAGAATCATAGACAAACCAACACAAATATGCCCATGGTCTATTAACAGTGGCAAAAACAAAGGTCAGTGTGTACATCTGCAAACAGGTCAGGTTGACTGATTTAGCTTGTGCCACATTATCACAGATGAAAGGCTCATCTCACAGAGCCAAGGCTGTACCCATGAGACGCGCTGAAAAATTAAGAGTGGAAAACCGTGGTAACGGCAGGCTCGAATGAGGAAACCTGATTCCCTCCTGCTGGTTTACCCAAGTCAGCTTTTTTTTCTTTCTTTTTTTTTGGACTTGCTTGGCTGCTGACCTCTCGGACTCTGGCAGTCAGCCCTGGGAGAGTCACAGGAGTGACAGTACAGCCAAAAAAAGAAGGAAAAATTAAAAGATGATAGATCCTTCTTAATAATTCATTTGACTTTCCGGAGCACTGAAGTGCTCCTCACCATGAATAATTGAAGTACTGAAGGCTTTGACGACATTTCATTCATAGACAGCAAATAGAGCTTGTTGTGGAAGCCAGTGGAAATGGGGAGGGCCTGATCACACTAGGGTTCGAGAGGGGGTGTTGAATGAATTATTTAACTGATGTTAGGGGTAGAGTCGATTGGGTTACATGGTTACTTGCCTTCCAGACACATAAAATATCTGATCACATTGCACTCAACGCTCTTAAAGTCTTACATGACTGACAGGCCTTCAGAAACTGAGTTAAAGAACAATAGAGGCAAGTTTAGATAGGTTTCGCTTGGCTCAAATTGGATATGAATACTCAAACCAACTATGTGCTAACATATTCAAGACTATGTCCCTTGTTGTCACTAATTCATACTATAACACAGGTCAGTGTGCAGCAATTTATTAGCATGATTTGTTAACCATCACAGATGTGTGGCTTAAATTCAACACTTGCATGCAACAGAGGGAGAGAAAAAAAAAACAGCGAATACAGAAACTTCTCTGTCCAGGACATCTGAAAACATTTCTTCTTCTCTTCTTTCTAGATGAGTATATTGTGCAAGGATGTCTGTGCAGAAACTCTTTATGATGTCTTGCATGACACAAGCTACCGGAAGAAATGGGACACCAACATGATTGACACATTTGATATTGCAAGACTGACGGTCAATGCAGATGTAGGATATTATTCCTGTGAGTCACCACAGTATTTGCTTTCCTCTTTACTCCTCAGTTTACTCCTATTTTGTATTTGTCTTTCTCAGGGGCTCACTAAAACATTCATAACTTAGTTTAACATATTGTTCTCTCCTTGAAGGAAAGGAAAGGAATATAAATTGTGCATTTGGAACACACTTCAGGGTTTGTAGTAACATGTACTTGTGTAATTCATTTGTAAATAGTACCAACAGACAGCTTAATGGCTAAAGTCTTCTAGGGAGTGCTTGCTATAACTCAATTGCACTTTGTCTGATTCCCATTGCATAAAAAGTACACCTTCCAAAGGCAGATAAATATAAAATTGTGTTGGAGTTAGAATCAGTAACCTAGCTCTACAGTATTTCAGCAAAGCTTTTTGGAAAAAAAAACAAAGACATTCAATTTGTGAGTAATTAGTATTGTTATATTATGAAAATGTACCATACAGCATGAGATACATTTTTATTGTATGAACATGAATAATATAATTAAGATATAAAGTTGGTTTTAGTGTCTCATAAAGCAATATAATTCTGCAGGCACTCTTGACCTTACTTGACTTTTCAGTATAACATTAAATCATGTCTTTTCCATTTGAAGGGAAATGCCCGAGTCCACTGAAGAACAGGGATTTTGTCACCATGCGTTCATGGCTTCCTCTTGGCAATGACTACTTGATAATCAACTACTCAGTCAAACACCCGGTATGTCTGCATGTCCTCCAGTCTAGTCTGGGAGCAGTGCAGATGTTCCTGCTTTATAAGTGGTTTTGGCAAATCCAAAGCTACAGTACTGTGTATTGTGTAAGCTGGCATGTAGAACAGCTGTCTCAGCCTAGAGCAGACTGAAACAAAAGAAGCTCTGACCAGTGGGAAAAGTCTGAGCTATCGAGTAAATAGTTGGGTGATCTGATCCCTGTGTCTTAATGAATAATTACATGTCTTGTGTCCTGGGAAAATTTTCTTTGTGGTTTTTGACCTTGGACAAAATTGTCACACTAATTAATTATGTACCCAGGTTAAATTAAGAATGTGGTGCATAATCCTTGTTGATGTAATTGTTATTTTGATATTGATGAGCTATATCATTATATTCAATTCCAAAAGAAAAAAAGACGACATTTTATTTTTTTTATTTTCCACATTTCAGAAATACCCACCAAAGAAAGACTATGTCAGAGCGGTGTCTTTACTCACCGGATACTTGATCCAATCTAATGGAGCAAACTGCTGCACTCTTTACTACTTAACACAAGTAGATCCGAGAGGTAGGTTTTTTTTTTTTTTCCATGTGTTTCTACATGTATAATTTCAAACTGAAATGAACTGTGAAGCATTTCCAGAAACAATACAGGGAAGTACAGTCAGAAATGAAATATTTAGTACCTGAAACAGCATAACTGGGCAGCAGATTTTTTTTATATGTTCCATGTTTATATGTTACCTGTTTGCATGACCTTTTTTAAGGTAATTAAAGTTCCAGACAAACATTTTGTGTATACACTATAAATACAGTACATACTCTGACCTTCTGTTGTACTTTAGGACTTGTACAGTTTACATAATACACAAAAAGATCGTGTAAATATTGTTTCTTGATCAAGGCATATACAGTGCCCTCCAGAAGTATTGGAACAGCAAGAACAATTCTTTTGTTTTTGCTGTATGCCAATGGCATCAAAAGATGAATATGGGACAATAGATCTGTTTTACTTTTTATTTCCATCAAAGTGTGTTAAACAACCTAACCAGTTGTGAACATTTGGTGGCCTATACATTGCTTGCAACAGCTGCATCACGTTGGTGACCTATTGACATTGCATTCTTCTTTTGTGATGCTTTTCCATGTTTTTAGCACAGTTTCTCTCAGCTGATTTTTCTCCTTTGCATGCCCTTTTAGTTTAAGGTCTGGTCCATTCCCCCCATTTTGTGTTGAATTCTGTTTGTCATGCTACATGATGAAGTTTCTCCTAATTCGATGGGATGCATTTCTCTATAAACTGGCAGATTGAATGGTTCTTTAGACTTCTGAATTAATTCTGCTGCTACCTTCATGAGTTACATCATCAATAAATATTACTGAGCCCATTCTTGAAGCAGCCCTGCAAGCCCAAGCCAAGCCTCCACCTCCACAGTGCTTGGCTGATTAACTCTCTTTCGTATCATGAGCAGATCCTTTCTTCTTCCACATTTTGCGTTGTCCATCAATTTAGTTGAAGTATGTCAAGTGGTTAAGGCTCTGGTTTGTTGATCGGAAGGTCGGGATTCAGGCCTCAGCACCACCAAGCTGCCACTGTTGGGCCCCTGAGCAAGGCCCTTAACCCTCTGTGCTCCAGGGACACTCCAATCTTGGCTGACTCTGCATTCTGACCCCAACTTTGAGCTGGGATATGTGAAGAAAGAATTGTAATGTGTATATGTGACAAAAATGTGGAAAAAAAACACATACTACTACTTCCTTTTGTTTCTTCTTTTATCTTGGTTTCAGAAATGTTGTGCCCCATCTGTGTGGTGTGTGTGTGGTTGTGTTTTTATTTATTTATTTATTTTTTTATTTAAAAAAAAAAAAACATATGACCTAGCCTTCAGGTTATTACTACTGATAAATGGCTTGCATCTTGTGGTTTGGCCATAATAACTCTGGTCTCAAAGTCTTCTTTGGAAGATTGTGAAACCTTCATACCTTCCCTGTGGAGGTTGTTGCTGATGTCACTGTTTTTTGTGTGTGTTTCTTTAGAACTTTCACAATATTTCTTTCATCAACTGCTGGTATTTTCTCATTGACTGACCACATCAATATCTGGTTGAAACCAGTGGTTTCTTTCCAAATTGTTGTATTTTGCAATCTCTCTGGTTGATTTCCCTTCTTTCTCACCTTTAAAATGCCTTGCTTTTCTCCCATAGACAACAGTCAGTTGTCAAATCCAGTCTTCACAGGAAATCTTTTGGAATAAACTATATAGTAGTATATGTCAGGCTACCTAGACAGAGTAATTGAAATTTTTGTATTGCCTGAAAGTTTTATTTATATTTTTTATATATATAATATAATATAATAATAAGGTTTATTTTTGTTTACTTTTCCAGGTTCCTTACCTAAATGGGTAGTGAACAGAGTCTCTCAATTTGTGGGACCAAAGGTAAGACTACTGTGTTTTTGATTAACATAATTCTGTGACTGATACTTCTAAACAATAGTGCTTTGTTATGAAAGAACTGTAAGCCTTCAGAAATTTTTCTAGAACAGGTCTCAATGGTCCTTTGCTGTCATCTGGTGGTCAGAAACCACAACCACATCATTGTAATTGTTCGGTTTTGTCTTCACTGATTTATGTAAAGGCTGTAAACCAGTTTTAAGTAAAAGTGCAAATAAAGCTTATAGGCAAAACATTTTAAATTTAAATAATCAAGGCTCACACCACACCCCCTTACACACACACACACACACGCGCACACACGCACACACACACACACACGCACACACCAAAAAATACAAAGTCTAAACTACCATGAAGGAAAATTTTGGAGGGACAAATTAATCCTGATCAAATATTATATGACTAAGCTCATGACACTACCATCAAGGTTTGCTAATAATAATAATAATAATAATAATAATAATAATAATAATTTTGCTTTTATTTGTCATTTCTATACCATAAAATAAATTTTATCAAATAAATTCGAAAAGTTTTACTTAATATTACAAGGAGGAGATTAATATAGGAAAGCGTATAGGAATTAATTTTGCTTAAGCACAGTTAAGTGTTTCACACAATTAGACACACCAGGTTTTCCTTTGCATGTAGAAATAATAATAATAATAATAATAATAATAATAATTAATTCTTTTAATCACCATCATTGAATGTTCTATGTACATTGAGAATTTAATCTTCATGGTGGCAAATAATTTCCTATCACCTTATGTGTTACTGTATGATAAGAATGTAGCAGCCATGCATAAATATGGCCTTGTTAGTTTCTGTTCACTTTCTTTTTATTGAAGTCCATACAAAAAACTGGTGTGCACTTTTCATCCTCAGTCACTGTGGTTGTTCTTAGTCTTGTTGAGTTGTTTATCATTTGATTTTGATGACCTTTGAGACTATAAAATATAAAATTTTGCCAGTATGCCTTTGACTAACAAACATCTTTGGTGTTCCACAGGCCATGAGGAAGATCTACAAGGCGTGCCTGAAGTATCCTGAGTGGAAACGGAAACACGACCCTAACCTGAAGCCGTGGATGTACCCAGAGCAGAACGTGCTACCATGCATGAGTGTTTCAGAGCTCACTGTCCAGAGAGCAGATTCGCTGGAGAACATCGATGAGAGTGGCTTGAATGAAGATAAGATCCAGAACCACAGCGAAGATGAGGAAACCTAAACCTTCAGACTCTCTGCTTTTTCATGAGTGTGCATGTATGTGTGTGTGTGTGTGTGTGTGTGTGTGTGTGTGTGTGTGTGTGTGTGAGAAAGTCAGTGAGCATTGATTTACACCGGTAGTTCTGCAGAGTATGATTTACTCATTTTTAACATGCATCTTATGCATGTTTTGCTATGCATTGCTGATGACCATAATGGTGCTCCTATCAAGGTTTTGACATATTAATGATTGATTGTTTGCACTACCAATCCCAATTTATTAGAATTGCACATATCATTAATACAAGTTTGAGGATTTTATTCTAAATGAGCTCTCATACATTTATACATGAAAACAAACAAATTGGCACATTACTACAGTTAAAATTTAAATCTTTGGGCTACAGTTGGAATGTTTTTTTTTTTTTTTTTTTAGCCATCTCTTCTGTGAGTGAGCATTAGTTTTGTAGTGTGTTTTATGGCTCCGTAAACTCCAGTCTTTTTTCTGATATTGCTCAAAATAATGTGAATCAAATGTCACGTTTCCATTGTAGGTTTCATCTGTGCATTTACAGTCATCGGGGCACCCTACCTGTGGGAAGTGAGAGTTCTCCAGAATTTTCACTTCAATATCTTTACCTATGCATCAATAAGATCTCAGGATTTGTAAAAAACAAAACAAAAAAACAACAGTGCTGTCTACCTTTCTCAGTTATACAGATATGTGTGTTTCTCTGGTCACCTTTACCTATTCATTTATGAATAAATATCTTTATCTTGTAATTTGGGAATGATTTTATGCATCCATGTATTTGTTGTGTTATTCTTGTATTAGATTGAAGCATGCATGCTTTCTATAAGGCTCTGATATTAAGAGTCAAGCATGCATATACAAAATTTTTATTTATTTCATTTACATGTAATGTTTTGCATGTACCATTTATATCCATTTTCTGGCTGAGCCTTTTAAAAGTTGTGTTGTTTGGAACTAGTATTGCAGTCTACTTTGTAGACTACTTTTAATTACTATTTGATGACGAAGCATGACAATGAATGTTTTTGAGACTGTCTTGTACTTTGAAATGAGTGTGAACTGTTAACACAAAAAGAATTTGCTTTTCTTTTCTCCTCCATTTGGCAAGAAAGAGAGGTCTGTGCCTGCCTCCACTCTTTTCCATCCAAAAGCCTACAGCTGGCCACCACTCCTCAAACTCTCCATTGTCTCCGACACTTCCTGCTTCCCATTTGGAGCAGTTCCTGCCTGCATCAGTCAGATTGTTCTGCAGGGAAGGAAACTGCACAAGTCAGGCCTCTATGGTTTCAAACAACACACTCTGGTTACTTTCACAACATTTCTGGGTTTCTTCATATCCTATTTGCAAAAGTTCTATTTTCTTAAATAACATGTATTTCCTAAGACTGTGATGTAATGCAATGTTTCTCATTGTTGGCATCTGATCAAATTAGTGAAATTTGGATGAATTCATCCAAAATTTATACACAGTACACTTTCAAAATATTTAGTACATTTAAGCTATGTGTTTTTGTGTGAATGTCAGTTTTACCAAAGAATATAACTGATTACTACAGACTGTATATCATTTGTTTGCTCCTGAATTTTCTATTCTAAACACATTTACTGTGGTGGCCTTTTGACCAGGGGAATTAAATGTGTCTTTTTGTCTGATACTGTTTAACTGGACAGCAAGAATATTTTGATAACTGGCTACAACTTTATAGAATGTCTGCTTTATAGAAAATAGAAAGTATTACACCATTTGCTAATTGCAGATCATACTGTCATACTTAACAGTATCTAACATTGTGGATTCTTTGAAAATACTGTTTATCGGATCTGTGCGGCATTTGCTTGGGATACACTGACATCAGTTCTAGGTGGTTGAGCTAGTCCAGTATTATTAAGAAGAAGAAGAATAGTATTTATACTGATAATCATGATCATGCAAAACAGTTTAAAGGAATGTGTTCATTTTGTGATTTTCTTTTTATCTAAACAGACTATTTTGAAATTTATTTGAGGTCAAAACTGAATGATTTGCATGTCCAAGATTTATTTTGGAATGAAAAGCAGCAATTAGTTTACACATCTTTCACTTTTGGAAAAAAACATTTCTTATCTTTCTTGACGTACAGTCACGCACGTCTACCTGCTGATAGTAATGCCAGTGGGATTTAGCCCTTGCTTTTTTCTAAGTAAAGAGAATGATGCAGCAGTGTATTAGACCTTAAAAAGCAAACCGTAACCATTATCTCTTGTTTGAGATTAAAAATTTTCCCCTGTTACCATTGTAGCTGCATTATCATTATCACCTAGTGACATCAGTGCAGCAGACATCCACTGACTTTTCAAAGGAAGGAAAAAATACAGGGGGGCACGGTGGCTTAGTGGTTAGCACGTTTGCCTCACACCTCTAGGGTTGGGGTGTTCGATCCCCGCATCCGCCATGTGTGTGTGGAGTTTGCATGTTCTCCCCGTGCCTCAGGGGTGTTCTCCGGGTACTCCGGTTTCCTCCCCCAGTCCTAAGACATGCATGGTAGGTTGATTGGCATCTCTAAATTGTGTGTGTGATTGCGTGAGAGTGTGTGTGTGCCCTGCGATGGGTTGGCACTCCGTCCAGGGTGTATCCTGCCTTGATGCCCTATGACGCCTGAGATAGGCACAGGCTCCCCGTGACCCGAGTGTAGTTCGGATAAGCGGCAGACAATGAAGAAGAAGGAAAAAATACACCAACAAATTATCACAGGAATCTCTAAACACATCACAAATATATATCAGCAAAGACATTATATAATGTTTTCTTTTAAGCTCTGGTCACCAAACTGGAGAGAAAATAAAACAGTTGTTTCTATTATATACAAATCCATTATATCAGTGGTGAGAACTTTATACGATCTATAAAATGAACGTTTGGGTCATTCGGGGCAATTTAATAATATAACCATAGTGATTCTGTTAGTGGTAGCGGATACAGAGATGGCAACTGGCGCATGCGCACTTAACCCTGGAGAGCGCACGACCTAACAGCGACTTGTCCCCCTTATGTCAGAGTTTGAGGAACAGCAGCCGACTTTCCGCGAAATTTCTTTCTGTAGAGCGACTTTACTCACTGGATTTTGTCACCGTTCTACAAAAGCTCATCTCTAAAAATGTAAACCGGGCAAAAGAAAATAAGGTAAGGAAGAAGATGCGACTCTTTCGAAGTGGTATTTAAGATGACAACAGGCGAACTGAGATGACTGGAGCTGAGAAAAGCGGGTGTTTTGATAGTGTTGCGCGCCCGAGTGTTTGAGAAAGAACTACTGTTCCTGACCTGCTTGCTTTTTTTAACCCGAAATCTGAGATTTTCTCACGCTAGTAACATTAATCCTGGGAGCTTTTCTTGCACTTTCATCTTTAATAGTAATTATGTAAATGTATAGAAATGGTTTAGCTCATAGTTTAGTTATTTATTTGTGGTGAGTTACTGCCCATGTAGTAAAAATGTAGTATACAAGAATTGAGTTCATGCTCATTAGAAATCAGTCCAGAATCAGTTTACACATTTCAGTCTTTGGTGTTTTTTTGTTTTTCTTTTCATTCTTGAAAATGCACCAGAGACTTGTTTTATAAGACACTGCTCATTATAAACACTGTCTAGATAGTAATAAATAAATGACCTGCACTGCATATTCAAAAAGCATGGAGCACATTACCAATGCAGAGTAAACACTGTTAACTAGACTGTCTCTTGGTGTACAGTTTGGCATGTGAATCTCCCAGAGCTCAGAGTAGGAACTGAGAGACGAGGAATGTTTTCAGATCCTGCTGAGATACGACTCTCACAATGGATCACTGCAGCTTTCCCCGTGATAAGGGTCTGCATGGAATGAACAGTGGTGAGGGAGAGAGAGAGAGAGAGAGTGAGCGAGAGAGCGAGAGCGAGCGAGAGAGCTTTAAAACTTCACAATCTAATCATCTTGACTTATGCTGAAGTACTTTGTTTGTGACATGTCACAACAAGAGTTTGTGTCAGGGTGTGTTCCTGGAGCAAGCACAGTTTTTGCCATTAAATGCACTTAGTGGAAGCATTTTCTTTATTTAATATCATGTTTTGAAATGCTGTTCAATCCGTAGGACTTTAGAATACCTCACCACTTCAGAAGTCATTGTTTACGTTTACACACTTGTCTTTTAAAGGGTTTGGTAGTCTGTCATGACCTCTTGTCAGACTCATAAACCAAAGTGTCTTGGCAAGTCATGTGCAATGTCTTACACTGAGATGTCAGTGGTTTCAATAAATTCCTGTTTGAGAACCTGTTCTTTAGAAATACGTTGCAAAGCACTCGTTCTATTAGGGTTTAGATGAAAAACAAGCGTAACATAAAAAAAAAAAATTAGGCTGATGCTATTCGTAATTCATTCATTCATTCATTCATTGTCTACCGCTTATCCGATCTACTCTCGGGTCACGGGGAGCCACGGGGAGTTTTGCACACTCTCCTTGTGTCTGTGTGGGTTTCCTCCAGGTTTTCTAGAAAAATATGCGGGTAGGTTGATTGGCTATGCTGTATTGTCCTTAGGTATGAATGAGTGTGTGAGCGTTTGTATGCATGGTGTACTGCAGTGGTCTAGTCCCCCTTCCAGGGTGTATCCCCACATCATGCGCATTGTTTCCAAGTTAGGCTCTGGTTCCAAAGGCTCTGAAGTCTCTGATCAGGATAAAGTGATTACTAATATACACTATATTGCCAAAAGTTTTGGGACACCCTCCAACTAAGGCTTGGCCCCTGAGTTCCAGTGAAAAGAACTCTTAATGCTTCAGCATACCAAGACATTTTGGACAATTTCATGCTTCTTTGTGAACTTTGTGGGAACAGTTTGGGGATGACCCCTTCCTGTTCCAACATGACTGCATACCAGTGCACAAAGCAAGGTCCATAAAGACATGGATTAGCGAGTTTGGTGTGGAGAAACGTCACAGGGTCCTGACCTCAACCTGAAAGAACACCTTAGGGATGGATTAGCGATACTGCAAGCCAGGCCTTCTCGTCCAACATCAGTGCCTGGCCTCACAAATGTGCTTCTAGAGGAATGGTCAAAAATTCCCATAAACACACTACTAAACCTTGTGGAAAGCCTTCCCAGAAGAGTTGGAGCTGTTATAGATGCAAAGGGCAGACCAACTCCATATTACATTCATGTGCATGTAAAGGCAGACATCCCAAAACCTTTGCCAATATAGTGTATTTGTGATGTGCACTATACTACACAACACAACAATTTTAGTTCTCTTAGAAAACGGTAATTATATTGTACATTGACAGGTTTTTGTATTCTAATTAAGAGGAAGGAGTTTTAGGGAATGGGTCAAGCAGGGGGAAGTTGTTTCAAAGAAATGAAGGAAGGCTGATTTTTAATAGGTAATGAAACTTTTTTACTTTGGATTTATCCTGGCAAATTGTTTTAATGACAGATTTTGAATTGTTCAACCTACAATAAGGTGGTCAAATGTAAGCTGAATGACCTTGTCTGCTCTGGTTGCACTGCTGTAATGCTTGTTTGCTACTGTGCTAGCTTTTTGTTACCTGCTAAATATGATAATGATTCTATTTTTTTGTCCATATTGAAACGGCAGTTAGTTGGATACTCAGATACTGAGCCAGTCACGCTACACAAAGTTTACATAATTAATGCTTAACTACAGAAGAGCGTCCATTTTCAAAGATATTCTGGTTCAAGGCATTTAGTGGCATCTTTTAAAAGCCAGGCTTTTAAAGTGTGATGTTTTTCTTGTGTTATGCATTCAGATCCACATACAGTGGGTGTTACCATAAGAATGTACAAGCATTTTATTTATCTTCATGAAGCCTTGAACTCATTATTGATCATCCATATCCATCAAACCCTGATGGCATGACACTCCTGGCTTGACGTGTGATGTAAAAAGAAGTGTGCTTCCCAAGCTGCTATTTTTAGCAGCTGTTTTCTTTCACTTCCTGTCAACATTGTACTGTTTATACAACATTATATAATCATGAGATTTTACCCTTGGCTTGTAATTATGTTTTGATTGGGTCATCCTTCCTAGTGCAAATCCCTTGTGTGTGTGTATGTGTCTGTGCTTGGAAAGAGTGTAGATTAAATAAATATTCGATTAATAAAAAGAATTACTAAAAAGAAAGGCTAAAAACCTTGCTGTAAGTTCCAATAAGAGAAATGAACGCATGTAAGCGTGTTATTTACTTATCAGTAGCGACCTGTAACACTTATTCTCTACCTGGTTTTAGGACTAGTATGACTTTCTGAATCTAAAGTGTCAAAATCAAAACATTTTTAAGTTTCATAAAGGCTTTCATAATTCCTGAAAACATTAGAAGAAAGTTATGAATATATATATATTTTTTTATCTCATTAGGTTGCATCCTACAATGTATGTTTATGCATGTCTCTCTGTTAATGAACTTTAATTGAATCATTAAAAACAAATGCATTCTTCAAACTGATTATTTGACAAGTGAAAAATATTTGATAGTGTGAGTCCTTGTAGAAACTTTTTGGTGTATGACCATGTGCGAGCATCAGGCTTAGGGTTTTTTTTGTGAAACTTTTTGCACATTTTTCTTCCTTTTTAGCAGATTGCTGGCAAAATCTTATTGGCACAATCTCCTCTAAGAGTGTAACGATCAGAGTGACATGGCTGAGCAAAAGGCTAGCATATTACCACACACAAGTGTGTTCTGTCATCTCAGCAGCGCTGCTTCGGCCGGATAAGAACAATGACATATTGTGTTGTACAATAGTGCTTCACTGTTATTTATACACACCCCCAGCACCCTGCATCCCAAACGCCTCCTTTAGTCCTCCGTTTCAGCAACGGCTTTGGACTCTACAGCTTCCACTAATTGTTCCCACTGGAAGCCCTGCAATGTTTGAATAGGATGTGCAAGAGGAAGATGTTTATGGATGTTTTTCTTCTTTTGGTTACTTGAGCACTGACAGCGCAGCAGTATCAGGTTATATAGAGTTGGCCATGTGAGCTTGACTCATTGTTAATACAGAGGAAGAGAAGGCTGTGATTTATTTCACGTCTGTGTGTCACTGGAATACTGGAGAGTATGTCATTACCAAGTGAACTGCGAAGTAGCATCACTCAGATTATGTGTATAGGACCGTGATCCTAGCTAGGACTGCAAAATATTGTGTGTTGACATATTGTAACATTTTGATTAAACACATTAGCAATCCATTTTGAGATGACATGGTTAAAGTCTTGCCATGATGCAGTAGAAATAGCTTTGTAGGTATGTTTTTTCCCCCAATATTTGATATAATGTTGTAATTTGTTAAGACAGTTTTCCTAAACTTAATAAATGCTAATTATTACAAAGATATTTATTATCAAACCCATTAAAAAAAAAATTATCCAGAGCTTATCCCTCAAACACAGTAGCTCCACTATGGTCCTGACCAAGATAAGGCAGTAACTGAATTGATGAACGAATCAGCATGTTATCTATACTATTGTTTATGTTTTCCTGATTTGATAAAGCACTAGATGAAAATGATTGGAATTACAATTGAATTAAATAAGAATACATTAAATAAAAATATACAACATACACTATTGCTATTAAATTGCTATATGTTACACTTGTGTAATGGCTTGTAATATATTAACAGCTCCCTTGATGTGTCATGGTTAAAGATTGACCAGCCTTATTTCCATTTGTTGGATCTCATGAATACTCTGATTCTTTTCAACCCGCATAGAAATACTGATCTGGAATACTGATACCAGTATTTCAAAGACCAATTATTCAGTTGAGTCATTATTGAATAACTCAATTATTGAGTCTGAGTAAGGTGTTGAGCCACCATGAGCCACCATTTTAATGCACCTGGGCTTAGATTGTCTGGAACTTTACTGGAGGGATGAATACAAAAGATATATCCTCAAATGGTGTGTTGATGGTGGGGGTAAATGTTACACTAAATGTTTGGTTGGATTGAGATTTGGTGAATGTGAAGGCCATAGCATAGGATTTGGGGAATTATGAAGTGTTACCGGGTATCTTTGCAGAGACCGCTCCCATTTGGATAGAAATGTTTCATGATAGGATAAAGATGCAAACCATGCCAGCTAAATGTATTACACATTAATATTAACACAGTAATATAACGCAGCTGTTTTTTTTTCTTCCACCCATGTGTACATCTCTTGCATCTCGTTTCCTGGTTGTTACTAAGACTAAACAAACAAACAGTTAGTATTTGTAAGAATTTTCTGCAAGGTTATATCTTTGCACTTGTGTAATAAGCTTTTGACATAGCTGGCACAAGTTAGATTCACTCTTGTAATAAGGCAAATGCTTACATACACAATGGCACAATGTATGTTTTTGTCATTGACTGTGCATAAATTAGAGACCGCATAATGCCAACACTCATTTCAAATCAGAGTAATAAACTGTTTTAAAAGTTTCCAGATTTTTTTATTTGTGATCATTCATTTCAAGCACTGCAATTAAACTGAACAGCATTATCAGTCATAGGCAAATTATTTTCCTGTTCTTGTGCTTTGCTGTGATAAGATGCTATTTATAAACAGACATATTTAACTTGCATAGAAAAGGGAAGAATCTATGTACGGAGACATGGAGACAAAGCCAGGCCTTTCATTATTGCTCAACCTCAGAGCAAGTGTCTGTATCTCAGTAAAAGACTCTTATTACATATGGTACAGTGGCTTTAATTTGCAAAATAACGATGGTTAGTTGTTAAAGGATGGGAGGGTCTTTCTGCATTTCTTGTCACTATTTTTTTGACATGATGTAAAGAGCTCATTAAACCTAAAAAAAACCCCATCTTGTTAAGTGACAGTTCAATGATACATGCAGTGGTTTCTCTTAGCACTTCAGTTGTATAGTTTTAGTATTATACTGGATCTGATTTGATAATTGCTCACCTCTTTAAAATCATTGTAAAACCTTAAAATCCTATGGTAAATTTAAGAAGCTGTATTGCACACAACAAAGCTTTTTTTTCTTCCCGATGCAAACAGGTTATTACTCTGTTACTTGTTTGTCACGTATTTTAACATGAGACAATCATTAATTTGTTTTGCTTGAAATTGCCTGCTTTCATATTAGTGAGTAATAGCACATTTTAAGGTGTCATGCCCTTTTTATAGTGTTAGGATGTGTTTATTCCCAGTGTAGCTGCACATCAGGGCATTATCTGTCTTTTTCTGCAGCAGGAGAGGACGGGTTTGGTCTCTTTGAGGGACAGCTGTATCCTGTGTTTTCTGCAATTCTGAGAAAAGCCAGATTGCCTTTTAAAATAAATATGGGTGGGCCGTGAGGAGAAGGTTTCATCAGGATCCAATTTGAGTGTTTATCCTGTAGTAAATCAAAATATCAAATGGTATTTTGTGTTTACAGCCATTACACAAAAAGATGGTGTATTAGAATGGCAGAAATAAGGTTAATGTGGCTGGATTTTTGTAATGCGAGCCCAAATAAATCTGTTACCAATAAATCTTTTCACCATTAGGTCAGAGCATGCCTTTACTGGATAGTCCTCCACCTTCGTTTCCTGTGAGTTGTCTGTGTAAGAATGTGTATTTTTATCTATTTATACTGCTATATCTGCCTTTTTGGATAGCACTGTTAAAAAAAATCATTAACACACAAGTGTTTACATATTGCTGATCTGCAAATGCTTTAAACTGAGACTCATGTTTGCGTTCATAAATCTCTTCTGATATCCAAGTCCTCTGTATCACACATGTCTTATAAGAAGCATACAGATAATAACCACGACTTTTTAGGACCCTTAACAACATTGATGCCAACATCATTGATTCCACATGAGCCTGAGTTGGTACACCTTTCCAACAACATCATAGATATTCTATAACACAAGTTAAATATAATGACACTGTATACAGCAACAACAGACAGCATTAATTTGCAGCATATTCAATAACACTTTGCACAGTACCTGCTGAGTATCTTGTATGTAGCATTTGAACTTAAACAAAGAGCTGAGTAATGTGCTGTCCAGGCAGAAGTTGTGGTTTTGGCTTTTAGTGATGTGAGGCTGTTCTGTCTTACGAAACAGTGGTGGTCTGCTCACTAGGCATGTAGGCATGATATTAGAAGGAGATATTTCTGTTGACGAATGAACATGTGGCCTAGAACTAATAGGCCTGGGCAGTGATTCAGCCTTATGATGTGGCAAAGGTTTGGGGAATGGACAAAACAGAAAACTGCGTGACTGTCTGGTTCACGCTCTAGTTGCTGAAAGTCATCAGACCTTCTCAGGAACTACGTCACTTTGCACCTAACCATGTTTGATGTGGATAAATTCCTTTTAACAGTTGTTTACTGAGAAGTATCTATTTTCACTTAAATTCTGTAGCAGATTTCTCAGTTTGTTTTGTAGTTAACATGAAAAGAGCACCATGTTTATGAATGATATGTGCCTGTAATGACAGACTTGCAAAAGGGAAACTTGTGCATTGCTAGTAGAACAGAAGTAAGACAACACCCTGCCAGTGGCTTTTCCCAGGTCAGGCTTTATCTTCTTGTTTCATGAGCTTCCGGCCTGCTTGCTCTGAGCGACATCCGGTGTATCAGTATTACAGAGCCAAAGGTTAGCGTCCAGAGTGCAGACAAAGGAAACCAGGGATATGACTCATGGCCCTTTTCAACAGCCTCCTACCTGCTGCTTTCTTACTCACCCAGTGCTGTCCAGTAACACAGAAAAATCTATCCCACAAAATGTGTTCTTTGTAACTTACCTTTTGTCTTGAGAGAATCATAATACAGAAACTCTCCTGCTTTTTTTTCTTATAAGTGGGCTTATTGAAGTTGAGCTTTCATTTTACATTCCTTCAGGAGTCGTTTACATCCTTTGTTTGTAGTATGACAAGTCTGAGGGGGGTTCAAAGCCTCCGCCCTTGGATTAGAGAGAACTCAACCACTGTTGCAGACTCCACCTCTTGGCTGAGATAGAAGACACATGCTCTGTTTTTTCCCCTGCTCATGGTTGGCATTGTGCCACCTATCTAACCTTGGGATTCTCCTTAGGGTTGTGTTCTCAAGCAGCAACAACCTTTGGAATACAGAAGTCAGGAGAGTATCTCTCTGAACGCCTGCGCCCATTCATATTGTTTGCAGGAAGTGTTTGCACAGGGGACCTTTTGGAGTCATGCCCTCCTCATCACATAGCCTTTTCCCACCCATTGCTAAGCCACTTCCTGAATAGCCTGAGCCTGAGATGTTTCTTTCAAATGGCCTGTTGTATCATAATTAGACGTATGTGATATAAAAACTGTAATAATCCATGCAATGTATTACACTGCAGTATGCCCAGAAACCTTTACTGCAATAGTATTACATTACCAGACTTACCAACCTTTACACATTTTGCTTAGGTACAGTTTAACATCTGAGTATGTCAGTACGACTTAACACACAAAATATGCCAACTGAGTGATTCAATGTGTGAATCTCTTGGGATTTAAGTGGGTGTTTTGACCTCTCTGATGTCAACAGACTCTGGCTAGAAACTCTGCTCTCATTCCACTCATCTCCTCTGACCTTGGCTTAGACACATGGGATGGGCTCACTTTCTGTTAAAGTAAACAGAGAATGTTTGAGTTAATTAATGTGAAGTACAATCAAAGTATGTTTGAAATTTACATTAGATAAGTATGTTATACGATCAATATTATGTAACTATATTTATCAGGAATGCCACTGAAAATGGTAAAGAAAAGATGTTGAGGATTTGGACACTAACACTTTATAAATAATGTTTATGGTGATCGTTATACAAAAGTGTTAAATATACAGTGCTGTCCTGCACTGGAGAAACTCAACATCCAGCAAGAGAATGGTCAAAATGTCCAGAAAGAAAAAATCTACTGTTGTGGGTTTTTCTTTACTGTTTACTGTGCAATTCTGTGGAATCACCTAATCTACCATCCAGTAAGTTTTCAAGATTGCCAGCAAGCAGTTGATGATATCTCCTACTGTAAAATGGACCTGGTAAAAGTTTCCTTAAATCTGGCATGGTAAAAATTATTTTTCTTATTTTCCTGACTGGGTCTGGAAAAGTAAATTATCATGATTTTAAAGTTGTAAAATGTAAAAGGTCAACAGCACATAAGCCTGATTATGAATTCTTGTTTTTAAATGTCCTAACAGCACTTTTTCTATACATCGTCCCTTAAAACAGGAAAAAACAGCAAATGTTATTTGTTGTTTAACAGTTATTCAGTACTTATCTGGGTTTTTGCAATATTCTTACATGTACCACTCAGACTAGTCATTTACAAGATGCTCCTTTGTTTGAGAAATGACATCAGTCTTAATTCTTATGTAGCGGTCTTCAAGAAGGACCTCATCTAAATGCCATAGTGATGTATGATCTCAGTGTGAAGAACAATGTCTCAGAGTCATGTGAAGCATATTGCTAGTTATTTGCAGTAGAAGCATTGGGCACTAATGGACATTTGTTCATTTTTAAACATATGCTGCAAGCAAATGAAGGAACATCCTACAAATTAAGGATGGTAGTGTATAGTAAAAGCACACAAACGCTAATGGGCTGTTTTTGTTTCCATTCTTAGATGAGGAACTGGCATCCTCATCCCCTCTTGGCCGGTGTTTCTGCTGCTTTGCATGCAGGCTAATCCCATAGCCCATGTACACTATGGCAACGATTGATGCAGCCTCAGATGCACAAGACCTGTTGGCTTCCATTCACCTTGAGAAATATCTGAACCACTTCAGACAGGCAGGCTTTCTGCTAGCCCGGGACTTCTGTCATGTGGACAATGCTGCTCTTAACAGACTTGGAGTGACTGCCACCGGGCACAGGAAGCGGATCCTCAAACTGGTCGAGCACATTCAGCTGATCTGCCAGGATCATAGGAAGGACACTGTGTTGGATCGTTGTAACTCAGAGTCAGCCATTCATGAAGCAACTCCTGATAGGCGTACTTCACCTCAAGGAAATGTAGACATATATTTTGAAGCTATGCACAACACCTCGGCGCCAAATTTGTCTGCTATTGTAAAACGCTCCAACTCAGAGTGTAGTACCACCATTGTGAAGCCGGTCCCAAAACCTAGAACTGTCTTTAACAAACAGAAGTTGAAGCTGCCTTCTCTTCCTGCACAACAGGAAGTGCAGATCTCCAGAAGGTCCTCCCAGGATTCTGCCTCTTCTGCTATTCTGGAAACAAACCCAAAACAAAGCTTCAGTGGAGAGAAGTTGAACAAAAGTATTTCATCCCCAGACATTAGTGGACCACTACCGCCAATACCCCCAAGGATTACCCGTGGAGCTCCCCCATCCACAGTCAAGAGCATGTCAAACCAGGCCCCACAAAGCACCCCTCCACTGAGCCCTTTTCCTGACTCTCCTTTCAGTTATCAGTGTTCTCCTTTCACCAGTGTACCTGGTTCTCCACCCAGCCCTCCATGCTCTGACCTTGAGATGGTATCCAATGAAATCTACAGTGGCATTTTACCTGGCACACCACCTACTATCTGGAGCCGTTCTGTACCTATGCCCCCACCACGCCAAGAGCTTAGCACATCTACTGAGAGCAATAGGTAGGCAAATCAGAATCACTATTACAATCATTATTTTGGTATACGCCAAATGCAATCATTTTATGATTAAAGTGTCAAGTGCTAACCTTCATATTTGTATGTCTTACAGCACTTTAAACCACACCTCATCAGAACTGTCTAAACGTTCATTTGGTAGGTTCATTAGATTTCCCACACTGGTTAATGTCATAAATGCATAGTTCTCTCTCTGCCCGTGTTGCTTATTCATTGTTCATTAATAAGTAGCAGTTTTGTTTAACATAGCTCCTGCTGAGGAACAAGATGAAATGATTAGTCCATACTGTGAAACTGTTTTCCACGGCAAATGGCAAAATCAGCATCTTGAGGTGAGTGTAAAGAGCAAGTAGAAAATGAAGGCCATAAAAACTGCTGCTGAAACTATTTCATCATGTATTTTTTCCTTTTTAAATAAGGAGGAAAGGTCTCCCAAAAATGGAGATAGGACTCGAGCCAAAGATGATAAGCCAGGATCTGATCATAGGTAAATAAGTTTTTCTTGTGAGTTTCCTGACAGTGCGAAAAAAAGAATATATCACATAGAAGTGACAATTGTTATGTAAGCTGGCAGAATAACACACATTTTTCCAATTCATTTTAAAGCATTCACAGATAATTAATTTCATCTCCTTAATGTGAATAGGGATTCATTAATGCAAATACTGGTATTGGTCTGATTGGTGCTCATTTTACTGGTTCACATCTAATACCAACATCCGAGGTCATGAAACTGTGTTATGGAAGCCTAGTGTGCACGATCTAATGAACAGGCAACATAAAGTGACTGCCATCTACAATCATGAAATACTTTCACCAGATCACTTTCAAGCCAAAATAAATTTCAAACAGTGCGCTGTGAAAATAGCCGGAGAAGGTATCTTTCTTAAAATACAATTAAATATCATAAAACATAAAATTCAGCACAAAGATTGGCTAGCAACACATAGCAGCATCCAGTATTATAGGATTTTAATAAGTAAATCTTCTTCACTCCAACCCTATTTGATCCATGGTAATGTAGCTGACTAATTCTTTTGTATTAAAACTGACTAGCTAAGGTTAAAAAAAAAAACCTAGGGAAACAAACAGCTGAATAAAATGTGCTGTTCTATGAACAACAAATTGATGATTTACACATAACTGCCTATTGTTGTCTCTCCAGGCATCATAACCAATCCAGTCTCAAGCGGCAGTCTCGTGGCAGTCCTGGTGACTCCCCAGGCTACAGCACAGTCGGCGAGTCCTCCACTGCTTCACGCTCCTTCTCTCTGCCTCCACACAGTCTTTACCCCAGTGAACTAGATGAGGACCAGTTCATCTCGCCGTATGCAAGTTTCACCTCACTATCTGAGAGGCCTGCACTCATCCTCAGTGGCTGGTTGGACAAACTCTCCCCCCAAGGGTATGCCCTGTCAGGGCTCCTGCTATCCTCCTGTCTCTGCATTTCCTCCCTTCTCGAGGGCTGTCTCTATCTCCTGTCCATCCTTTCCTGCCGGTGTGTCTAGACTTTATTAACCTTTCCAGAAGCCTTTATTTCCTCTTTTTTCCTTAAGTCTGTTGTTTCAACGTTTGTTTTCTTTGACTGGACCCAGGTTATATTTTTGTTTATTTGTTTTAGGAATTATGTGTTCCAGAAGCGCTATGTAAAGTTTGACGGAAAAAACCTGATGTATTATGGCAGTGAAAAGGTATGTTGCAGACAAAGGTTTTAATATATAAGTGTAACAATGAAGCCAGTTCAATCAAAACCTTTTAGAAATCTTTTCAAGGATTAGGCTTCCTTTGTGTTTGGACAATGTTCCAAAATGATAAAGTACTCTTATTTGACACTTAAATAACCTGGGATATCCCTAATTCCCTGAAAAAAAAACCCCCTTTGTTTCCTGATTATTTTTGAATGTTGTTAGTCTCTACACAATTGGCTTTCCTCTATGTCTTTCTCAGGACACATACCCAAAAGGTGTGATTCCTCTTGGTGCTATACAAATGGCCAGAGCAACCAAAGACAACAAATTTGAAGTTGTGACAAATCACAGGACATTTGTTTTCCGTGCAGACAATGAAGGTAAACACATCATCTTCAAGGCTTTTGTCCTTTTCCTCTAATAGGCAGCGTATTGCACAATGCAAGAAATCCCTCTTTCATGTTTTTGTTTGAGGCATGTGACACCTTTTATATCACCACTGCAATCTTATGTGAAGCAAGGCTTAAAAACATGTATGTTGATGATGTTAATGTTTGTTTCTTTCTCCTGTGTTCACAAAATACTTTGGATGGGACTCTGTCATCACATTCTACAGTGCAGAGGATTAAGTGGTGCGGTGTGCTCCAGGAGTGGGTGAAGGAGCAGATGGTCTTTGGCCGACCACGTTTTGGCCCAGGGAGCCACTGCCAGAAGCATGGCTTCTTAGAGTTCAAAGGAATAAAGTCAAAGATCTATGCTGCAATTATAACTGAGCAGATTTGGCTATATAAGAATGAGCAGGTGATTTACAGTTCATCACATTTTCAGAACAGTTGTGAGCCAATTAAAGGCATATTTTCTAATCTGTTTCCTTCCTGAGTTACTTAAGGGTTGCTTAAAAGCTGAAGATAAGGGCTTGCTGTGCAAAGTTGATGTAATCTCCAGTATACTAATTTTGTGATTGTCCTTTTTTCAGTGTTTTAAGAATGGCATTGGAATTACTGTAATTGAGGCCAGAGGCGCTACAATCCGAGATGGAAAGAATAAAAGCTTTGACCTCATAACTCCTTACAAGGCCTTCAGGTAAATTCTAATCAATGCACTTTTCAGTATTGTCTTTCAGGGCTGTTCCTTTTAAAGTACAATTCCAGCTAAAAATTCAGTAAACGTACATCTTGTTTATTATAGAACTGCATGATCTCAGTTCACTGCCAAATAGTCAGGATTTCCATTTAATAATAAATTTAGTTTTTATGCCAAACAATTTAGCTGAAAATTAGACCAATTGGTTTGCTCAGAAGATCCTTCTTTGGGGCCCTTATATGAGGACATGAAATTTATAGTCACGTTAAAAAAGAGAGAGAGAGAGAGAGAGAGAGAGAGAGAGAGGACAGATTGCAGATTTTGTCTTATATGTTTTATCTTATGATACAACAATAGTGGGAAACAAGGATAAACCCATATTGAGTGTCACATTAAAGATATCCAAATAAACACAATTTCAGCCTAAAGCATGCAGTCAGCCATTAAGTATATGAAAGGTAACTAGTTTTGTAAAGGTAGTTGACCTTCTTGTCCCTGTAGCTTCACGGCTGAATCAGAGCGGGAAAAACGGGAGTGGATGGAAGCTCTGCAGGATTCGATCGCAGAGACGCTCTCTGATTACGAGGTGGCTGAGAAAATCTGGTCTAACCGCTCAAACAGGGTGTGTGCAGACTGCAAAGCTAACAATCCAGATTGGGCCTCCATCAATCTCTGTGTGGTCATTTGCAAGAACTGTGCAGGTATGTCAAGCTGATGGCGTGCCTCCAAATCCCAGGTGTCTTATCAACTTAATGGATTGTCTGTCAGTGCCTTATTATTTATTACTAATTATTAAATTTGTCTTTTTAATTTTGTGCAAATGTATACATACATGGCATCATGTTGTAACATCATGTAACAGTAGTTAGCCACTGTAGTGGCTTGGAAAAATGACATTGGTTTTGAGAGCTCTAGATTATTTTTCCCAGTGGGTTCTTTGTGTCAAACACTAATGATAAGAGGTGGCTTGGAGGCAACATATTGGGAATCCACTGCAGGCAAACAGAGTGAATGGAGCGTGACGAGTGCTGTGGTGACTCTTTTGTTGTGTCTGCCTGCAGGCCAGCACAGAGGACTGGGCACAATGGTGTCCAAAGTGCAGAGTCTGAAACTGGACACCAGTGTTTGGAGCAATGAGATCGTTCAGGTGGGGGTTGCAGGCAGAGGACACGGGTCATGACACTTTTGCTTTTGGAGTTCTTTGCATGCTTCCTCTGTAGAAATATTCCCAGACTTTTTAAAAATGTGTTGCTAAATGATACCAGGAAACATTGATGCTTGCTTTTCACATAAACAGTATTCTCATTAGATATTATATTAGCTTTCATTCAGTTCCAAATAATGTTTTAACAGAGAATTTATTGTTATTGTTTGTGTTTGTTGATATGGCACATGCAGAAAATAAATTCTGTACATATAAGCCTGGGAACCTGCAATGAAGTTTGCACATATGTGTATGTTTTAGCTCTTCATAATGCTGGGTAATGACAGAGCCAATGAGTTTTGGGCTGCCAGGCTACCAGCAGCTGATGAAATGGACTGTGATGCATCTCCAGAACAGCGGAGGGAATTCATAACCCAGAAATACAGAGAAGGGCGTTTCCGCCACCCTCACCCCAGCTTTAGCACACAGGAAGAGTTACTTAAGGTGAGCAATACACACTGAATATAATTCACTGAAGATTGAAGAAAAATGCAGCTTATAGTCTTGTTAAATGTGTTTTAGTTGTCTTGGTGACAGGACAAAAAATATTTCGTAACTTATTCAAATTGATTCATTAGCTCTGATGAAAAGAGAAAAAAGAGAAGTTCTGTACAAAGGAATATATATATAGTGTGTTTTGTAATCCACCACATCTGCAGTGTTTGTGTAAATACCACAAACAACTTTGACAAGTGTCACTTGTTGACAGGAAGCACACTTATAATGGAAGTTGTTGCTTTTCTTCACTCAATAGTCACAATATGCTACTTTCGAACAGAGGTTTTAGCAGCCATTATACCTGTATCAACAAAAGAGACAATGTCTTATCTATTTATGTGTAGCTTAATCTCATCATTCAACACTATAGCAATAAAAATTAAGTAAATTATGTAGTTACACGTTTTGTATATCATTGACTGATATATTTTGAGCTTTAGAGCTTAATTAACTAATAAATATGACTGAACTAATGTTACATTGTACAATAATATGAATTTCTCATAAATATTTATTTACTGCTGTAGCAACTGTCCTTAAGTTTTGTGTTTAAAGGTTTTCCTTTCTATTCTCACACACTACCAGGAAGATTATTGTATGCAGTAATGCTGTAGCTGATTTGGTCAAAAATACTGAATATTTTGTTTATTCTCAGAGCTATTCTAAGTTAATATTCATCCCTGTGAAGATCTCGTTTCATACTGGGACACTGAGGATGTTTTGGTTATAATATCCTATCCATCACTAGTATAATGCCAGTGGTCATGCCTTGGCTGACTTACATTATGCTTAGCCATTGCTCCAGTCTAATCATTACATTGCTATCTATACATAATAATAAGATACACAATAAGTCTATAAGTCTGTCTATGCACAATAAGATGACGATGTGCTCTGAACTGCGAAATATGATAAATAAACTGCCAGAAGTAATATTAGAAGACTGAACTTAGAATATCATGTGACTGAACATGCTTTTTATGTATCTGTTTTGGTGTTTGGTCCTGCAGGCACTGTGCACGGCTGTGACTGAGCAGAACCTCTTGAAGACAGTCACACAGATATTTGCAGAAGCAGAAGCGGCTCGACTTTCAAACTCCAATGGACATGAGAAACACCTGTCTCTGCATTACTCTTACACCCAGGCTGCAGGTTCTCAGGATTTACTTGTACACAAACACACACGGCAGTAGACACATAACCACTTACACTCCACCTTAACCATTCTCAACATTATTTCAGAATTATCAGCATGTACATCCCACAGTGGTGGTACTGTAATCTGCACTTCTATATTCACTTCTGTTGTGTTGCAGATGCCACTGTGTATGATGAGATCATGCAGCCAGTCCTGTATTCTGGCTACCTCTACAAGTCAAGCTCCATGAACAAAGGCACTTTATCCCGCAGAACCAGAGAAGGTAGGCGTAAATGTGGCAAACAAAGCAGTTGGCAGATGTTTATCAGCAGAATGTGTTTCTTCAGAAGATGAAAGAAAAAGGCCTTTCAAGGGCTCACTTCACTGACAAGCATATGATTGAAATGTATTTAGACATTTTGCTGACCGGTGGTGTGAGCCAACTGTTGTTTTATTAACTGTATAATAACATATGCACTTTAATATTATTTTGGTCCTTTTTACTGACCATCTCTATGCTGCTTTTTTTTATTTAGATTTCCAAAAGTATTGGTGCTCGGTCGAGAAGGCTCTTCTGTTTTATGAGTCTGACAGGTGCCATGAACCCAACATGAAGATAGAGGTCAAAGACATAATCTGTTTAGGAGTTAGTCGGCCAGAATTATGCACCAACAACAATGGCTTCATTGACCGGTATTTGGCAATCATCTATAGCATGCACATTCAAAATTCCATTAAATCAATAAGTGAACATTCTGAAGTCTCCACATCACTTTCTACTTACATTTACTTACATGTTTACATGCTCATTGTAGACCACTGACCGGCCCACAAATAAGCTGTAGTCTTTTGTAGTTCTTCATTTTAAGATATTTTCTCATATTTTTCCAATTTTTAATTATGTTAGTAAACATCTTGTAGAAAACATTTTCATACATTATTTACTAGCTGCATGGCTCAAAAGGATTCAGTCCAAAACCACATATCCTTTAAAAAAGCACATTTTAATGAGAACTGTCCAGTTTGTATATCCTACTTCCTTTCTCACTCTCTCTGGCAGGTATACAATTTCTCATGTCAGTGAATGAACCATAACTTTTATTGTTCAGTGTTGACAAATTAACATTTTTTGAAGTAGCTTTTTTTCTGTTTCTTTTTTGTTTTAGGTTTCGATACACTTTCGAACTCTACCTGACATCTGATAAGATTGTCCAGTTTGGTTTAGAAACTCCAGATGCCCTTCATAGTTGGGCAAAAGCTATTGGAAAGGTAAGCATGAAAAAACATAAAAGTCTACACCCTGCATATGACCTTAGGCATGTCAGCTGAGGGGTTCTGAAGAGCTCTTGTCTATTCAGGCTACCACGCCTCTGAGCTGCCACTGCTTACTGACAAGGGAGTTTGAGCGTGTGGGCATGTTGCGCTATAAGGCCATGCTAGACCCACGGCAGTGGAAAGAGGGCTTCTTTGTTCTGCAAAAGTCCAACCTCTTCATTTGTCCTGGAAATGATGGAGCTGCTGAGGACATTATAAACCTAAAACGCCTGCAGGAGCTCAGTGAGTCTCTCAAGCCCACTTCTGTTTTAGCTGCTTTTGTTTTATGGTTTGTGCCTCTAATACTGGCTAATTTATGGTCGTTTTTTGTGGTTGTTAAAGGTATAGCATCAGAGACAGACAACCATGAAAAGAAAGACATTTTGGTTCTAGTGGAAAAAGGAAGGTGAGATTTGACTTTGGAAATTTGAGGTCAATTACAAATTTATGACTCCAGGCAACCAAACAAATCCCCAGAAACATCTTGATCAAAATGGTGTGTGTTTGTGTATTTAGGACTCTGCACCTGCAAGGCATGGGGCGTACAGATTTCTCTCTGTGGTATGCAGACATCCAGAAGGCAGCAGGAGGCAAAGCCAACACGCTGAAGGACCAACAGCTGAGCAGGAACGACATCCCCATCATTGTGGACAGCTGCATTGCTTTTATTACACAGTATGGTGAGGACACAGAAAGTCTACATATGAATGTACTCTTTCTTCAGATGCACTCTGCATTAAATCCAGTTGCAAGGCTGAATTACAGCTAAGCCTGAATTTATTGCTTCTCATTGCAATTGTATTTCAAGTGTGACAATATCATGTATTAGGATTGTAATTCTATTCAGGAAATTTTAAAATCTGGCATTACCCAAGGCAGAATTTTCTGAAATGTCCAGCTTCACACAAGGTGGTCATAAACAAACATGACAGAAACAATTTTACATTTAAAGGCCGTGAAAAGTATAATGAAATGATTTAACTTGCTGTACTGATAAACTGTTTTAACTGTAATAAGCTGTGTTTATCTGTCTGCGTTAAACAAGTAATGGCAAATTTCTTTACAATCTGAGGAGGCAAAATAGAATTTTGAACTTGTAATTACTGACACACAGATTTTTGGATAAAAATACAATGTGAACACCACACAGAAAAGAATTTCACTGGTGCATTTGTGAACCTTTTGTTTTCTTATCAGAGGAATTTCTTATCACACAGAGATAATATAGTCTCGTTTTATTTCTGAAGATCCTCTAATAATTGTCTCATATCACTAGGCCTGGGCCATGAAGGGATCTACAGGAAAAATGGAGCTAAGTCCAGAATCAAGCTTCTGATGGAGGAGTTTCGGAAAGATGCACGCAACGTGAAACTCCGCATTGGAGACAATTTCATTGAGGATGTGACAGATGTCCTGAAGAGGTTCTTCCGTGAGATCGATGACCCCATATTCATGGCAGATCTGCACCCGTATTGGAAGGAGGCTGCCAGTCAGTAGTTTATCATGCTCATGTTTTATTTATTTATTTACTTTTAAAGTGATGATGCTCTGCACACATATAAATATCAGGAATATAAAGTTTCACTGCAATATGGAGCTCCTCACTGATTTCTGTTAATGCGCAGAGATATCTAATAAGACGCAGAGATTGGACAGATATAAAGAGCTAATCCGTGGTTTGCCGCGAGTCAACCGCACCACTTTGGCTGCTCTCATCAGTCACCTCTACAGGTTAGCTATTCCAAAATGTACTATTCTAGTTTTAAGCTGTAATCATGCTGATCACTGGTGGTTTGTGAAAATCTCTTTCTCTTCATAAAAATACTTTTTTCTTTGTATATTCCCCTCTCTCAGGGTACAGAAGTGTGCTGACCTGAATCAAATGTGCACAAAGAACCTGTCTCTGCTGTTCGCCCCAAGCCTCTTTCAAACAGATGGAAAAGGAGAGCATGAAGTGAAGATCGTAGAGGACCTCATTGACAACTATCTCTATGTCTTTGATGTGAGTAGAAAAATGATGATTCAGTGGTCTGTAATAATATAGGACTCCCCCTTGACCCAAAATAACACTTTGCAGTGTGTTGAAGCAGCCAGTACTTGTGACAGTGGTGTCAGAAAAGACTGGAAGTATCCCATAAGATAGCCAACAATAACAATTACACAGTCTCTACCAATAGTGTTTATTTTAGTTTGTTTAATTAATCAGTTTGAACTGTGGCATTTAGTCAGAAGCACACAGTCATCCCAAAAGTGGTACAGTGACTATACTTGGGTAAAAAGTATTTTTAATCAACAAAATTGCTTCCAAAGAATGCCAATTACAGTGAAAGTGGGCTTCATATATTGTCCTGTTCTTTGACCTTCTTTAATATTGTCTGTGTGTAACTTAACTTTATTCTCCCCCGGGATAATATTGTTATGACAGTCATGCGATATCTTTGTAGTGTAATTTGACAGATTACTTTATATTTATTTATGCTTATTTGAATTTCTTTTAAAGATCGATGAGGAACACAAAACTCAGATTGAACTGGAAATCAGTCTCATCACAACCTGGAAGGACACACAGGTTCAATAATATCTCTGTCATCCACTAACACCTTCTGAAATAAAACAATAAAAATTAATAGACGCAGTATGAATGACATTAACATGCTGTGTATTTTTGGGATCCAGCTCTCTCAGGCAGGAGACCTGATTATTGAGGTCTATCTAGAGGAAAAAACACCAGACTGCTGTATCACTCTGAAAGTAAGTACTTTAAAATGTGTGATTTTTGCCTTAAAAGATGCAGATTAAAATTATGACCACATGGTGGCACAAAGTCACTGCACAAGCCAACCAAGGTCTGCTTTAGTCTGTGTGTTTATTTTGTCATTTGCCTGTCTGTAGGTTTCACCCATGATGTGTGCAGAGGAACTGACTAACCAGGTGCTGTATATGAGGAATGTCCCTGCAGGTGAAAAGGATGTGTGGATGACCTTTGAAGCCATTGAGGATGGGGAGCTTGGTAAATAGATCCACTCCAGTCTGCTCAAGTAAAACGGCACTGAATCAAATGTTTGAGGAAGTTAATTGATATTACGTTGTATTTAATACGATTGTGTAAATAGTAAGTTAACACAATCTATGTAGTGTTTCAGGACAGTCTTTATAATTAATTTTTTTTTTTTTTTATTTATAGAACGGCCACTTCACCCAAAGGAGAAAGTTCTAGAACAGGCACTTCAGTGGTGTACTATGGCTGATCCTAGTTCTGCATATTTGTTGGTAAAGAAGGTGCCCAGAGGAGAGGTGATAGACATCTTTACAGGTGATTTATTATAATTATTGACTACCATTATACAGTTGCATAACATTAAATATATAAGAAATAAAGTCAGTTAAAGGCTAAACCACAATCATTCAAAGATAGCTATAATTACAGTAAATTAATGTATTCTATATGATATTTTCTTTTTTGTGCCGTTTTGTTTCAAAGCTTACAAGAGTGAAATTGTGAAGTTTGGAGTTCTGAAGTGCCGAGAGGAGACACCCAAACTTCTGCAAGGAACCAAATTTCAGGAGCGTCTGTTCCAAATCCAGGATCACAGATTATTCTTAATGAAGGACAAGAAGTCCAACAAACCTGAAAAGGAGTGGTTACTTAAAACTATGAAAATTTACATTGGAGTAAGAAAGAAGCTGAAAGCACCTACGAAGTAAGATATTTTCTTGTTACAGCTCTATTACACGATTCTTGAAATTTTACAAAAATAACATTCTTCTTAACTTGCGTCAAATTGCAGATGGGGTTTCACTGTGATGATAGACAAACATCAGATGTAAGTATTTTCTTTTGATTGAATAGGTCCAATGGTCATTTGCTTAATTGCACAAGTTTTATATAGAGTATAAATTTACAGATCATGTTGGTATGCTTGCATACTGAGTAGTAATCAGTTTCTTTACCTTGACAGGTATCTCTGTTGTTCCAGTGAAACTGAGCTTTGGGACTGGATGACCAGTCTCCTGAAAGCACAGGTATCACCCTTTACATGGGTATTGTTTCTTGGGTACTAACTTGGGTATATCAGATGCTAGGTAGCGTTCATTGGATATCATTTTGGAGTTCCTCACTGGTAACTTGAAGCTATCTGGCTCATATAGTTTGATCTGTTTCTCAGAATGACGACTTGCGGCCTCCCGTGATGAGACGCCACTCCTCATCTGACATCTGCAAGCAGAAGTTTGGCACTATGCCCTTAGTGCCAATCCGCGGCGAAGAGAGCAACATCAACTCCACCATGCTTTCTGCTAACCAGACACTGGTAATATACATATATGTAACTTCACTGCATATCTGCTATTGCACCCTCTAGTGTCAAATTCATTGACTTATTAACATTTCATGCTCACCGGTTGTTTTCTGGTGTGTTTGCAGAGGAAGCTTCATGATAGGAGGACACTATCAATGTATTTTGTGAGTATGTTTTTTTATTTTTTTTCTGCTGTTTGCATGCAGTTTGAGCATTTCTTAAATTATTCTTGAACGCATGCAATTTCTTAATTAAAGTACAACTTTATAGGGCTTAGCCTTTTTAATATATTTTTAAACTTGTTTGTGTATACTTCTTGTTAAGACATTAGCTAAGCCTATTAAATGTCTTTTGTGGAACACACGGACTCTTTTGCCTTCGCAAAACAGTGTTTCCCTAATTGAGGAATTCCATCAGATTTCCTTGACCCTCCCATTCCTGTTGGGACTTGAGGTTTCCTGATACAACACCATCAGGATGTTGAGCTGACTCAGTGAAGATAACAGGATGCGCAGGGTGGAAGAATTGTTCCACTGCATTGTTATTTGACCGCAGCCTTGAGGGCAGGCTAGGGCGTCTGTCCAAAACCCTTGTGTTTTGGGAATGGGGTGGAGGGATAGGAGGGAATCATGTAGCCTCTGGTAGCTTCTGGTGACTCCTGAGCCTAGAGCATTTGCAAGCAAATTGTTTGCTGGCTTTTTTCTTTTGTCATCAGTGTATTCAGCAATTATCCTGAGGTTGTCACTGTGATACTAAAACAATGGTTAAACTCATTGAAGGAAGTCTCATGGAAAGCACTTTGAATGACACTTAAGGCTGAATACTTTTTGTAAACATACCAATAACCCCAATAGAATCTGATAATTGAAGATAATCATTTAGATTGCCAATTGCTTTTGAGAACTTAGCTAGGTGTGTTAATCTAGGGTGTAGTTTCAGGTACATTTCCTATTCAGATTATACTGTGGTAGGTGTTATACTCATTAGGAGTATAATGAATCCACATATTACAACCTCACCCCTTTGTATTTTATTTTCTTGAGCTGCAAAATATTTTGCAAACTACTAAAATATAAAGTTTATGGAAAATGGACACATGTATGGACATGCAAGCCCAAAAATGACTAATGAATTTAAAAATAAAAAAAAAGTTTTTAACAACTGTAACATACAACTGTTTGGCCTCTTTGTTCAGCCCATGAAGGTGCAGCAGGACTCATTGGAGGAACGGGATGAAAGCCCAGAGCCACTCTATGAGGAAGTTGGTGACCTGCAGGTGCTGAAGTCCCTGGAGAGCAGCTTTCTATCTAGTGGCCAGTCCAGGAGTCTGGAGGTGCCTCCACGCTCCGAGAGCCTCGGCCAGGGGAAGAGCAGGTCACTGGAGCGCACAGTTGTCCCAAAATTGACCCGTTCTAGTGGGGGAGAGGGATCTTTGGACATGCTGATGCATGAGGAACGACATGTCTCTTTAGAGCGCAAATCCTGTAGTCCTTCAGAAGAGCTGCTGTTACATGAGCTCTTAACGCTTTTTAAGAAACCAGAAGATGATAAACAGTGATCTGCTGAGAACCTGACCTAAGATAACCAGTTGCACCTCTGTTACATCTTGAATCAGAAACTGGTATTATATCCTGCTGTTTGGATGTGCAGTTCTGCTTAAAAGCATTTTAAACATTTTTTCTTATGAGCATTTTGGGCATAGCTGTTAGTCATATGGTTGTATTATTTCACATACATAAGATTTGCCAGTATTATAAAGATAGGACGTTTTGCTTCCTATGTCTAATATTTGTAATTTGTTTATGCGCTCTGTATATAACTGGTATGTAATATCATACAGTATATGACCTGCTTGTTTTAACAAACCTGAATTGTTTTAATCTTTCTTGAAAGTCTCAGTACCCTGCTGTTTTTTTTCTTTAGACTGACATATTAATTTTTGATGTACATAAAATGAAGGGCCCCTTTTATAGCTGACTTTGGATACATAAATCCAAGTCTAATGCCAAAACTGCTTTTCAAACATTTTCTTAAAATTGATTGATTTTTTTGAATGGAAAATTAATTCATGTGCAGTCTGCTTCTTTCTCTGGGAATTTTTTCACAAGTACAATTTGTATTTATTAATTTATTAATGTGTCTTTCAGCATTTCTCAGCATTCAGATACAGAAGGATTTAATGGAGATGATATTTCAGCAGCTCATGTAGGAATTTTGCCTCGCTTTTCCCCTGGGACAGTAGGTGGCAGTGTAGACTCAGCGTATAAAAGCTTGACAATCAAGAAACGTTTAATGCATTCCACTTTTACAGAAATTTACTGATTTTGCACAGTAACCTACAGCCTCTTAATTAAACCTATTTATGCTACCCGTATAATTGTAATATTGCCTGTATGCAAGCACTTTTGTTTCAATGCCATTCTTTCTATTCTATGCTATGTGCAGCTTACTCAGTATTCTGTTACATGTCACCAAACATTTTAAAGGTCGAGTACTAACTGCAAAATGTTTCGATTTTGCTCAATCTTTTTTTATTTTTTTTTTATTTTTATTTTTTACAGAAACTGAATAAGGGTGTTGTGAAATATATTTTTGAAAATAGGCTCAGTAATGTTCCATAGAAGAAAGACTGGCTGCTTCAAAACATGCTCAATAGATAGCAAGGAAATAATTTACACTGGATACATTGAAGCATGGGTGGGGTACACTTCCTGCAATAACTCAAGATGCATTAAAAACTATTTCCAAATATATTATATTTGGGCTTGATATATAGTATTTTTACTGTGACAAACTTTTATTTTAGCTCTTCTAGAGATTTCCGTATTATTGTTGAGTAAATTGCTTGTCACACTTTTTTCTTTTTTTACAAACACGGAACAGCAAACCACCAAACATATCTACAATCTTTAAAAGAATATCAAAACCTTAGTACTAAGGCTCTGGTACTAAATAGCAGATGATGCCTCAAATGTAGTACCATCAATTCACAAATCCTGACCATATTATTGTAAGGTTCTGTCTGGGTTAAAATGAATTGGAGGCAGAGCCTTACAATACAAAGGACATGAAATGTATTACTCATCCTCCCTATCCCCCAAACTCTACCAAAACTAACAAAATGTACTTTTCCTTGTTGCTGCAGTGGTAACATCAAGGATACATCTTTAGAGTATTTGGTATGTATCTTTATACTATTTAAAGGTGCATAATTAAAGGTACACCAAATAAGAAATAAAAAATGTACAAATTTGGGGTACACTTGATGGTACATTGGTACGTGTTACATTGATACGTTTGGTATTTGAGTGTGGATTTTGATCTACAGAAGTAGTAGATACATCAAAAACACATACATGCCGCAACACTTCATATTTTTATTCATGCACCAGGGCAGTTTTATTGAAAACAAACAACACTGATCAGCCCTAACATTATGACCACCTGCCTAATATTGTGTTGGTCCCCCTTTTGCTGCAAAAAACAGCCCTGACCCATCGAGGCATGGACTCCACTAGATCCCTGAAGGTGTGCTGTGGTATCTGGCACCAAGATGTTAACAGCAGATCCTTTAAGTCCTCTAAGTTGCCAGGTAGGACTTCCATGGATCGGACTTGTTCTTCCAGCACATCCCACAGCTACTCGATTGGATTGAGATCTGGGGAATTTGGAGGCCAAGTCAACACCTCAAACTCATTGTTGTGCTCATCAAACCATTCCTGAACCGTTTTTTGCTTTGTGGCACGGTGCATCATCCTGCTGATAGAGGCCACAGCCATCAGGGAATACCGTTTCCATGAAAGGGTGTACATGGTCATGGCAACAATTCTTAGGTAGGTGGTATATGTCAAAGTAATGTCCACATGAATGGCCGGACCCAAGGATTCTATTCTTACATTTCTCCGTGGTCCAGTTCTGATGCTCACATGCTCATTGTTGCCACTTTCGGCAGTGCACAGGGGTCAGCATGGGCACCCTGACTGGTCTGCAGCTATGCAGCCCCATACGCAACAAACTGTGATGCACTGTTTATTCTGTTGGATCGGACCACACGGGCCAGCCTTCGCTCCCCACATGTGCCCATGACCCTGTCACCAGTTCACCACTGTTCCTTCCTTGGCCCACTTTTGATAAATACTGACCATTTCAGACCGGGAACACCCCACAAGAGCTGCAGTTTTGGAGATGCTCTGATCCAGTCATCTAGCCAACACAATTTAGCCCTTGTCAAACTCGCTCAAATGCTTACGATTGCCCATTTTTCCTGCTTCTAACACATCAACTTTGAAGACAAAATGTTCACTTGCTGCCTAATATATCCCACCCGCTAACAGGTGCCATGATGAGGAGATAATCAGTGTTATTCACTTCACCTGTCACTGGCCATAATGTTATGGCTGATCGGTGTAATCCCAGACAGACTCGATAATATTGAGATCAGGGATCTGTGAGGGCTAAGCCATCATGTCCAGCACTCCTTGTTGCTTTTTATGCTTTTCCACTTCTGGCCAGACTTCTCCGGACAGTAGATGGGTGTACATGGGTCCTACTGGTTTCCACCAGTTCTTTGCCAATGGAAATCTTCTGATGTCAAAGGGAAGTAAGCATGATGTGTCTTTCATCTGCTGCATTAAATTTCCTTGGCCAACCACGACATCTATGGTCCTCAACATTGCAGATTTCTTTGTGCTTCTTCAAAACAGCACATCTTGAAACCCCAGACTGCTTTAAAATCTTTGCCTGGGAGAGACCTTGCTGATGCAGTATAAGTACTTTGTGTCTTGTTGCTGTACTCACCTTTGCCGTGGTGTATGACCTGTGACATGAAGCTGTCTTCCACAGCCTCACCTTAGTAGCAGAGTTTGGCTGTTCCTCACCCAGTTCTAAGCCTCCTACACAGCTGTTTGTTTCAGCTAATGACTGTGTTTCAAACTACCTGTGAAATTGATGATCATTAGCACTTACTTGGTATAATTGGTTCACCTGACTCTGATCCTTAAAAATCCCTGACTTTGTGCAAGTGTACAAAGTGTGCAAGTGTAAGAATTGATGCTGGTTTTAAGCCAAAGGATAATCATGCCAAATATTGATTTGATTTAGATTTTTCTTCACTTTGCATTTTGTAAATTGATAAAAAATAAACAATTAAAATATATACTTTCTTACTTTACACCATGTCTTCATACCTGCCTATACAGTATCTTTATAAAATACATGATATGGTGGATTTGAGGGACTAACTAATCAATGAATTTAAAATCTTGATAGATTTAACTTGAAAAATAATCTCATTATCATGGCTTTTACCTGGAAACCTACAAGGTAAAGTGCATTGAGGCAAATTATATTCTGAGTTATGTCTTTTTTTTAACCACAAAGATGAAACAGTGCCTTAATTCTATGCCAGTTTAAGACAGTAAATAACAAGCTCTGACTTATCATTAAATGAATAAAAGAAAAAAAAAAATCAAAATTGATTGTTTTTGCAATGTTGTTTTTCATATTGAAATGGTAAAAAAGTCAAATACCTGCACACTTGATTGCTTGTAGCTGATAAACTTTAGTAATATTTGCTCTGGCTCTACATTTATGAAAAATGTTGGACATTTTTGGTTAAGTGACTAATGGTTTAATAACTGTGTTGTAATGTACCGTTAGGTCCAGAGGTTTGTGTCGACAACTGGTTTTCATTTATTAGTTACAAAAAAGCTATATCTATCACAAATCATATTTTTCAAACAAGAGTGGAACTTCACTAACAGAAAACTCAACAAATGTTTATATTTATAGTACGCTGTATCAGCGTTAGCTATATCAGAAGAAGAAATCAAAGTTATTTAGTAACAGAAAACAGCATTGATTTGTGTGCATGTGTATTATTATTTTAGTGAAATATTTCAGCAAATGGTGTGTAAATAGGAAATATAGAAAAACTATAAACATATTTATACATCTAAAAAATATAACCAACAATGTGTCTATGTTTAAAATAACGCTTTATTAAATAATAATTTTTTGAATCAGTGTTACAAATAATTTATTGAATTAAAATAGTTCTTGGTAGAGTTTGGATCCGAAAATAATCTTTTTAATTTAAACATCTCTGAATTAAACCAAAAATGATGCTAATGGCATCTGTTTTTCCAAATGTCCTTATTCCATCTGTCCAAAACCAATGCAAGCTCACACTAAATGTGCCTCAAATGTTGTATGAGGACTGTTTTTTTTTCCTTTTCTGTTTTAAATTTCTTTTAAAAAACAGACTGGGTGGGGGGGGTGCTCTTTGAGTTTCTTTGTGAGGTTGGGGTCCTAGGGAAGGAGGGAGAGCACAGACAAGCCCCAACAAGAGCTTAGGGGATTAAGTTCATTCTCACTGCCACTTCATCACCTCCTTGCTGCCCTCTGCCAGGGCTCTCAATGTGCTTCAGTGTTTTGTGATGGCTGATTCAAGCCACTGAACAATTATAAGAACCATCGACTCCTCCAAAGGCAGCAGGAAAAATATCCTCAGGGTTGTACTCGCTCACGGAGAACAGGGGCAAAAAAGCTCTAAATCATGAGCTGGTGTGTGAGTTGCTTGGCTGCCAATGAACACTGAGTATAAGACCACTATAGTGTGCAGTTGCCCCTGCAGTCTACATGAACTTTTACATTCCATTACATTCTTTTACAATTATTTTATAGGCTGAGTTTTGTAAAGGCTTATTGTATTGAATTGGTGTATTTGTATTACAGAGTTTCTAATACATTAGAGCAAGGATGTCTCACAATGTGCCAGTAGAGGGTGAGTAGGTATTAGAGAAGTTACAGAAAACAGACAAGCCAAAAGCAATTGTATTTGGACACAAGTGGCACTTGTCCTGTCTTGTCTTTGATTCCTTTAAGAATTACTTGACAAAGACACATGTTGAGATGATGGACAGTTGTCAAGTGATGACACAAAGTTGGGCCTTCTCATACTAGGCAACCTCTTGTGAGCAAACACTTGTTAAATCTGTCTCTGTATGAGTACCCCAGCTCTGAAAAGCTTCATTGAGTCCATGGATGAGTAACCTCACACACTCTGTGAACTGCCTGTGCTCTCTTCAAAAGGATCCACTGGTGTCTCATTGAAAGCGGACTCCCTTGGCGGCAGCACTCCACACCCATTTGACTGTATGTCAGGAGAGAGCCTCACACTCAAGGTGCCTTATCCAATGGGGAGCTACAAAAAGGTGATGAAACCACAGGATTAACACCAAACAGGATCTCGTTTCAGTCATGACGAGGCCAATGGGGAGTAATTCAGAATCAGAATCAGAATCAGAAAGAGCTTTATTGCCAAGTATGTTTGCACATACAAGGAATTTGTTTTAGTGTCACAAGCTCCAGTGCACAGAGACCACAACAACAATACAAATAACAACAACAAAAAATAGGATGAGAAATAACAACAACAAAAAATAGGATGAGAATTGGGACTCTGTCTAAGCTAGCATTTAAAAAAAAAAAGACAACATGTCCTCCCAGATAACCGCCATTATAACTGTGCTTTGGCTTGGTCATACTGAGATTCACAGAAGAAACAAACCATTCCTTGACCCTCTTAAGCTGATGCAATAATGTAGGATAACTTGGCTTTTTGGGTTTTTGCATATTTATTCAAATAAATGGTATACAAACTCATCTCAAATGGACTCCTATAATTCTCATAGGAATACATACAGTAAGGATATTTATGCATCATCTCAAATATGATCTGTTCTAGCAGCTAGAATGTCCTTAAAATCTGAAATGAGCTAGAATATAATGTTTAAATGCTGTACATATTTGATTTGATACAACCAAGGAAAAAAATAGATTTGACAGGATAGATCTAAAAAGGTTTTAGCTAAATCCACAGGCCCATGTGTTATTATTTTGTCCTTTGCACGTGTTAATGAGTGTATGATTTGTTCCTAGTTAGTTGCCCAAACAGTTACCCACTTAGACAACAATTGCATCCTGTTGGTTGCTCCAATTATTTAAAACAACTTGGGTCTGATTAGATGAGATTGAGTTATGCAAATCTGCTGTGGACTGGCATTGTTGCACACATATCCCAGGAGAGGTGCCCCTGTAAACACCATAGAGGCATTCTTCTCCTGTCCCAAATATCCCCCAGCACCCAGTCCATAAATAAAGGCTACGTTAAAGGGGTCTAATCCCAGGGATGACCTCGCTTTGTCACGTCACCTCTACAGAGCTGGGGGGGGAGTTAGGACAGAGGACAAAACCACAAAAAAAAAATAAATAAATGGAGAGAAGCACTCCACATTAAATCCACAACAGTGAACAACTAAGCTGTCACCTCTGTAAATGACCTCAGGGTTCAAATGGGGGAAGATGCGAGAAAAGGATACACTTTATAACTCAGATTTTAGGATAGACTTGAGACTTAGAAGGCCCCCTTCTTGTATTTTGGCTATGCGGATGGTTGTTGGTGGCTTCTTCTTCGTACATTAATCTTCAGGACTCCCCCTTCCATCCCCACACACACCCAGTGTGCCCCATCTCTTCTTGGCTGGCTTGCTCTATTGTAGCCAGCCTCATTGTAATGTGAGCCTGACTCCATCTCTATGCACCGGCAGGCAGGACTGTCTTTTCCTCTGTCCTGCAGTCCTCTCCTCCCCCCTCCTTTACCATTACCCTGCCTTAATTGCCTCAGACCACCAGTACGTAGCGGCTGCAGATGTCTCGCTCCTTAATTTGCGTAGAGAGCACAATCAGCCCCATCTGCTGCAGTTTTTACTTTCCACCACCAACTCCCCCCTCTACAACCACCACCAAAAAAAAAAAAAATCACCTCGGCACTCCCTTAAATCTCTGCAGTAAGCCCCTCTGCCCCCCTACCCGATCACTGAAAAAAAAAAACACAACTCCTACTCCTCCCAAAGAAAACCTTGTCAGTGGGGCTGGGATTGAAAGCCTATCAAAAAGCTATAGAAGAGTGCTTTGGTTTGGAAGGGCACAATCGAGGATTGGTGCGAAACGAAGGCCCCCTACCAGTTTACTGTTTGCGGCATTGCTCCCTGTCAGGATTCTGAAAAGAGGCTCAGGCCTCAGAATCAGAGGACAGATGGGAGGACTTTGGGGAGGAATAATCAGGCTGCAGCACAGCTGATAAAGGTAATGTGTTTCGCCGCTGTTTATACAAAACAAAATAAAATACACAAGTATGAATCTCTTGAATGGCCTACGGAAGCCTCCCTTTCTTCAGAGTCTGCGGCTTCTACTGTGCAAAAGAACATTTTAAACTACCAACCATCATACATCTGGTATATGTGGGTTGCTCATATTTTTACTTTTTCACCAAACTTTGAAAAAGTTGTGAATCAAATATATCTCTCTTTTAAATATAATAAAATTGATTATGAAATTTCATAAAACTCAGCACAGACATAGTCCAAAATGATGGATCTAGCAATTACTCTTAAAGTGACACATGAACAGGATGGGCATTTGGATTGATGTCTCAAGCTTTTAAATACCTTTAGATTGCTTTAGGCTGGAGGCCCAAGGAATGATTGATGGTGCACTGGAAGGCAATAGAACTTCTTTTTGGCTCATTTTCATAATTTGGAGGGGAAACATTTGTTCTCTCAATCCCATTTCTTTCTATTTTTAAGCCTTTGTCTACAGGCCAAAATAAGGCAGTGAGACGAGTAAGGCCACTGACACCCGCTCCAGCCTACACTATGGAAGACTCAATGAGTATTCAAGTTAATTCATGTGTGTACTTATCCATGAGTTTCTTTCTTCTCCTTTTTTGTCCTACTACATTTTCTGACTACCTTGCAAAACTACTAATAATATTTGATAAATGCTTTTAATGATTGCTACCGATTTAAAAATGTTTTCTTGATGTTTAATGAACAAGATTGTAATGTAGTACTTTAGCTTCCCTTTGTGTTCAAGGAAGAAAACTAAGTCAAATTTGGTGTAGGTAGAGGTGGATGTTCAAAATGGGAAAACTTGCGCATTTAATCCCAATGTCAAGTCTAGACTTTGTTTTTTAAATGTGATAATAAATCACATTGTAGAAAAACTGAGATGTGAAAAACAATGCTCACAATTGCTCCCTGTCTGTGTCGACCGTAACAGTCCATTGACTGTGAACTGTGTGTGCTAAAGGCAGTGAAAGGCCATTGTGGATGTCTGTTTCGCATGTTATCTGTGGCAGCCTCTCATGTCAGTCAGCCGCCCTGAAGAGCACGAAGAGTCTCAGCATCAGGGGCCCGTAGCACGCCTAGTTACCCATCTCTCAATGCAGCACCCACAAGAACTGGAGTGAAGCCCGCTATGGACCGCCGTCATGCCCCTCTCCAATTCAACGACAGTTTGTTCTCAATTACATTGCTTTGTAAAAAGGTGAATGCCTTTTTTTCTAAATTCCTTGCTGCCATCTGGGGAGGGCTTTCATGGGTATAAAAGATGGCATTCGCAGAATAATACAAATACAAATGTTTTGTCTCAAATCCCAATCCTTTTGGCTAAACTTGTGACAAAATACATTTCCTAGGGGAACAAACACAGAACTGATGAGTCCCTTTATTATAAAAGTGAACTGTGTTTTGGAGTGCTATAATTTGGAAGGCTAGAATGGTGTAAAGTATACAAATCCCAATCTTACGCATTATTTTGCTGCCTATATTGACATTCACTGAACAGTTTAGTCTGGCACAGCAGATTAGACTGTTTACCTTCATACTCTTTCATTTATGCTGCTAAATAAACATCTAATTAAATTCCTACACTATTAATCCTCTCACCATCCTCATTTAATGCTCGTTATTCTTGTAATGTGTTATTCCTTTCAGTGTATCTGAAAAGAAGTAGTACTTCCCATATTCCTTGAAAACTTTAGATAACTCTAGGCATTCTTTTACCCTCAAATCACTGCATGCCAGGCAAGCCAAATAAGCAAGTCTGTATGTACATGCCTCAGCAGACAAAATGTATCTGATAAGGCTTCACAGTGCATTGACATTGGAATTATGTTCTGGGTTTCTGTTCTTGTAGTTTTCAATTTGATATCCTTACATAATTAGAGTGGCTAGAGCAATGGGTTATCATATATGTACAACAATAAAACAGAAATATTAATGATGCAAAGATATGCAAACACATGTTCATGTCATGAGATCACAGAAAATCTAAGGATTTGTTTCTCAGATGTGTTCTACTGGGAGTCATTATTACATGCTCAAGGTGATAATTGTGCCAAAGCTTCTGGATTCCCATTAAACTAGTGGCAGTCTGGCAGGTGACTGCATAGGTGAGACACCAGCACAATTGTCATGGGGTTCCGGGCGCCTGGCCTGCTCTCAGGATGTGAACCCCCCACAGAGCATGCTTTGCTGTGAAGCACCGCCTTTTGTTTGCCATTTGTTTACCTTGCTTGCCCAAGCCATAGTGGTGAGCACAATGAGGTCTAGATCAACAGCTTCTTGAATAGGCAGTGGCTTTTTTATCCTCGCTCTCAGAACACTGGTTACCTCGGAGAGGCAGTGATTAAGAGCCTGACGGGCTATCACCAGTTCAAAAGCACAAAGGCACTCCACTTATCCAATAAAAAGAGTCCAGCACTCTGCACCCTGGTGCTGCATGCCCTCAGAAAGAGCGGCATGAGCACCATTTAACAGAGTGTGGTTTTGAATTTCACTAACTTTGCCTTGAGCAGCATAAATGTAACTGCATTCTTCTCTGGGAACAGATATGAAGATGTCTGGAAAAGATATAAATATTTATTTCAGTGGTAACTTGCATGTCAAGAAATTTTTCACTTCAACAGTGAGTTGTGTGCTGCCTGAATTTGGGGGTTGGTGCAGCTACATGGGGTTTAGAGGAGGTTTGGGAGCGAGATGCCAAACCCAGCTGCATGGCAAAAAACGCCGCCCCTTCCCTGCTTCACGACAAAAGATGAAAGCATATCCTGCTGGGTGGCATAGATTCCAGGTGACTAGAGCAACCTGATGGGTGAAGCCCAGGGATTCCTAAAGCAGAAAAAAGCAAGATCGAGTTGTATGGCAGCCATTGATGTGTTCTAAAAAAGGGGGTTGGTTCTCCAGCCTCTTTAAACACCAGCACATAATCCTTTCCTTCGCCAAATACACAAAGGGGTGGTTTTAAGGTGGCACCTCTGCATCCTTATCCTAACAAGGCAGGGAATTCTGGACCAGTGCACACAGATTAAGTTTCACCGGAGAAATCAGGTTTGCTGATGGCTGACTATCTGACATTTTGTCTTTTGAGTACATATTAAGGGAGGAGACACAATTCAGCAAACTGTGTGAATACACTGGAACAGCACCTGTTTTCTTTTTATAAGACACACAAAAATGTGTTTTGTAGTATTTTCAAATATTTTGAATACTGTATATTTCTTGTCACAGGATAAACCCAGAGGGAGGCATCTTGCCCCACTTGTAAACCATATGCACGACTTCACAAAATGTCGCATTTATACATGAAATAAACAAATTTATCTTCATTTATATATGAATTATATACATTACAAAAATTGTGTTGTTTGGTTACACTAAAGCATGACACTAAAGGGCTTGATTTTCCTTCCCGTGCAAATGAAATAATCTGAACTATATTTTTGTGAAAAGAAAGTACAGTGTTTGTGCTTGCATGCTGCCTCCCTCTTACCTGTCCTGCAACAATTCTAACAATCTAGTAATGCAAATGGACACTATCACCAAAAACACATCTAATAACATATAATATAATATAATATAATATAATATAATATAATATAGGGGGCACGATGTGTGTGTGGAGTTTGCATGTTCTCCCCGTGCCCCGGGGGTTTCCTCCGGGTGCTCCGGTTTCCTCCCCCAGTCCAAAAACATGCGTGGTAGGTTGATTGGCATCTCTAAATTGTCCATAGTGTGTGATTGTGTGAGTGGATGAGAGAGTGTGTGTGCCCTGTGATGGGTTGGCACTCCGTCCAGGGTGTATCCTGCCTTGATGCCCAATGACGCCTGAGATAGGCACAGGCTCCCCGTGACCCGAGAGTAGATCGGATAAGCGGTAGACAATAAATGAATGAATGAATATACAGTGGTGTGAAAAAGTGTTGTTCCTGATTTCTTATTTTTTTGCATGTTTGTCACACTTTAATGTTTCAGATAATCAAACACATTTAAATATTAGTCAAAGATAACACAAGTGAACACATCATGCAGTTTTTTAATGAAGGTTTTTATTATTAAGGGAAAACAAAATCCAAAATTACATGGCCCTGTGTGAAAAAGTGTTTGCCCCCTAAGCCTAATAACTGGTTGGGCCACCCTTAGCAGCAACAACTGCAATCAAGCGTTTTCGATAACTTGCAATGAGTCTGTTACAGCACTGTGGAGGAATTTTGGCCCATTCATCTTTGCAGAATTGTTGTAATTCAGCCACATTGGAGGGTATTCAAGCATGAACCACCTTTTTAAGGTCATGCCACAACATCTCAATCGGATTGAGGTCAGGACTTTGACTAGGCCACTCCAAAGTCTTCATTTTGTTTTTCTTCAGCCATTCAGAGGTGGACTTGCTGGTGTGTTTTGGATCATTGTCCTGCTGCAGAACCCAAGTTTGCTTCAGCTTGAGGTCACAAACAGATGGCTGGACATTCTCCTTCAGGATTTTTTGCTAGACAGCAGAATTCATGGTTCCATTTATCACAACAAGTCTTCCAGGTCCTGAAGCAGCAAAACAGCCCCAGACCATCACACTACCACCACCATATTTGACTGTTGGTATGATGATTCTTTTTCTGAAATGTGGTGTTACTTTTACGCCAGATCTTCCAAAAAGTTCAATTTTTGTCTCATCAGTCTACAGAGTATTTTCCCAAAAGTCTTGGGGATCATTCAGATGTTTTCTGGCAAAACTGAGACAAGCCTTTATGTACTTTTTGCTCAGCAGCGGTTTTCATCTTGGAACCATTTTTGCCCAGTCTCTTTCTTATGGTGGAGTCATGAACACTCACCTTAACTGAGGCAAGTGAGGCCTGCAGTTCTCTGGATGTTGTTGTGGGGTCTTTTGTGACCTCCTGGATGAGTTGTCGCTGCGCTCTTGGGGTAATTTTGGTCGGCCGGCCACTCCTGGGAAGGTTCTCCACTGTTCCATGTTTTCTCCATTTGTAGATAACGGCTCTCACTGTGGTTCACGGCAGTCCCAAAGCTTTAGAAATGGCTTTATAACCTTTTCCAGACTGATAGATCTCAATTACTTTCCTTTTCATTTGTTTTTGAATTTCTTTGGATCTCGGCATGATGTCTAGCTTTTGAGGATCGTTTGGTCTACTTCACTTTGTCAGGCAGGTCCTATTTAAGTGAGTTCTTGATTGCGAACAGGTGTGGCAGTAATCAGGCCTGGGTGTGGCTAGAGAAATTGAACTCAGGTGTGATAAACCACAGTTAAGTTATGTTGTAACTTTCTCACACAGGGCCATGTAGTTTTGGATTTTGTTTTCCCTTAATAATAAAAACCTTCATTTAAAAACTGCATGATGTGTTTACTTGTGTTATCTTTGACTAATATTTAAATGTGTTTGATTATCTGAAACATTAAAGTGTGACAAACATGCAAAAAAATAAGAAATCAGGAAGGGGGCAAACACTTTTTCACACCACTGTATATATATTGGTGGGTTTTTGTTAAATGTGAGCCAAAATCATCACATTTAAAAGACCCAAAGACTTAAACTACTTCACTCTGTGTGCATTGAATTTATTTAATACACGACTTTCACAATATGAGTTGAATTACTGAAATCAATGAAACTTTTCCACAACATCCTAATTTATTGAGATGCACCTGTATAATATATATATATATATATATATATATATATATATATATATATATATATATATATATATATATATATATATATATATATATATATAATATTTTCCCATTGTACCGCTTATCCAATTTATTCTCGGATATATATATATATTAATATTATGAAACATTTTAAACACACCCCTCTTTGCATAGTGCTGTTCTTTATAGCTTATATTTAGTACTCGTGGTAAGAGTACACAAAATAGAAGTTGCTTTCGGCTGCTCCCTGTTCGGGGTCGCTACAGCGGACCAACTGGTCCGCACAACAACTTGGCAAGTGTTTTACGCCAGATGCCCTTCCTGACGCAACCCTCCCATTTTTCCGGGCTTGGGACCGGCACTGCATCCAGTGGCTGGGGTTGAGGCATTGGCTGGAATCGAACCCTGGCCTTCCGCATGATAGGCGAGTAACCTACCACTGAGCCACCAATGCCTCGGTAAGAGTACACAAAATAAGAAGGAAATACTCAATGCTAAAAACTTTATTCATCTTTAATAACCTCTTATGCTACAAATAGAGCCCTAAATATACTAATGTAAATGAGTCAACTTTAGAAGCAATAATGTTCACAAAATGTGCAAGAACAGAAACAACTTAAAAGGGAAAGTTCTAAATGTTAAGGTCAAGGTGAGCAACAGACTTTTCTGTTCAATGAAATATAACAAAATAAAATTAATATTTCATTAGAATGAAACTTTGTAGCTTTTTCTTTATGTTATTCTTTCTTCTTTATGGTATTCTATAGGCATCACATTCACCATATCTCATCCCAGTTAAACACCTTTTTGTGGTGTTTTCAATGTGTTAAAGAGCCCTGTCCATCATTACTCTATTGGGTGAATACTTTTTATCCTTCCAGTACAGTTCCAAAATCTTATAAAATGTATATAACATATATATATGTATATAATACCTATGGAAAAATTTTGGACTATAGCTGCATGGAACGAATTTATATTTAACTTCTAAGGAAAACACAAAGCTTCCTGTTTTTCTCAAAATTGAATGAATTACTCTAACAGGCAGATCAATACCATCATATATAAACAAAGAACATAATTGAACAAATTGCTCTTAAGTGTGTATGTCTGAATTACAACAATAAGTGTAGCTACTGCAACATTAATTAGCACTAAAATATAAGTGTTTGCATGAAGACTTTCCAAAGTCTAGAAAACAATTTAATTGATTTAAACAACCTTAATTTATCACATTTCCTAAATTCATATTATTTTAAGGCAGTGTGAGTGTAAGTATATTTAAAGTATTGGTTCCTTTCAGGCCAGGATTTAAATGTATTATAGAATAGTTCATTTTGGTCCTCTGAATTTATTGGATAAGGCATTTCAAGAGTTTTCATATCTAGTATAACACTGTTGGTACATTTCACTGTTTCTATCACTCTGCTTGTCTGTTCTCACTACATAAAATTCCAGTTGTATCGATAGTGCATTACATTGAAACCATTACTACACATACTATGGGCTGACAGTCAGTCTGTGTATTGCATGGCAACACACAGTTGTAAAAAGTAAATAATAGTTTAGAATGTTTTACTGGATGAACGGGTACTTTTCATTTTTTGTTGTTCAATAAAAGGGTTATGGCCTGTTCCTCAAATATAGGCTAGAACTGATATCTTAAAGAAGGTTAAATAAATACAGTGCCTCCTTATTATCTCACAACTGGTGTCCACCAGCGCATCCTAGTGTTACCATGATCACAGGCAGCAAGAGCCTTCTGGCCACAGGCTCTTGCAGCTACCTTTATGAATGAAGACTTGATCACAGTTCATTCTCAATCACTCCTAGTTGTACATTAACATCACTTTATCATAGTATTAAATGCTAAATAACACTGTGGCAAATATTAACCCTACTAGCTACTATATTATTTGCTGCACTGTTTATTAATTTGTACTGCTTAGTTCCCCTCTCCAGTCAATAAGTGGAATTAAGCTCTCATTCTCGCTATTTTCTGAATTTCCCTTGACTAGTGGGTCTGTGGCTAAGGTTATTTTCTCACTTTTGATGGCATCAGGACACTGCCATACTTCAGTTTCTTCAAGGTACCCTCATCAAAGAGAAATCCATTTGGAGTACATCCATGTAGGCCACCGTGTGTGGTACTGACTGCAGTTGAGGATGCCAGGATTCATAAACACAGCAAGTTTTTGATCAGCAAGCCACTCATTGCCCTGTGATGATCAGCAGTTTTCGTCAGAAATTGTACATAAACTATACATTTTCATAGTCAGGAGTGTTCATATTCTGGTGGTTTATGTAATTGGAGGAGTATTTGAGGCCTAATCTAAACTAAAATCACACCAAAATTCTTTCTGGGTGGACTGTGAATGTGTCAGTGTTCCAATAGATGGAATTATATATATAGAATAGAAGTTGAAAAATAGAAGTTACAGTCAAATTGCACTGTATTAATATATCAGTTCAGCCCACAACTCAGTATCGGTACAATAATTGCATGAATCCTCCTGGCAGATCTACTTAGGTTTGGGGTGTGGGGGGCATAGTAAAGTGTGTTAATCATTCTCCCGGCAGAGTCATGGTATGAGCCAATAGAAAATCACCCAGTGACAGCTCTTCAGGACTAATGATGAATGCTTGGTCCACTCCAAGCCTGCAGGAGAGTGATCAACGATCTCCCCTGGTCCTACAATAATGAGCACAGGAAGCCCAATCTGCAAGAGAAGTATTACGCTGAGAGTGAAGTGAGCTCCTCAGCCATGAATAAGAAAGAGTGTGGGAAGGATTGATCAGCAGCGTTATTGATCACTGCTCCCACTGCTTCTCCAGACAGGAGGCATCACAGGGACAGCTGAGACACTTGACACTCGTCACACCACAGGCAGAAACAACACTAGTATTAAGAGTATTGAAAACACCTTTAGCTTGTGAGGAATGAAAAAACATCATCAGCTCAGCAATTATTATTATGGTTAACAATTAGCCTAAACCCAAACAGTTATGACTTGCATAACAAATGAATCAGAACCAGGTACCTAATATTATTACACATTTGAATGGAAGTTTTAAAATTGGGCTGTATTCTGTGACACCATCAAAAAGTTAATTGCCTTCTGCATATAATAAAGTATATACTGTACATGTACTTTGTGTGAAAACCATTTCCCTTCCTACATAAATGTCCCTTTTGCACTCGTCAGTGTCCTCACTTGCTACCCTGCTGGCATCACAAGGCTTGCAATTATTTCAAATTTTCTAACTTCCCCTGGAACTAATGTGATAAAATTAAAGAAAAAAGGCAAGGTGCAAAAAGGAGAGAGACGTTGCCCAGGGCAGGATAGCCACCAAAAGGTCTAAGCCAAGGCAGCAAGTTCCTTTTGGAGCTAATGGGATTTTCAGGGGCTTGCATTGATCTCCTGCATGCTTATTCAGGCAGTCCTTTTGCAGCCGAGCGGCACACTTCGGCCCCCCAGATTTCCTGGATACCCGCAGAGAGCATTCCACACACAGAGCAGCAACTTCTGAAGATGCTTCAGCAGGTGATATTTACGGACAAGGAAATGTAATTAAAATTGAGTTCTGAACTGTGTATGGAAATGCAGTGGGATTCAAACTGCTGCTACTCTACTGACAGACTGCAAAGTCTGACTAAAATATCTGTTACAATAATAAGAATGTCATGATGTCATGACTTTAAGAGTTGAGCCTGATACTTTGTGTATGAACTGAATTCAAGACTCTACTGACAGAAACTTTTACTTCCTATTTATGTCATAATGATGTTATACAGCAAATATAATTAATATGTAAAGGGGAAAATAAAGTAAATAAAGTTCTAATATGCAAATGATCATTCAGAATGATTATATTTCTAACATCAAATCTTTAAACAAATATAGAGTCAAGGCACAATGAAACATATTATATTGTGTTATACTCCACATTTTTAGGATTTTTAAAAAACTTTTATCTTCGGCCTACAGACATGAACCCACACGATTTGGGATTAAATCTACAGTCATTATGCTCACCCATGTTTGTTGTTCTCTATTACTGTATTAGAAGTATACACTTGTTCAGTCATCTCTACTGCCATCTCTGTTACAATACATACTGTATACTGACAAATGAGTGCTTACTCTTCAGTGAGGGGCTTCTTTGTGTTTCGAACAGCTAGAACACACAGAGACAGAGAGAATGAGAGAGAGCGCTCCAGGGCTTGATTTGAGGGTGGGCAAATCTGACAGCAAGCTTTGAGTCTTTGGGATGAGGAGAAAGGAGGGGAAAGGGGGCCAGAGCTCTGTCAGGCAATCTTCAAGTGGCAAAGCTTTTCAAAGCTTTGTTATCCACTTTGGGTTGCCCCTTCTGACCTTAGAATGGACGCGCTTAGCCCTTCAAGGAAATGGAGAGGGGTCTTGGGCATGCTGCATTGTAGTGCAGGGGAAGCAGGGTTCAAACGCACATGACCAGCATTCCCCAAGGAACGGTAAGGGTGAAGACCCAGCACAAAGGTGAACCAGGAGATTCGTCATCGGACACACGAGAGAAGCAGAGATGTGGAGAGATTTAATGTCCACAGACGACCTCCTTGTTTAGCAAGGCTGTAATACACAGTTCCTATTCTCTCTTTGTCTTTGTATTACTTTCCCTTTAGGGCCAAATCTCGCCTTCCATCGTACTCTGTCCAAACAACGACAAGGTTTTGGACTATTGCACCTGCATATTACGATTATAAAATTGACTGTTTTGTATTGCATTTTGCACATTTTTGGTGTTGTTTGTGAAAAACGACCAGAGAAACAAAAAGTCCAGATAGGTCAAATGTGAGGCAAGTGAGATTTATTTAGAACTTGTGTGAAGAAAATGTCTAGCTTTTTGGAATCAGACTTAGATAAATTAAAAAACAAAAACCAAACAAAACACAAGTCTCCTTATGTCATATATTATAGCCATCAGTTTCTTCAAGTTTATGATGCTTACTGTTAATTGGCAATTTCTCAGAACAGGAAAGATACATTTCTCAAGGTGAGGAACCCCTGACAATCGGATAACTGATGTACAAATCTGAATCCCAAAAGAAAACTTGACCTTTGTGTTGATAAGTACTGTTTTTACTGCTATGTCATGTTGGAACAATGGGGTCTTTTTAATCCACCCAAAATGGTCTAATTTGATTAGTTTAGCTTTTAGTTGCCCGAAGGTACTGTCTTATTCGTAAGCTAAACAGACATTCCAGTAACAAAGCTTGTCTCGTAAGTTTCCTTCTTTTTTAATTCATTTTTTACTCATTAATTTCAGAGTAGAGTTTACAAATGTACCATGGCTTTAAGTTTCTAATCCATGCTTTATAGCAATACTAATGTAAAATATTAATGTTCTAAAGATACCAGTAAAAGTAGAAAGAAAACAGTTCAAATTTAAAGACAATATGAAAAAGACATCTTTTTTTTTTCCCCCCTACAACATCACGTGTTTAGGAGAAATATGTGGCTTTGTCCATACATGTGATTTTGTTCATACAGATTGAATTGGGTTTTAGAGGCTAAGTGCTCTAAACAAGCTACCATTTGTGTTTGATGACATCCAGTCAAATGATATGAGTTTTCATAAGTAGAAATACTTAAGTCTTTTTGTTGATTGACAGAGATATACATGGATAGATAGATAGATAGATAGATAGATAGATAGATAGATAGATAGATAGATAGATAGATAGATAGATAGATAGATAGATAGATAGATAATTTACTATAGTGTAGTATTGCCTACAAGTGTATATAAATATTTAAACAACAGCACATCATCCTGGGAAAAATCAATGTAGCTATAATACTGCTTTATTAACCCCCTATCATAGCCATTGCTGGCTGTGTATGTGAGGATTGGATAAAAGCAGGTGTTCCACAGTTTTCACAATTTTCAGCAAGACACAAAGTTACTACAGAAGAAAATCCCTAAATGCTAAATCCGACTACTTCTTAGTTCAATGACGAGAAAAAAACGAAAAAAAAACCTTGTGATCCATCTCATCTCATCTCTGACTTAACCTTTGCTTTCAGATATAGGCTGGTGTATGGCTCATCTCTGGCATGGCTGTGACTGAATACAAAATGCAATTAAAGGAAACTGGCTTCTCTTACGCTGTCCCAGACACTTTCACTTGAGGCTTAATCTAAACCCCAAGCTCTAAGACCTTTATGTGATCCAGGACACACGGCTCCTATTCACACCGCTTCATCCCGCTCTTTTGTGTTCTTAATCGTTCCTCGGTATTAAGCAGTGTTGGCAGCCCAATCCCCTTACTAACACTCAGCCATGGCGCTTTGTTACGGCTAGGCCTCATCTCCTCTGTTGCATCCAGCACTGGAGCTGCACACTATCCCTCTGTTGTCTTTCTCTCGCCTATGAGCCAGCTCAACCCATGTTCTTTCACGTGCCAGTTGTGTACCAGCACACACTGAGCAGAAGACCTGATACTTAAGGAAATCTCCTGAAATTGTCCGCCTCATATGGTTGTTGCCCATGAGTCATCACGTTGTTATGTCATTATAATATTTTCTGAATCGTCATGCACTTTTTAGTGACATACATTACAATGCAGCTTTTATAGATAGCAATTTAGATAACTTACATCTACATTGAAACATTTTATGGGAACAGCAGCAACTGATTTGTTTAGGGTAAAATTTTAATCATTTTTCAATTCAGATTAAATTGTCCAGGTTTCTCCTTTTGAATCAATAACAATACCATTATAACTAAGGAGGTATTATAATTCAGCATTCATACTCTTAAAAAATTGCTCCACTATCCGCAACCAATACTCAGTGATACTGTGAGATGTAAGGCTAGTGTATGAATCCACATATACAAGAGAAAATGACAGAAATCTCTGTTTTAAGGATTAACAGATACTGTCTACCAGAGAAGCTCATGCCATTGGACTCACCAGTAAATCATCAACAGCAACAACCTCAAAAACTAAATCTGATAAGAGATAATAATTACAGATGGATGGACATTTACAACAGAATCATGGTATTTTTTTATATTCAAATAAAATACAGCATCAATAATCAAACATGCAGTATAAAAATAAACTTAATGCTAAAGTTCATTATGAAATTCTATTCATTGTAAATTAGAAGTCGGCAGTATGAACAGATTTCTGACAATATGATGTTATTCAAAGGGATTATGACATATGTTTTTTGACAGTGTTACATATTATACTGCTGTAACAAAGGCTTCTTTTTCTATACCACATAAGAGGGCCATGCTTTGTTAGGATTTGAGTTTGAATCCCAACAATCCAGCTGCCCTTTGTGGATAAATCATAGTTCACCTCTACTGGACACTGTAAGCTCACGAAAAGAACCAGGCTATGTAAGACCCACATAGTGCCCTCATCCTCCTAGTGTAACTGGAAGAATCAGACAGACAGAGGGTATTGGCCACAACCTACAATGCAGAAATTACTTAGCAAAAATTAAACAAGCCAAGAGAGAAACTGTGCTGGTTCCATCTGAGAAGCCTTGTGAGAAATCTCCTGCTGCATTAAGGTACATTTTGTCCACCTGCTTCAGAGTCTTATTGAGGTCACCATATGAATGTGTCTACACAGCACATGATGGTACATGTAGAAGGTGTTTTAGTGTCTTTTGTTAGTACATACTATTAGAAATGCTTCCTCTTAGTCTGCACATGAATGACACCTACAGTAATTCTCTGCACTCTAAGTATAGAGGCAATAGGCCCACTTGGAATTTTTTCACTTCTTTCTCTAGCCGAAAGGAAAGAGAAGGATCAAGCCCCACCTTTTTTGTCCAGATTTTTGTCCCCATTCCACCATTTTTATCTTAACATTACACAGTTATACCCCGTGAGTGAAGGGAATCAATCACATTATCTCAGCCTTCGCTCCACTTCAGCTTTTATAAAATGTGTGATAAGGAATATTAAGGAATAATTCCAGAGACTTAAGGGACAAGCATTTTTATATTATTAGAAATGCTTACTCTTGGTTTGCACATAAATTACACCTACAGTAATTCTCTGCATGTTAATGTCCGCATGCCCACACTTCCCCACATATCCCATTCCAGTCTTTAATAAGTGACTCTGGACTGCCTGGAATTAGAGGATCACACACACGCACGCATACACACACACACACACACACACACACACACACACACCACACACACACACACACACACACACACACTTTTCACAGCCACTATTTACATCCAAAAAAATATAAACAGAGTTGTTGTGCAGACCAGTTGGTCCGTTGTGGCGACCCCGAACCGGGAGCAGCTGAAAGCAACAATCACAGTCATGTAAAGATTGCTGTTGCTTTTTCTCCTACCAAATGTTTGCATGCTCTCCCTGTGCTTGGTGGGTTTCCTCCGGGTTCTCCGGTTTTCTCCCACAGTCCAAAGACATGTTTCTAGGCTGATTGGACTCTCTAAATTGCTCATAGTGTGTGATTCTGTGAATGAGTGTGTGTGTGCCAGTGATGGGTTGGCACTCCGTTCAGGGTGTATCCTGCCTTGGTGCCCGATGACACCTGAGATAGGCACAGGCTCCCCATCACCCAATGATAGATCGGATAAGCGGTACAGACAATGGAATGGAATGATCATACTCAATCTGAGCACAATAGTAAATGCTTTACCTTGGTCAGAGTCACAGTAGATCTGGAGCCTACACCCTGGATGAGACACCAATCTATTGCAGGGCACCATGTACACACGCATGTGCAGATTGAAATGCAGACAACTATGTAACAATTCATACATGCACTGATTTGCACTTTAATATGCTCTTATATAAGCCCACAAACTCTAGTGACCTGCAGACAAGTTTTTAAGCACTTTTTGAAGCACTATTTGTTTCACTTAACTTGTTATAAATAATTTCCAAATACTAAAATGCATTAAAATAATCAGAATGAATTTGAATCTGAGCATCATCTGAAATCTGTATATTACATTGGCACTATGGTGAATAATAATGTTCAGAATGAAATTTCATATTTGAGCAGTATTAAACTTAATAATAATAATAATAATAATAATAATAAAAAAATAATAATAATAATAATAATAATAATAATAATAATAATAATAATAATAATAATAATAATAATAATAATAATAATAATAATAATAATAATAATAATGGCTTAGTGGTTAGCACGTTTGCCTCACACCTCCAGGGTTGGGGGTTCGATTCCCGCCTCCGCCATGTGTGTGTGGAGTTTGCATGTTCTCCCCGTGCCTCGGGGGTTTCCTTCGGGTACTCCGGTTTCCTCCCCCAGTCCAAAGACATGCATGGTAGGTTGATTGGCATCTCTAAATTGTCCGTAGTGTGTGATTGCGTGAGTGAATGAGAGTGTGTGTGTGTGCCCTGCGATGGGTTGGCACTCCTTCCAGGGTGTATCCTGCCTTGATGCCCTATGACGCCTGAGATAGGCACAGGCTCCCTGTGACCCAAGTGTAGTTCGGATAAGCGGCAGACAATGAATGAATAATAATACAAGACAAAAATAATATAATATAATTGTGGAATTAGTTGATTGTTTCCTTTTGTAGTCATTTTAGTGATTGAATGCTTTCTAATATTTTAGAAAGAAAAAAATATTTTTATATTAGTTACATTATAAGATTATGTTCTGTAGGTATGATGTATATTTTCTGATAATAAGACCATGGTATTGCATAGTGTATTAATTTCTTTTAATCTCTTCTGATTTTTGGAGAGTTGTTAACTTCAACAAGTAAGAAAATCAGAGGACATTGTAAAGACTATTAAAAGAATATTTTACCCTGTCTTTGTTTTTATTTCTCTCTGTCTGAGTGCTTCTCATCCCTGCCCTGATCCACACAAACAAATGCAAATCGCTCTGAAAACTTTACATAATGTAACTTGGACCCATTTTAGAACTGCAGCTGAATGGCTTTTAAGGGGGGTGGGGGGTGGGGGGGGGGGGGGCTAATTAATCTAAGTATATAGGCAATCGGCCCACTTGGAATTTTTTCACTTCTTTCTCTAGCCGAAAAGAAAGAAAAGGATCAAGCCCCGCCTTTTTTGTCCAGCAAAAGGTCCGCCTCATTCCACTATTTATGTTAACATTACACAGTTTTATACCCCGTGAGTGAAGGGAATCAGTCACATTATCTCAGCCATTGCTCTACTTTAGCTTTTATAAAATGTGTGATAAGGAGTGTTAAGAAGTAATTCCAGAGACTTAAGGGACATAGAGAAATATGCACAGTTATTTCAGGCCTGCAGTTTTTAAGCAGCTCTGTAAGCCTGGTACTAGAGTTGTCAGGTGCTTGGCTAACTAGGCAGAACAATAGGGAGAGGAGAAGCAGAAGGCTAGAGATGAATGCTTTGGGTAAATCAGTAATGGAGCTAAAGGGCATACGCCTGTGGGGAATTTGCTGGCTTATAAAAGAGCTTTAAGAGGCCCTCATTCATATGGACCCAAAGAGATTTGAATTGCCCCCTTCACAATCACTTGAAAGGCTGAGCTCAGGGTGTTCCGAAACAAAGTGGAAATCACGCTGCCTTTCAATGGTTCTAATAAGCTTTTAACTATTTTACATTATGGCATTACCCTCTTCTTCTCCTCTCCACAAGGCATTGTTCGGCCGTGCAGCAGGCCAGTCTAAATGTCTGATTTATACTTTTCTTCATGGTGAATTTAAACCAAAAAACTCTCAAAAACTGAAAGAGAAATGAATGAAAGGCATTCACTGTTTTTATACAAGGTATAAAATGGTGTTCATTATTGTTAATGTTTAGACTTTCATTGGAAAAAAAAGTGTGAAGATGGAATAGCTTTTAATATTTCAATAGAATTTTATTTCATTTTTATCGAATATTTAAATTTACTGATGCAGCTTGATAAATCCCTGTTGTTGCATAGTTTTGCATAGTTAATGAGTTTTTGGAACAGACATTGCTGTTCAGATAGTAAACTGTATAATATGTTTATCTTTTTCAAGTCATATCTTTTTCAACATCATACTATGAAATGGTACTTAATAAATTATGTTTAATGGCTTCACAGAGATAACTTCTTAAGGATTCTGATGACTTCATGGCCAAATCTGGCTAAGCTACAGGCAGCATCTTGGTTGCCATGGCTATTTTTTACTGCCCTGGAAATTGCTGCCATGCGCAGGCTGCAGGGGTCATGAGTTCATCAGCAGCCTGCCTGCACCATCTACTTTAGCTCAGTGGGGCTGAGTGTGGTGGGTGAAGAGGAGGGGAGAAAGAGAGGCGCACAGCCAGAGCCGTCGCCCTCTGGATGACACCCCAAAATTTGGGGAACCCTCGGCAGTGTGGACACTAGGAATTTCATGGTAATTGTTGAAGACAAGGAGGAGGGCTTGACCTTCTTTGCCCTGATTAAGTTCTCATGAAAAAAGTCATGGCCTGGCCCCAGTGATGACCCAGACAGTAAAACTGAGATGACTCCTCTGAGGATGGTGAGGCAGCAGGCACTAGTGGCAGCAGACCTCCTGCATTGAGATTACTGTTTGTACTGGATGATAAATGCACTTATACAGTATCATAAAAACAGTGAGGATCCCTATAAAAATTATACAGAGTACATTGTAAAATGCACACTAACCCACATCTGCTTTCAATAGGACAACTCAATAACCTGCTGCACACTATGAGAGGCTACTTAAATTGGACAACGCAACATCCTAACAAATTGTACACAATATCTTAATTACCCTCACACCAAAGTCACATAAAAGTCACATGTGAAAAATGGATTTACATGTGAAATTTAAACCTGAACTGTTCTGTCCATATTGTTTACGTCATGCAAGTTAACATAACTTTTTAATGTAATTGTATACTGCACATATTACATATTATTCACATAATCACAAAAACCTTTAATCAATTTTAAAGTGAAATGTGTGTGCTTTTTATATAATAGTAAAATTAACTGTATGATTATAATTCACCAAGCGATATGTCATTAATGTCTGCTCTCCCTCAGATGCTTCTTACCATCAGCCAATTTTCTTTTTTTCTTATTTTTTTCTTTTCTTTTCTTTTTAAAAATTCCATCACACAGTAGAAATGCACAGGATCTTGTAAGTAACTCCCTTTGCTTTAGTGGGCATTTTTTGTAATGGAATCAATCAAGTGAATATTTCTCTGTCTGTAATTATAGGTCACCAGAGACCAGTGCAGAGGGGGAGCCATGTCATCAGTCTTGTTGCTAGTGGTGTCGATACAGGTGCAGAGCCACTGCGATATGGAGAGAGAGAAGGGGAAAAGGTTATCTTGTTTTTCAGAGAGAGAGAGAGAGAGAGAGAGAGAGAGAGAGAGAGAGAGAGAGAGAGAGAGAGAGAGAAATCACATCTGTTTGTCTAAAGCACAAGCTTGGATTGAATTTCTCTGATTTTTATCAGCAGTCTCTGAGGAACTGCCTCCCCAGAGTGGGGAGTGGAGCAAAAAAAAGCAATCTATTTACAGGGGCATCAAAGTCCATATAGTGTGCATAAGGGGCATCTGCATGGCTACCCATTTGATTGACACTTTCCTGCCACGGCGAGCACTAGGGCATCTGCTTGTTCCTCTCGGCCCCGGAGAAATGTAGTGCTGGAGGGGGACAGATTGGTCGGAGGTGACAGTGCATAGCGATCCAGGTAGATGGTGCTCCACCTTTGTCAGCAGCCCTACTCTCCGAGCCACTCCAGGCTAATGAGACGCCACTTAACATGCTCCATAGCACTTGTAACCTACTGCCAACCACTTTAAAGCCACTTTTGACAAGCATCCGTTTCAAGCACACACACACACCCAAACACACACACACACCCAAACACACACACACACACACACACACACACACACACACACACACACACACACACACACACACACACACACACACACACCCACAGACACACACACACGTCTGTCTAACTATCACTATCCTTGTGAAGAACTTCCACTGGCATAACTAAGTGTTAATAACTTAATGCAGTTAATTAAAGCTATGACTTTATGTAACTCTAAACTTAACCTCAGTAAACCAAAGAATGTATTTAGCCACTTTTAATTATTTAAATAAATGCTGCCGTTTTGGCAAATGTCTCCATAAGGGCAAAACTTTTGGAGACACACATAGTCGGGCACAATACAATTCGATGACCTGAGAAATTAAAGTAGCTGATAGCAGTTTTACAGTGTTTGATCATCGCAGGAGTATTTTGCTCAAGAAAAAAAAACAATAGCAGTAGATCCCTTTTCCTTTTCTTCACACACAATAGTTTACCTATAAATGGGGAATACACAGGGCATGGGCAGTTATACAAAGGAAAAGTTGAACTTTTGAAATGCGTGTTTGTGTGAGAGAGTTAGGAGGTGGAGGCTGGCCATAGGTGTGTGTCAGTGGCTTTCCATTACAAATGAAGACAAGGTATCTTTACATACTGCAGGCAGCCACCCGGAACAGGCTGCCCTCAGGCAAGTGCCCTCTATGTCTTTGTCTGCCTCTCGTTCTAAAGTGGATATTTTTAAGCCTCAAACCAGAGGGCTGGCCTCTTCCTCAGGTTATGGATGACATATGCCTAATCTGCTACACAGGAACATCTGCACTCACAGTACAGGTGGATGTGCTTCTCAAATGACTGAACCAGTGATGCAGCTAGTGGAGCAATGCATTATAGTGTAACTAAAGCACCAGAAACACATAATCAAACCACACTGCAAGTGAAGTACTACATGAGTGCTACTTTTTCTATTTCAGTGCTCAGATCTCTAGAAGGTAATACCAGACAAAAAAAGTTAAACAACACAATCCTGCAAACATTACAAATAATGATCGATGCAATATCTGATTTTTTTAAAATACATATCCTCCTGATATCTGTTGATATTACACCTTGTATTTTGCCATCCCCCAACTCAACAATATTTGTTTATTAATTCATTTGCAAGTAAAAAAAGACCCTTTCTTATTAACATCCCAAACACTCTTGCCAAATTGGAGAGCATGCAACATGCTTTAGGCCAACATGTGATATCCTTCAGCACAGAGCAAAGTGTAAAACACTAATTGACCCATTTCCACCTTCACACACACAGCAAGCAAGGACAATGAAATCTTGACTGTCTATATTGAAGAATGAAAGATTAGGGGGAGACTCATGGTAAAAGAGGAGGAAGCCCCTGCCATCACATTGAACAGACCCAAGGGGTCTTTACTCTTAGCATTCCTGGCACACTGTGGTTCCACTGCATGGTCAAGAGAGCACACAAAAAAAGGTTGCTGTATCGTAAAACTGACTGTAGGAGGGTTGTGAAGCAGGGGGGACTTGAGATGAGGGCATCTTTAGTTCTATCAGACAAAGAATCTAAAGTGGGTGTACAAATTGAGAACAATGTTAAGGAATTTACAATGAGATCAATACTGTTCTTTTGTGCAGACTGAAAGAACAGATTAAACCCCCCCCTGTAATGTTACAGTTTGTACCTCACATATTGGGGAAGATTTCTGGAAATAATACGTCACCACTGGTCAAATTTCTGATATAAAATTAATTAGTGCACTCTGCATTTTTCATTGTTTTATTCATATTTCTAGTTCATTACGCCATCATTTATTTTTGCATTTTTGTGACACATCATTCAAATTTGTACCGAAATTATGTAAAAACAGTTAATTGATTGGGCATTGCCAAATAGTATGTGTCAGCTGTATACCCAATTACACTCAAAATAAGCCTCTATTTCCCCAACAGATCATTAGTCACCTTAATCACTCTGCTCTGCTGTCAGAAGCTCTTTCAGGTCTCTTCAGGAGTCAAGGTGTGAAGCTTTCTGTTTGCTAAGGGGAAGGATTGTACTGATCTGAAGGTGGATTTTGTGGCGGGTAGGTCTAGGGAGTTGTCAGCACTCATCAACTAATCCCTGTTTAAGATAAGGCTAGATAATTAGGCTCAGAATAGAATCCAGGCATACCACTGTTTCTACTGTCATCCAAAGCACAGAAATATCTATTTGCATTAGCCAGCTCTATATGCCAATAATAAAAAATAAAATAAACAGAACAAAAACACTGACACCTTGAAACAAACTACTACTATAATATGTTTCCTGTATTACATTATTTGGAAATATTATAGTGTAGAATTATAGATTTGCTCCATGTTGTCTTATGTATGAGCTTCTATAGGATTAATAGAAGTCTATACATATCACTTATTCCCCTACCATCACACCTTCTGTTGGTCATTAACTTGTAGTTAATGTTTAATTGGTTTTTCCATTGAGCTTTTGGGGCTATCTTGTGACACTCTGGGTGTCTTGGGATTGCTCATCCATCTTCTGTCCATTCTTTTTAAACTCTCAGAATGAGTCACTTTTCAGGCCCAGAATGCTTCATCTCTGGCTGAAGGAGAAGAGGAAGACAATACATTTAAATCATTTATTTATAGCTGCTGTTTCAAAAGTGTTCTATAATCAGTGTATTAAAATGTCAAAAGAAAATATAACTAAATATATTACTCATTGTTTAAAATGTATAATTTTCCTGTGACCAAGACCTCCTAAATATGTACTTCAAATATGTAAAAACAAAGAAACAAACAAACAAACAAACAAAACATGTAGTAATCACAACTTTCTCTTTTTTTGTGAACACCGGTTATATTTGTGTACTTGCTGAATAGATCAAATCAGTATGGATCCAGTAATGTCAGTGACTGAGTGGGAGGTGTAGCTGTGTGCTCATGGCTGTACAAACATGAAGGACGTTTTGATGTTTTTATGCCCACTGACATGAAGGCCATCTCCTTGGGATGTGAGAGGTCTCTTGCCCCTAAATGACCTGTGACCCATGTGAGTCTTGCCACACTGATTCTGGTTTTCAACCCCGAGGGGATGAGGGGCCTGGAACAATGCACAGTTATGAGACTCAATTGTAGGCATTTTATTACTCTTTCAACATACAAAAATTAAAGATGATTATTTAAAATGCTTAATAATGTATCAATGTAGAAATAAAACACAGCACATCTGTCTTCTTCTTCTTTCGGCTTTTCCCTTCAGGGGTCGCCACAGCGAATCATCTCTCTCCACCTATCCCTATCTTCTGCATCTTCAACACAGCACAGCATATATCATCATAATATTTAATAATAATTCTGGGTGGAAATAAAGTGTGAAATAGTGGAGTGAGATTTGGTGATGAAGAGGTTCCAATCTGAACTTGACGAGTATAAAAGCAGTAACAAAATCACATCCAGATAAGTTTTGTAGTATTTATTTATTTATTTATTTAAACTGTATATGTAAAAATAGCATATATATATATATATATATATATATATATATATATATATATATATATATAGATAGATAGATAGATAGATAGATAGATAGATAGATAGATAGATAGATAGATAGATAGATAGATAGATAGATAGATAAGAATGTGGTTATTATCTGCTTGTAAAAAATTTTTTCTGTTGTCGTTTTGTCTTAAGTTGCCATGTGCCATGACCAGTATTGGCCAGTATATGTACTCTTTTTCTAATGAGCCTAGTTTACTGGCCTGGTAATAATGTGATTGCAGATGCGAGCTAGCAGTGAATTTGATTCATGCTGCAAATTGTTATGGCTCTGTGCTTGGGAACAAAGACACACAAAGCTCTTCATTAAGAGCGCACTTTTATCACCACGCGTCGCCGTGATGCAGGAAGCATCATTATGGAGCCTGAAATACGGAGGGAAAACCGCAACAGGTGCCACCGCTGTAGTGTTGCCAGTGTGCTGCCTCCAGCCATGCAAACTGTCTGGCTTTGGTGCCTCAGTGCCTTGGGCTGGGTCTGTACCCTTCCCGAACCACCTTCTGTCTTTTATCCCGATGTGAGGGGGCATGCGCGTGTCCCGGAGGCTTTGAGCGCGCGGTATTGTCCCCGCCGATCCCCGACACGTGCAGTTACAAGAGCCCTGGCTGGACCTCACGCGGAACTCACCAATAGAGGATTTAACCCGAACCCCCTTCCAAATCCACACAGCCGCCCTCACAAAGCGCTCCTGAAAAGCTCAGACTCGAGCCTGTGTTGCTCTCAAAAGCCTGAAAAGAAATTCTAATTCTAAAAATAAAAATGAGATCTTATAAACAATAACAGATCACTGTTGAATGTTGCGTTTTATTAACGAATAATTATTTATAATAACGAAGGAATTATTATTTCTTTTTATTAAAATCATTTAGTGGATTTGACTCGCTCCTATAGCGAATAATGACTAAATAATCTAAAAACATTTTAATCTTCATTTTATACTCGATGGAATTAAAATATTAGGTTTTTCCGGATGGATTGAATGACGTTTACACTCGCAACAATTAAAGAAATGTTAAACACTTTAAGGGAATATTACGAACTACTCTCGACTTCTCCGCATTGTATTTATTTTTTACCTGACCAGTTAAATATACCTGAAATTTCCTTTACAATAAAGAGCATTTTTTTAATCAACAAATGACACTTAAAACAACGAAACTTCAGTTATTGTATTGGCTGGATTGTTTTGAGATATTCTATATAAATATCCAAATCCCCTTAAAAGTAAGATGCAATCATTCTGATAAAGAAATGGAAAATGGTGCTTAAAGCAGTAGACTAATAGTAACTTTTGAATATTTTTGTGCTTATATTTATTTGATTTGATATAAATTGTTAAGTTGAATAATTGTAGCTTGTGATTTTACAAATTATTTTTATATTTCACTGATATTTGTAAAGATTAGATGCAGTCGTGTTGGATGATGGATGAAGTAACGCTTCGGTTAGCATAAAGCTTCATCACCTGCTGCATATGGACGCTGTGACCGTTATTAACTCCTGAATGCGTCATGACGCGTCTTTGTCCCGTCGCGCTCTCGGAATCGGAGTGACGCTCCAACAGCCAAAAACTCATTACCAGTCCGACAATTCGTGTTAGAAGGATGTGTGAGTTAGTTACTGATTGCAAAGAAAACACCTAGAAGTATGCATGATGTTTGTAAAAAAACAATTATATTTATTCGTACAAAAAAGTACTGTAACAACTTATACTTTGAGGTAAATACATAATAGAATAAATCTCTTTATATACAATAAAAATACAATATCATGAAACCAATGTGTTTAATAAATAAAAAAAGATGTAACAGTAAGAAATCTTCCCTCGTGTAAAAGGGTCTTTCTGTACACTAAAGAGAACAGTATTTCCTGGGGTCAAAATACATAATGCATAAGGCCAGTTACTTGTCTTTTTGACGGCCTTTCATTCTATTGTCATAGCGTTCAAACTGCATTTTCACGCTCGCTTTTCTGCTCTATCAGCCTAACAAATTGTAAAATTGACTTTTCACCTCTGACGGCTAAAAGCAAATCTGTCTTCTCAGTTCGCAGCATCATTTCCCCTTGACTGGCACTGAGGTCGGGCTGGAAGAAAGGAAGGTAGAAAAAAGTGCAAAGATACGGGAACCTCTTAAGTTCAGCAATACAAAACGTACAAAAATAAGAACATTCTCATTCGCGAAACTGGCAGTAGTTAAGGCAAACAGTGAACATCTAACCTGTCTCTGTCTCTGCACTCTTGCTTCTAATAAAGGGCAAAGGAAATGTCATTTTTCCCTTATTAGGCTAGCTACAGAAGGTTTGGGACTAAAAGGTAGCTTAATAAACGCCAGGATAGCTGTGGTAGCAGTAAACGACGTCTGCTTGCAGAAATCCATAATCGTCCATAGCCTCCGGGCTGCCGGGGTTAGAAGAGCTATAGGATGGAGAGGAGCCTGAAGAGGAGGCGCTTGATGCCCATGAGCACGCATCGCTCCCTGGGCTCGGTACTTCCGCCATGCAGCTCACGGCCGATGAGGAGTCTCTCGCTTTGTTCCCACGTTGGTCCGCGATGCGGATGGTTTCGGACAGTGCCCAGATGTAGTTGTGAGCGAAGCGAAGAGTCTCGATTTTGGTGAGCTTGGTATCGTCCGGGAAGGCAGGCAGCACACTCCGCAGAGCGTCCAGCGCATCGTTCAGGTTGTGCATGCGGTTCCTCTCGCGGTCATTGGCTTTCAGCCTGCGGTTCTTCTTTACCACGTGAATGGCGGCCTCGCTGCGCGCACGGCCTCTGCGCTTCTTTTTCTGCTGCAGCTCGCCGGCGTCCTGTGCGTTTCCCGATGATGCAAGCGAAGACGCAGGCGAGGCGGCATGCATGCTCCCGCGAGAATCCTCATCATCCGTGTGAGGAAAGGAAAAGTCGCAGCTGGAGCTGTCCAGATCAGAGAACGCACTCTCCATTGCGGTGCACATCGTTCGCGATCTATGAAAAATGCACGAAAGAAACGATTAGTAAGTTATCCAGATTTACTCCTGCTGGGGCACACTAGACTTAAGACATATTCTGCGTTGCATACATACCTGTTGACAGTTTGGGAGGTACGTTAGAGGATCAGAGCTCTCGCTGGGAAGCCAAAGTCACACAGATAAGTTTGTGTTGAAGTTTTACGGCACGCGTCTGTCTCGTTCTTGCTCTTCAATCAGCTCGTGTGAGCCAGTGAGCCTGGCACACGACTGACCTCAGTTACCTTATATACCCTGATAAGACAATGAACGCACCCCCGCGCTTTGGCATTTCGGTGAAGGACGGATGAATGGGTTGCATCAGGTCTGCCCCGTGCCGCACGGCGATCTCATTAGCATAATTTATGCCAGTTGTTTGTTCACCCTCTGAAGCGTGCCTGTAATCACCGCTGGCCAATCAGAGGGCGAGAACGCGTCGAGCCACGCGAGCTCCACTGTTGCTATCTGTCCTCAGAGGAGTAAGTCCGCTTTAAGTTAAACCTCTAAAGGAAAATGAAAAGAAACCCATAGCCAAACTCAGTGGACTACATAGACCCCCGGGCTAGGCACACTTCCTTAGATTGGCAAGACTTGTTTTAGTATGGTTCATACCTTTAAAAAAAAAGTAGGCTACTTACGTCTAGAACTTATGTATCGTCTAGAACTTATATATCTTATAAATATATCTTAACCTGACTTACACTGTTATGAAATCTCTAAAATTACACTGTAAGGAAAGATGTCAAATTATTCTATTTAACCTGGTTTTCTTGCTTATAAAACATGACCTGCGTTTGGCACCGGATTAATAAAGAATATTCTATTCAATTTTGTGTTGGAAATTTTGTCATGCAAAAGAATTGAGACACTTTTATTTAAACACAATAAAAAAAAAAAAACCTTTAGAATGTAAGTTTCAGTGTTGCAGGTCGATGTATATTTGTTTTATAGTTTCTATTTTACCCATGAAAAAAACAGATGTGGAAACACACTGTCCAATAATGCAGTGTTACAACTCCACAAGTGTTGCACTTAATCCACTTTTCTCATTTGAATTTGAGCCAGATGAAAGACGCCGTTAAATCATACTGCCCCGCTATGCGCAATTTCTTAAGGTTTATTTAAAGACATCTTTATGAGACAGCCATACAATTGACCATTAATTATTCAATTTATTCAATCGCCTGCATCTTGCGCCCCCTTTAGAAAGAAATAGAAAGGGGGCACTATTTAGGAATAGTTGGAGGAGAGACCTGCAGCGCTTTTCTCCTTGCGGTATTATGAGGACAGGGGGACAGTCATTTATAAATAATTACACAATGTTTAGAGTCTTCAGGCATGTATAATATATCAAAGCGATTATAAGGTGAATTGTTCCATTGTGCGTGTCTCCCCGCTCTCCTTTTCAGCTCTACACGCCTTGTCCCCCGTCCAATTTTTGCGCCTCTGCGCTTTTGTCACTCATTTTCTCCTCGGCCTGCAACACTCCAATAGCATTATTCTCATTCAAATCGTCCCAGCATGAACAAAAACACCCTGCGCTCAGAGGCACGTCGGAGCTTTTGCTGCGTGGCCTGAAGTTAGTGCCAGTTTTAAAAACGTATATATGATATAAGACCTAGGCCGACATCTTCAACGAATGGAACGAGACTAGGTGGGAGGTTTTTTTTTGTTTTTGTTTTTTTTAATCAAAATTGTTCGAGAACCAATAGATTTCTCTCTCCTTTCAGGCTCTGTGCTCTAGGCTACTGCACTAGCAGTGAACTTGTTTTATTGCTTTAGTTTTAAAGGGGCCTCCGGTGGCGCTGCTGCATCTCAGACACTCCTGTCGGGGGAAGAGGTCGATTTTATTATTACAACACCAACCTGTCAGCAATAACTTCAAAGACGCAAAGCAGCTTGAATGCCCATTCGGCTTACTTAGGACATTAGTGATCTGCCTTAAACGTGCACCTTATTGCACATATAAAGCGACTTATTTCCATAAAAGTGATGGATGGAAAATGGGTTTTGCAGGAAAGAGAGCGGTGGGGGTGGAAGGGTGGAAGTTTTTTTGCCCACAGTTGAGAGGGGTTGCCAAGGAGATTTTGACAGGATTAGGCACAAGTGCACGGGATCTTATTGCATTTCAATAGCAGAAACACGTGAGAAAATGAAACAAGCGCATTACTCAAAGAAGCTTTGAGCTGCTCCTCCGAGGCAATCTTTACACACAGCTTAAGATGCAGACAAAATGTAGCCTAAAATCGCTAGATAATCAATGCCTCATGCAAAAAAAAAAAAAAAAAAAATCTTATTCAGACTATAACACGACACGTCCATTGGTCTAAAGGAGAAAAAACCCATGAAAAAAACCCCATAACTTTATAGCGGATAGGTATGATTTCGCATGGCAGGTGTGTGTGTGTGTGTGTGTGTGTGTGTGTGTGTGTGTGTGTGTGAAGTGGCAGTCCAATGGCAATTATTAAACACTGCAGTGGGACGTGTGTGGGACAGACATCTTTTTTTTCCCTTTGCCTCTCCATTTATTTCATATCTGTGTGCGCAACTCGAATTAAAATTCAATTTCGGGTCTGGCCCAGCATTAATCCCCGGGTATTAACGCGATTACTGTTCGCAAAGGGTCTTTGAGTCAGAAAGTCTGATAGAAGTTTTCACATGGTAATCCTGCGAATAATCCCTTCCCCTCTCCTGAAGCCTGTGGACCCTTTTCTCTGCTTCCAGGCCCAGGCAGTGCAGAATAGGGCCATTACTCTTGAATGATAATTCATTCCTTACTCCAGTGCCTCAATTGTACCAAGACACCACTCCTCACAGCAGAAAATCTCCCCCCTACACACACACACACACACACACACACACACACACACACACACACGCACACACACGCACACACGCGAAAAATGAAATCAACTTTGTCACTAACTTGCTGTACATCACTTGCTGTGTCACAAATTTGAGCTTTTTGTAGCTAGCAGTGATTTATGTTATGTTGCCTATGCAAGTAGTTATGTATTTCTTTATAATAGCCTTATACTTATTTATTTATTTATCTTATTTGTTCGTTTCAAAATTCCTATTGCTATTATTAAAATGTAATAACAATAATATTTAATTTATAAAATATAATAAACCATGTTTACAGTATTATTTCTAATAATATTATACTTTATATAATTCACTCAAATTTACTGTAGCATATCCATATAAATCATCATTTGCAGAATTAGTAGACAGCTGTCCTGGGCAAAAAAAATTTTTTTTAAGTACTCTTTATATATTAAATATCATTCTCATTAGATATTATTCCCATGAGTTTCACTTCATCTATTCAATCAATTTATTTCCTGAATTTACATCCTTTCAGAACAGGTGCTATTATTAAGATGTTTTGGAATCTCATTACAGGCTATCTAAATGCTAATTTGAGGTCTGTATTGTCAACTGGACACAAAATGTACCAGTATGTGAACCTTACACTATCAATCAGGTGCCAGAGTTTAAAGACAAACCCTGCAGCGAGGCATTCACTTGTCTTTGCATGTTTGTGCAAGTGCATAATTTACCTCTAGTTTACCCTGCATTAGTACTCACAATAAGACCTGTGTCTCTAAAGACTTTATCATTCAAAGTAACCAGGGCAACTACTTGGCAAAATGTGAAGAAGCTTTGCCTACGTTATACCATCGTTGAAAGAGGACAAATGCACTGTGCTGCACTGATTAATGATAACTACCCACACCTGACCTTGCAGGACTAACACATACATTACAGAGGGCTTTCAGCAGCCTAGTGAACTGTAGATGTGTAACTAATGGCACGTTCTCTACTTCCTATTTTTGGTTTCTTTTATTCTCCCCAGCCGTGTGCACTGGACTGTCTGTATGCACATCTCATTATGTCCCACTTGCTTTAATGCTTTATTAGCTATAATGCTGTAAGATAGATTTATATCAAGTTTAAAATCAAACATATGTTTAAATTAAAACCAAATGTAGTATCACCACACTGTAAAATTATTCTGTAATTTTTTCATAAAATACTGTGTTCAGACCAATAATATCTTCCCTTGTGTTTGCCATTTTGTGTGTGTGTGTGTGGTTTTTTTTTTGTTTTTTTTTTACTATAACCCACTGCTATTCTGGATAAACATTCACATCACTCAGCTTATAATGGATCAAAGAACCTTACTGTGTAGCTTCAGATTTATTCCATTGACTATACTATAATAACACTAAATAATACAATATGATTTACTGTACTTTAAAACTGTGCCAACTGTTTCTTACATCAGTTGTTATTTTAAACATTAAAAGCAAAGCATAGCTTCAATTAATTGAGAAAGTAGTGTAAGATTTAAGAGGGAGTATAGCTAACTAATTAACTAACTAACTAACTAACTAACTAACTAACTAACTAATTCAGTTAATATTAATTATAGTATATACATCGCAACACTGCTGCCATTATCATTCATGATACTTTTTTGTAGTTCTTGAAGCCTAAACTAAAACATACACAGATATCCAAAAGGATTTCCAATGTTGTAAATGTATTAATCAGAATACCTTGATTGGTACATTATGAAACACCTATTATTTTATTTAGCTGTTAGTAATTACACACAGGCAACACATATTTTTTAATAATGTGCCTCTGTAGTTCCACCCTTGTTGTTTTGATTTGCTGTCAATGCCCACTTCTCTAACTAACTGAGGCATGAAGCTGGGTGATGGCATCACTTGTAGGTGCTCAAATAAGCCATATGGTTTGAAGTGCAATAACTTGAAGCTGGAGGCAACAATGGAGTAATTGAGAAGGGGAAGAGGTCCGAGCTTGACTCGGCAAAGCTGCAAAAACTCCTTCTTTCACCCTAATGAAGCTGTTGTCTGGAGATTCTGAGTTGGGTTGGGAGGATGGTGCTGGACGTGATTTGTCATACAATCTGAATCTTTAGGAGGGCCAGAGAAAGACCTCCTCTCCATATGTCTGCTTATTTTGCATCTGAAAGCTCCGGGTGGAGATGGGGGCAGAGAAGGGGATAGAACGGAGTGAATTGAAGCACTGGACTAGGACTTTTCTTTCAGGCAAATCAAACCAACATTAAACATAGAATGTGTTGCTCTTAGCATAAAGGACATAAGAGAGGTTTCTGGTAGCTTTATATTCACACTAGGACATAAATTCTGGAAATGATACACATGTTCCGTTGTGAGATTAAATGGGTTTAAATGCATATGCTGCTTGTCTACAGTAGATTTGTTCTTAAATAAGAAAACATTTATAAACTAAGCCATTATAAAATAGAAAGAAAGAAAGAAAGAAAGAAAGAAAGAAAGAAAGAAAGAAAGAAAGAAAGAAAGAAAGAAAGAAAGAAAGAAGGTAGAATAGTAGAATAGTAGAATAGTCATGTTGTATATACATATGGTATAACAGTGTAATGCTTATTTTTATGATGTAAATAATGACTTTTTTATTATTTAAAATATTAATTTTGCAACCCAAATATGCTTATCACAGGTGTCTTCAACTGATCAAAGAAAAACAACATGCCCTTGCAAGACTAAACCAATCTCAGAGCAAAACAAGAACCACTTGAAAGAATGTGACCACACAATAAGAAGCTTGGAAACAATGGCAGCACTTTTGCATTAGGTGTCACTAGTAGAGAATTTGGACCACCAAGTAATGAAAGAGCACTGGCACTATACAAGTGCAATTATGCCAGGACAATAGCTGTATTGCTTCCCTCAAGTCAGTGGGCATAGTGCTGTGCACTGGAATGGTAATAGTCACTCTGAGTATACAACATCTTTGAGAACAGGTGTGAAAGACAAGAGTGCAGAGGTTACACTCACTTCTACCATGTTAGATCTGTTACTTTGGAAATGCTTTTTATTTTCCTCTGATTTTTACTTTCAGCCTCTTTAGATTGAAATTGTCTAGAGATGTTTAACAAAAAGAGAAATTCTAAATCTCATAGTACTGCTGCAATTTAAAGCAGAAATCATTGTAATATCAATAAAAGGAGGTTTAAATGAGAACAGTGTTTACTGAGAATGACACGCAAAGCAAATGCCTTGGTTTTCAAATCTGTGAAGCATTTTGGAAACCCTGATACTTTGTTAATGTACATACAATTCAATTTAAAAAAAATCTGATGCAGATTAAATTAAAAAAATTAAAATTTAATTAAATAAGAATAACAACAACAAAAAAAGCTATAACCATAAGAGAGCACTAGTGCAGACAAATAGTTTTCTATATTTAATTGTATTCTATTCCTTTTTTTATTTTTTTTTATTTTTTTGGTGAAACAGTACCAATGACATGACAATTACAGTACATACAGTACAGTAAATGTACAAAACAGTACATTTATTTATGCATAGTTATCCAGTTTGTACAGAGTCTGATGAGTTTATTAACGCCTTATGCTCCTTTACAGCATTACCCCTAATGCGAAATTATTAAACTAATATTACAATATAAAAGGGAGTACTGGAAGTGTGAAGTGTCTTAATATAGAATTCAGAATCTGGAAATGATTTTATCTATAAACAAGAATGAGATCATATTTGGGGTCTAGTTTGTATTCAAAGGCAAAGAAAAGTCTGCTGTACACAAGAGTTATGAACTTGTCACTGTGGAGACATCTGAATACATTTTCATCCCCGCCTGCTCTGATATCACGGTTAATGATATAAGTGCCTCATGCTCTGCAAGAATGCAGAACAGAGAACATGAGGAAGTCCCCAAGGACCTCCATCAGTTTGGACAACTCATTTTAATGCAAAAACCACGCACCGCGCTCAGATATTCGTGGACATCTGCCCAGGCTCATCAACATGCATGGCCTCAGTTTCAGGCTATCTGACCTGCCTGAACAACAATGGCGTTGCAGTCTGATCTATGGCACACCGCTGCTTCTGCCTTTATACACTTGTCAAAGAAGAGCTTTTAAAAACTGGCCTTTAATGCTAGGAAAACCTGCTATGGTACCACAAGGGATATAAAGAGTGTTTCCGCTTCTGCCTTCTCAGACCCTTTCTTGCATTGCCACATGCAATTTCTCTTTGTCATTGTCTTTTAGTAACTCTTATTATAGAGGAGCGTCTGGCCTAAAGGAAAGCTTTTTGGAAAGAGGCCCTGGTTTACTTACTTGTGAGGTGCATTCCAAACACACAGATTTGGCAAGCTTCGCTTACATCATTTATTCATTTGGCACATGCTTTTTTTGACTTACAAATGGGGAGATATAATCCAATCAAATAGCTGTTAACAGAGCAGCAAAACTAAATTTTCAACAATAGACAAGAAACGAGTAATACATATTGCAGGAAGAACAGAAAGAAACAACATGAGGGATGGAGGCAGTTCTATCTGGTCTTATTGTATCTGGTCTTAAACTCCATATTTAGGAACAGTTGTGGCCTGTAGCTGAAACAAGATGAGGTCTGTGTTTACTGACTGCGTGTGTGTGTGTGTGTGTGTTGTTGTTGTTGTTGTTGTTGTTGTTGTTGTCACAGTAGTAGAACTACCTGAAAATTATTGCAATTGTTGACTAATATTTATTTAGCTTTATGTGTGAGTGTTTTTTTTTTTTGTTTGTTTTGTTTTTTACATGAAAGTCATGCATTTTGCTAATACATAAAACATATTTGATTCAATATTTATAATGGAAAAATATCTTCTTCATTTATGTAATCCCTGTTTAAACGGACCAGTACACTGTACATGCTAGTATTGTTTTTTCACATATGCTGTAAAATTTATCTTTTTGCACTCATAATCTTTTTGAACATAAACAGTTCGTTCAGGAAAAACAAATCCAAACCGCGTCACAGTACTTTCGATCTTTTCTTCCATCTTGTGGCCAATCAAGGAAATACAGTTAATCAACAGATTAACTTTGTCTTGTTGACATCTACGATTTACATTTTTACCACGTTACTAAATTATAACCAGACAATTAAACCACAATGATAATATGAGTAGGTAATAAATAATGAAATAATGAATCTAATATGTATGATCATTTGTGGCAAATATTACCTAAAGTCATACACATAAAAAAGGTCAGTGCTAAAAAGTAATGGCTTGACCACCTTAAAGCTTCGTCTTATAATGTCTTTTAATTTGACATTAAACAGACATTAAAGTTCTAGAATAAGGTACATAACAGAACTTCCCCCCGTAGGTGCGATTTATCGTTAAAAAAATAAACTGTAAACGAAGAAAAATACAATTTTAAATCATATTAAATAAAATAATTAGAGGTAAAAAAAAACAAAAAAACAAAAAAAAAACAGGGGTCATGTTTTACATTTTGAAAGAGTCTGTTAAATGTTAAACACATTTTTAAATGTTCAAACGTTTATGAACGTAACATGGTAGGATAACAACAACAACAACAACAACAATAACAATAATAATAATAATAATAATAATAATTATTATTATTATTATTATTATTATTATTATTATTATTATTATTATTATTATTATTGTTGTTGTTGTTGTTGTTAGTAGTAGTAGTAGTCATAAATTATAAAAAAATAAATAAATTTAAAAATAAATTCTAATTTATTTTTGTTTAAATTGCTGAAATTGAACTTGACATCCATGTTTTTCAAGAAATTATCAATAATATATATATTTTTCCAAATCTGTCCACTTGTCAGATTTATATTAATAAACACTCCCCTCTGGTGTCTATGTAGTGTTACTACAATCGGCTAAGGCAGTTTATATTCAATCTTGAAAAACACATGAAATTTTCACTGTCATAATCTGAAACTGGCAATGACATTGTTTTATTATTTATCATTTTAAAATGATTGTTGGAATTTTATATTAGACACAAAATTATCTAAAAGAATAAATAAAGGCCATTTAAAACAAGGTTCATTTAATTGCTGAAATTAAATAGACAGTAAATAAGGGCTAAATAAAATATGGAAATTATATATGCATCACGGTTTGGGAAGAAAACGTTCAGCTTTAAAAAACTGACATAATGACACGAGTGACTTTTATTCCAGATTAGTACAAAAATGTTAAATGTCTTACGTGACGATAGATAGATAGATAGATAGATAGATAGATAGATAGATAGATAGATAGATAGATAGATAGATAGATAGATAGATAGATAGATAGAGAAATATATTTATTTAATTTTATATTTATTTTAATATGTTATGTTTCAGATGAGTTATAAAGACGATTTTTTAAAATCGATTTTATAAACGATTTGTTTACTTTACATTTTAGACGAATTTAAACTGAACGCTTTTATTTTGAAATCGCCTTTACCCGGAAGTGCGACAGATTTCTGCTTTGTTCGGGAACTTGGGGTTCCAAGGCGCCTATATACAGCCATTTAGTAATCTTTACACAGTTTTAAGGGTGTACCACGGATTAAGATATGTTTTATCACGTAAGTTGCCAATTTATTGACCGAAACTTAGTATAAATTGATCCACTTTACTGACTTAATGTACTTTACAGTTCGTTAATGAAGTGAAGTGGCTAACGCTTGTGCGCCTTCTCAGCTGCTCACATAACTAATGTGGTTGATAATGTAGCGATATATATGTGGTATGTGATTTTTATTTTAGATCTCTCTGGAACATGAGATTCTCCTCCATCCTCGATATTTTGGGCCAAATCTGTTAAACACAGTCAAACAGAAGCTGTTTACAGAGGTGGAAGGCACGTGCACAGGAAAGTAAGTCCTGACCGACCTTAGTGAACTCAGTGGAAAAGAGTGTCCACTCTTGTGTATGGTATTTACTGTTGTCTGTCTGTCTGTCTGTCTGTCTTTCTTTCTTTTCTTGTTGTAGATATGGCTTTGTAATCGCAGTGACGACAATAGACAATATTGGGGCAGGTGTTATACAGCCCGGCAGGGGTTTCGTCTTGTACCCTGTCAAATACAAGGCCATTGTGTTTCGGCCGTTTAAAGGGGAGGTTGTGGATGCAGTGGTCACTCAAGTAAACAAGGTAAACTGCTTTTTTATCAAGGCTGTCTTTTATCATTCATTTTAGCCTTTAGATTGTTGCCAAAGATGGGTATAGACCGTTTTTTACAGCACAGTAAGGCTGTGATTTTTTTTATTTAATACATAAGACAGATAAGAGGGCATTGGTGGCCCAGTGGTAGGTTTCTCGCCTACCATGCGGAAGGCCCGGGTTCGACTACCCCAGCCACTGGATGCAGTGCTGGTCCCAAGCCCGGAAAAATGGGAGGGTTGCGTCAAGTTGTCAACGAGTTGCCAAGTTGTTGTGCGGACCAGTTGGTCTGCTGTGGCGACCCCGAACAGGGAGCAGCCAAAAGCAACATAACACAGAAAAGAGAGAGAGTCTGATGAGGGAATGTGTATTTATAGCTGCAATAATGTTTACAGACATTCCACAATGTAAAATGAAACTATAAGTGGATAAAAAACATTTTATTGTTGTTCAGCAATAAATTTAAACATGTAACTGATAGCAAATGTCTGTAGCATAAAGTAATAAAACACTTTTGGATGTCTTGGTATAGGGAAATAATCATGCCAAGCTGCTGTTGATGATTTTCTTATGCACATCCCATCTTGTGTTACACATAATCCATCACAGCAATTTTGTGCTTCAAAATTTGTATTTAGTATTTGAAATATCTTGGATTTGTTTTATATTTGTCTTGCAAATTCTTGTCATTTTTACAGGTTGGACTGTTTACAGAAATTGGCCCAATGTCCTGCTTTATCTCACGTCATGTAAGCTGAAAACTTTACTACTCATACAAATGTTTTGAATTCCTCAGTATCTTTCATGCAGCCTTGTAGACTCAACATTAAATTGTATATGATTCAGATATGAGCCCAGTCATAACAGTCAACAGCTCACTATCTTAATATTATTTTGTCCCCTTTTTGTGTAGTCTATACCATCAGAAATGGAATTTGACCCAAACTCTAATCCTCCCTGCTACAAGACAGTGGATGAGGTAAAGTGGAGTTTATTTTAATTATACATTGTTTTAATGATTTATTCTGTCTTTTATAGTTTACTTGTAAATGTTATTTCTTGTATGGTTCTTCTTCATAGGACATTGTAATCCAACAAGATGATGAAATTCGACTGAAGATTGTTGGTACTCGAGTAGACAAAAATGATATTGTAAGTTAATGTTTATTTCATATTGCTGTAAATCCAGCTATATTAAATATTGGTTGTTTTTACCCTTTGTGTAGTCACTATTCATTCTCATTTACATTTGTTTTTAGTTTGCCATTGGATCCCTCATGGATGACTACCTTGGTAAGTATTTTGGATACTGTTTCTGTATAGTTGCCTTTCTAGAGCTAGTTTGGTCTTGGTGCATTATTGGTACTCTTAAGTCAGTTAATGGATTAATTCTCTTCATACAATGAATGTTTATCAAATTTGACAGGCTTTTCCCTAATGTCAAGGATAGTTGAATGTTGGTCAAAAATACCTTTAGTAGTTTGACATGTATTGCTAAAATGACATTACTTTGCCTGTTTTTTTTGTCTTTTCAGGTCTTGTTAGTTGATGTGTCTCAAAGAGCAGTCATCTTGCAATGTTTGTACATATATATTTTTTTTGTTTCACTGAACTGCTCATCTTTTAAGCAGTGTAGAGCTAGAATAGATACTTTTTTTTTTATTGTCATTTTCCTACAGAACAGGTTTAAATGTTATTTTTAAGCTGGACCCTCAAACAAAATAGGACCAAGCTATAAGTAAAGGAGCCTTTTAATTGAATTTCAGATCAGCACATGCAGTCTGTATTGTTGGACTTGGCCATAACTTGGAAAAAAATAATGAGGGTCTAAGTAACTGATGAGTAAAAGAAGACATTTTGCCATGCATTTTGATGAGCTATAATCAAGTTGTTTATTCTGCAAGTTGTTTATTCTGCTTATCTGTTAACGACATCTTTCAGAAAGCCGAGTCTGCTTATTTGCTATATCTAATTTCAGTCGTATCTTTGGTTTAAATGCCCATCTAAGGGGACATCTGTGTCCATCTTATCACTGTGCTCTACCAACTAAACTGGCATTCTTATATATTGCATTATTTGGTGACTGTAGGCTTTGTTGAAATACAGAATTGATTGTATATACTTTTATAAACAAGTCTTGTGACCATAACTATTTTATTGTCATGTTTTTTTGCATGTTTACTTAATCAAATGGAATCGATATGGGTCAGTGTCACATTTCAAAAAATGTGTTATTTGGGTGAAGTTAGATGCATGATGGATATACATTTATCAATAAGGTGAAAGACTAGGATAGTAATGTTATTCCCAGACTATTCCATCAGAAGAAATATTACATTTAAATGAGCAAGGTCCTGTATATACTGTACATGAGGTGTAGAAGTGAAAAACAGGTTTAGTTTGACAACATACATATGAAAACAAACAACATTCATACTTATTTACTTATACAGTGTAGTGTGAATACTGTTATTCATCTCTTTATGGTGTCTTACTTATATCTTTGAAGTCAGTTCATTTCAGTGAGTCAAATAATTTGGTTCAACTTGTTCATAGGTTAGTTTTTTAAAAACTGAAATAGGTTTGTGATATTAAAGCTGGTGTGTCATGAGGATGCTACATATGACCTGATATGGTATTTCATGAGGTTGCTGAGGCTGAGATTCACATAGATAGATAGATAGACTTTATTTACCTCATGAAGAAAATTATTCAGTTTATGTACATTACATTTCTACATACACATTTTAAAGATATTAAATCTCAGTTTTTCCAAATTCCACACATTACATGTTGTCATACTTTATGTGGCATGTCAGTTAAAGCATCTAAACATCGTAGATGATTTTTAAACAGTTAGAGTTTTATTTCAAGTTTAATTCACTATAACAGAATTCTAGTGGGTCAAAATCCACTGTGTGGACCAGGGATCACATACACTATATTGTTCATGAAGAATGGCTAAAATAAACTCCCAAGATAAAGAGTAAACTGCACTTCAAGACAACACTAAAGGAACTTGTGACAAAAATAGAACTGTTTAGCCATAATGATCAGTGTTATATATGAAGAAAAGGTGAGGTTTTTAATATGAAAACACTTAACTAAGAAGAGGTTTCAAGTTTTGCCAGAAAAGGGCTGGTGCACTTCAAAAAATACTGATGTCATAAAAACCTCAACCATCATCCAGAAAATTAAACTTGTTTGCAGCTGGGTCTTCCAGGAGGACTGGACAGTTGAAGACAAGAAAAAGATCAGACCCCTGTTAAAATGACAGGTTAATGTGATGTAAAAAAAAAAACAAAAAACAGAATTCAAGTGAAAAACAAATAGAAACATTTAAAGAAAAAATCCTATAATTATCTGGTTGTGTAGGTGCATATACCATTTTCTTAATGTTTCAAATTAAACTTTGTTTAAGCACATTTGTATCTACCAACCCAGCATATCTTATGCATATTTTATTCAATTTTCCTTGCAAAAATGCTCCAGTTTTATTCTTCTTCTCCTTCTGTGTACAGCCCACTTCAAGTCCACAGGTTTTCAGTAAGGTTTACAGCTGAGCTCTGACTTTGCCTTTGTAATATATGTAAAATAATTTTACTAAAATGTATATATATATATATATATATATATATATATATATATATATATATATATATATAATTAAGTCTCTAATAAGGTGTCCATTTGTGATGTGTACAATTCTTTTTTAAAACACTGCAGAGTTTTTCATTGTCGAATCGTATTGAGTTTGATCATGAATGGTTATTTAGGTGAATGACTCAAATAAATTGCTTCATAGAGCGCCATTATTATACGCATACATTATAAAAAACAAACAAAAAAAAGGCATAAGCGCGATTACTAGGATAAAAAGAACTCTTGTCGGCATAGATGACGTATTATTTCTGCGACTTACCTCTGCTATACGACATCAACGCGCGCCCTCGCTCTTTCTTTCTCTCTTCCTGAAGATGGCGGCAGGGGTGAGTAAGATGGAAGAAAACCCGTTTTCCGTATTGGCTTTAAACCTCTGTTTACAATCTTACAGTTATCAACGCCATCCTCATTCCTATTGAGTTATTGTCTTGAAATTACTTTTTGTAAGGTGTATTCAAGCCACAGCGCTGTTTATTTTATTATAAAACGCTGCTTATGGCGTCAACAGTATGTATTGTGAATGGGGAGCTAGATGGGAGTAGCACCGATTCTCTCCGTTTGTGCCACGTTACACCAGAACGCGCATGTTACGCTTCTTATCACTGCGGACTCGATCTTAATTTGAATTTATACTGCAATCAGATATCATAATTGTGGTTTAAACGTAATAATAATTATTTTTATTAGATGACTGTTACTCTGTTTAGGTTTGGATGCTAGTTGGATAACGTTAGCTGTGTCAGACTATGGCTGTGTACCAATTGGAGCAACACTACATATGCAAGTTATCAAAGCCATTTTACAACCTGTAAAGTTAACTACATGCCTAATAAGGAGCCATCTGGCTTTAAATGAATGCCTTTTAGTCATGCACCCAAGGATATGAGTGTATTTTAGTTATTTTATCATTGTATAGTCTTTTTTTTCTGTAAAGCTCATGTTTGCCTTGTGATACTAACATACGGTTGTCCACAGACTCTCTTACACGTACCCTGAGAACTGGAGGGCTTTTAAGGCCCAGATTGCAGCCCAGTACAGTGGGGCTCGCCTGAAGGTGGCAAGCTCCCCCCCTGCCTTCACCTTTGGGCAGACGAACCGCTCCCCTGCTTTCCTCAGCAACTTTCCCTTGGGCAAGGTTGGCATATGTTCTGTCCTCAGCCTGTTTGAATGTTCTCCACACCTGATTTATTTTAATTTTTCACATTTTATTTACTGCTTGCCTTTTTCTTTAGGTTCCAGCGTACCAGGGTGATGATGGTTTCTGTCTGTTTGAGAGCAATGCCATTGCTCATTACTGTAAGCATCATCTTGCTTTAAGAATGGAGTAGCTTTGAACATGTGTAGCTTGAAAATAGTTAATGCTTTTTTTAAATGTCTTTTTATTAATCGGTCTTAGACTCCATTCACACTGACGACCTCTTGCCTGACATTAATTTGTTTAAATGCATAATTATACAAACCAGGTTTTGTTTCCATTATATTAAGGTTCGTTTTTCATTGTTGCCCAGTGGACAAGTAGGATAAAGTTCTCCTTCCTATTGACATTCTCAAGTGTTTTGTATGTTTTAATGGTGTGGCTGACTGTGACTGACTAGTGCTTCTAATTTAGATAATTACTGCCACCTGCATTGTTTGTAGTTTTGTTTGTCATGCATTCACACGAATAATTCAACCTAGTAAGTAATGTTCTACCACAATCACTTGACAGCCTCAGGAACACCTGGGTATGCAGAAACACAGATGAAACTAAATGCAGCTCAGAGCTGTTCAATTCTACATCAGAGCTTCCAGTTGCCCACTGTCCCAATCATGTTGTTGCTGGTGTAAATGCAGAGTTGTACTGAAATACTGCTATTTACTTGGGCCATGAACAGTATTTTGATGTTTGTCTTGTCCATTCTGCTTCTCTGGTAGTGAGCAATGATGCCCTTCGTGGCAGTACTCCTCAAGCGAGTGCCCAGGTACTGCAGTGGATCAGCTTTGCTGATTCTGAGATCATCCCTCCTGCCAGTGCCTGGGTCTTCCCAACACTGGGCATCATGCAGTTCAATAAACAGGTCTGTAATTTTTGCTGTTTTGCTTCTGAAATTAGATCAGTAATATTCCATACTGCCTTATCCCAGTTTTATAATTCTATTATAACTCGTTCTCTTTCCTGGGTTTCTATGTGTCTAGGCCACAGAACAGGCCAAAGAGGAGGTGAAGCGTGTGCTTACTGTTCTGAACCAGCACTTAAACACTCGCACTTTTCTAGTTGGTGAGAGAGTCAGTCTGGCTGACATCACTGTGGTGTGCTCTCTACTCTGGCTCTACAAGCAGGTAAAGTTCATGTTTTCTTTAAGGTTTTCTTTGACTTTATGCCCTTTTAGAATATGTTCAGTTTCTCCAATTGGTGTTACCAGACTATGCTAGAAAAGCATATTAGGCATCTGTACTCTCACATGGCAATCCCTGTAGAGAATAATAATTCTAGTTTTGCATTGGACAGGATGGTGGACAGCTCTGACTAATCTTAACCCAGGACTATGTATCCTGGCTGAGTGTGTGTTTGCCATCAATACTATGTGAAGTTTGCAGTGGATTTATATTTGCTGTAGAGAATACTCAAACTGAGTTGTAAAAGTGAGTAGCATTGTCTCCTGCACATGGTAGTCTGTTGATCATGAGATTATTGATGTTCATGGTGATGAATGTCCCCCAGCGCAGCATTAACAGGCTGTTTAGCTTCATTTCAGTCAAAAGAATGCATGTTTAACTATTTTGTTTTTATATGGTCTGAACACTGCTATTCCTGTGAAAAAGATCTGAATCACACTAACAGTACATAAATCCTTTCCGAACTGAAACCTTTTGTGCAAATATTCTGATACAAATACTCAAATAAGGCAGGAATTTGAATCCTCTACTTTTGTACAATAAATAATACTGGGAGAAATTATATCCACCGTTGAATTTCAAGAAACACTGCAATACTTGTCTTGTTTTATATGGATGGTGAGGTATTTTGTTTTGTGTGATGAGGAACTCTGCAGAACATTTTTTATATATAATATTCTTTATTTATTTTATATATATATATATATATATATATATATATATATATATATATATATATATATATATATATATATATATAAATAAATAAATAAAAATATACAATTATACAATTTTATATAAGTCCTGCTCATCTAGAAGTTCTTTTGTGGTGTGAAATTGATATCCATCAACTTGGTTAACCATAACTGTTCTTGTTCTGTTGTGAAATTTGTCAGCTGTGAGCCAAATGAGTATTAAGTGTTTCTGCTCTGGATCTGTTCCTGTGTAGAATGCGTGCCACCTTCCCATACCCAGGAGGCTAGGACAGATGTAAAAGTGCTGTGCTGCTTAACCTGTTAATACACCTTTGAACATGTTCAGACTGACTTGCTTTGCTTAATCAAAGCTTTGTTCAGATATGGTCCAGAACTGTGGGAAGATAGTCATCTTTCCAGAAAAGTAGTCAGGGTGGGGTATACAAGTAACCATTTGATATTCCTTGCTTTTCATAGGTTCTTGAGCCTGCCTTCCGTCAGCCCTACCCCAACGTCACTCGCTGGTTTGTGACCTGCGTCAATCAGCCCCAGTTTAAAGCAGTTCTTGGAGAGGTCAAGCTCTGTGAGAAGATGGCTCAGTTTGATGGTAATATGCTATCCCTGACTTGTGGTCTTAGCTGGACCAGAGATCCATTAGTTTTTATGATTATTTGATCCTAAGAACTTTATTTAAAAATGCTGCTTGCGCTCCTATGTTCCAGCAGCATGGTCAATTCTGCTGCAATAAAAACAGGGATTTACACATACAGGCAACTGGCAGATTGCCTCAGATACTCCCACACCCTTAAAAAAACAACTTTAAAAAATTTTTTCTCTTAAAAATTTAAGCACAGAATGCATACAGCACAGACTGGAGGAAAGTTTAATTGCTGTAGGAAAATGATGGTTAGTTGTGTCACACAAGATGATTATCTTTATCTTTAAGTTGTATATTCTTTATTAAAAAATTACTTTAAAGTTAGTCTCCATGTCGCAGATTGCAGTTTAGCTGGCCTAGCCCAACTAAAATTGCACGTTTCACCTTAGGCTGGAGAATTGCACTCAATTTGTGGTTCTGTGTTTTTGTAGCGAAGAAATTTGCAGAGAACCAGCCCAAGAAGGAGACTCCATCCAAGAAGGAGAAAGCTGGTAAGGAGGCTGGTAAGCAACAGCCCCAACAACAGCAGGAGAAAAAGGAGAAGAAAAAGGAGGAGAAAATACCTGCCCCTGCAGCTGAGGAGATGGATGAGTGTGAAGCTGCACTTGCCTCTGAACCAAAAACCAAGGACCCATTTGCTCACCTTCCAAAGAGGTAAATTACCAATTTTGTTTTTGGCAATTATAAATACTCTAAATACCGATTTTGAAATTCTGACTGGTATAGGAAACATTGTGTACTACACTAATATAAAGGTATAATGGTACCTAATTCAGGTTTTTTTGAAGCCTGACCCACGCTTGTTTCACCCCCCCCCCAGCTCATTTGTGTTGGATGAGTTCAAGAGAAAGTACTCTAATGAGGACACACTGACTGTGGCTATCCCGCACTTCTGGGAAAACTTTGACCGTGAGGGCTTTTCTATCTGGTATAGTGAATACCGCTTTCCAGAGGAGCTGACCATGACCTTCATGAGCTGCAATCTTATCACAGGTATGAGCAGGGCATACTGACAGCAACTTCATGTTTTTGCTAAGCTTGGAATGTTCCTAGTTTATATCAAGTCACTTCATATCTCCAGATTCTATCAATTAGTGAAACGGAGACTGTCAAACCTTGTTGCTCGTCTTGTAAATAATGCTAGCATTTTTATTTTTTCATGAACAGGGCTGAGCAAGGTGATGCAGCATTTAATGCTGTGATGAATAACATACACTTGAGATGGAGGCAGTCAGTGGGGAAAATCGCTTGTAATTTAAGGCTGTTGAAATGCATTTATCACCACAGTGGTTCTTTCCTTTTTCTTTCATGTTATTTATGTAATATCAATTAATCACTGAACTTTCACAGGTCTGAAAAGCCATTGGGGTTCAGACAAAAAGGCCTTCTATTAATTTGTCTAGAACTTCAAATGTTATGGCATTTTGCAGTGTAAATATGTTGATTTTTTTATTTTATTTTTGGGCATAAGCTGTGCGCGTGCACTATTGGATTAAGAACATGTGATTAAGTGACCCTGTTCGTTCTGTTTTAGGAATGTTCCAGCGACTTGATAAACTGAGAAAGAATGCTTTTGCTAGCGTCATTCTGTTTGGCACAAACAACGACAGTTCTATCTCTGGCATTTGGGTTTTCAGAGGCCAAGATCTAGCTTTCACTGTAAGTCACTTCACTTTTTCTGTTTTTAGTTTTGGGATTATTTTAGCAGGTTGCTTCATCTTCAGCAATGCTATTTGCAATGTTCTTCCTAGAAAAGGCTTTTTGGTTTTGCTAGGTCTGTTTTTATAGGTTTACCACTTGTAGTATTGCATCCAATGTTTTTTTTTAATATTTAATTTGTCTGGTTCATGGTATGCCTTATTCCTATAAAGGAACACTTACACTCGAGCATTCTTTAAATGTGCTTGTTCACCTTTTTCTTGTTTCAGCTGTCTGAAGACTGGCAGATTGACTATGAGTCCTATAACTGGCGTAAGCTGGATGTGGACAGCGAGGAGTGCAAAACCATGGTGAAGGAGTACTTTGCATGGGAGGGTGATTTCAAGCACGTAGGCAAACCTTTCAGTCAGGGCAAGATCTTCAAGTGAACAGTGATGGCACTTAGCAACTACCAATATCTGAGTCAGAGGACATGAATAAAAGGAACTGAAATGTCAAGTTGGAGGATGTTGCATTCTAAGGTGTTGAATTGAGGAAAAATAAAAATACTTTTCACAATCCCATTTGCTTTATTTATTTTTTATACTTGTTTTTATAGTTTTGTTGTATTCTACACTAAAAGGGCTGAATATTCAAACTGAGTGAAGAGGACTTGGAATATGTGCAAGTGGCAGTGTACATAAGGTAGCAGGTTGAGTATTGCAAGGCTGTTTTGAATTGTTAAATAATTGCAAAGGACATGTAATTGCTCAAACATGTGAAACATGTAACTGCTGACAAAATGTTTCTGCTGATTTAGTGAACACCCTTACAAAACTAAACACTTCAGGCTACATAGTGGCTCAGCTTGGTACAGGTTTGTAGCAATTTTTGCACTACACACAATGTTGCAGCTTTCCATCTGCTCAGCTTTGCTCCTCTCATAGCTGTTTACTTTCCAGAGAGTTAACACAGCTCACGTGTCATGTGAATCATTATTCCTCTACCAGTGCACACCCATGCTTAACCACACCCTACCTGCAGCAAGGGTATTTATATATTTGTAATAAAATGGATATGTTCCTGTAAAGCAGCAGAGGGCGCTCAAAGCTGCAAATAGTAGGATGTGTCTCGTACTCCTAAAATGGAGACCAGCTTCTAAGAACTAAAGTTAGAGTTTGTGTTCTTAAAATGGAGTTCATACATGGCTTTTAAAAGCCAAGAAGCATTTTTAACTTTACAAATGTATTCAATCTATTCAAAGCTATAAGTTAAAGGATTCTAGTGTGGAGTAAAATTTCTTTTTCAACAGTAAAGCTTTATTTTCTGGAAGCATGAAATAAACTATGCTTGAATATGGGACAAAGTTGTTTTAAAAGTTATGCACATAAAACATTAATTAGGCTTTGTGATGATAGTTTTATTAAATGTTGCACAAACAATACAAGCTGTGACAAGTATCACCATCTCTGTGGTTATTCATTATGCCCACCTTGAATTATTATAGACTCCTCATTGTGTTAAAATGTGTGCATTGTAATTACTACAATTTAGACCTCCCCAGGGTCAAAATAATTCACTTGCTGGTTGTTCTTGTCCCCAAGGCTGTTGGGACACACCTAAATTAAGATGTAGTCACCTGAAGCACATGTTTACAGTGCTGAAAAGGAATTAATGTTTTCTTGGAGTGACAAACAAACAAACAATAGCTGATATAAACAATCCAGTATGCTGCATGTGCCAGACATTAAACCAGTACAAATACAATAAGTGTTCATGGTGCTGTTGGCTTGCCTGTTTACACCCAAGCATAGAGTAGTTTGCATAAAACAGGCATGTCCACTGACACACCCTGGAGCCTGGTGGAGTCACAAGTAAGCCTGCAAACCACAGGAACAAGTCATGAAATTCACATCCCTTCAGGACTGGTGTATATGTATGCATATATGACTTGTGGACAATATACATTTACAGGAGCAAGTAAGAAAAAATGGTGTACACATGGGGGTGCAAGAACTTGGAATCACTGGTATTACTTTTGTTTGCACACCATTTTATACCTCTATGGATTTGCAGGTACACTTAAATACTTGCTTTCACTTCATTGAAATGTCTCTCATACATAGAATTCTACCACCTTAGCCTGCGAATGTGAAAGCCTATCTGTATTTTTAGGTTTGTTCAGAAATACTGCAAGCCTTCTACATGTCAAAGCTGATCTCGTGATGGGATTAGGAATTTCTATAACTCTTATTCATTGTAAATTCAGTGGTTTAACCCATTTTCATTACAACATTAAAGGTGAGTCTATGTGAATGACCAGTGCTGAACAAACATTAAAACAATTCATTCAGATGGGTGTTACGAAGTCGGAATCCTGCACCTGTAATCACAAAAGGTTTCTGTTCTGTGTTGATATAATTCTCAGAGGTGGTGTGTTGCACAACCCTTTGGTGTGCAGGGAGGGGCTGGATTTCATCAGCTGTAGCAAACTCTGAAAGGTAGAGCTCTACTTTTACCATAAATCATTTCAATGGTATTCCCACCTCCGCCATGTGTGTGGAGTTTGCATGTTCTCTCCGTGCCTCGGGGGTTTCCTCCGGTTTCCTCCCCCAGTCCAAAGACATGCATTGTAAGTTGATTGGCATCTCTAAATTGTCCGTAGTGTGAGATTATGTGAGTGAATGAGAGTGTGTGTGTGCCCTGCAATGCGTTGGCACTCCGTTGCTGCTAAACCCATAAGTTGAGTTTTCATAAACTCAGTCTTCTCTATGTTATTGTCCATAAGGCTGAATGTATGTTGAGATCTTTTGAGCAAGATTTGAATTAGAACTCTCCCCACCAGAATGAATACCTTTGCCTTGGCACCCTCTTAAGCTGCGACTGAGACAATGTCAGAATATCTTGCAACAATAGACATTCCAAAATACAACACAATCACCAGAAAAGATTTTCCCCATTAATTATGTCTAATGGTATGCAGACTGTTTCACTATACTATAAATCTAGGCATCCCAGCAGCTGTAGCACTTCCACCATACTTTAAATTATTTATCTTTTGAAACTGTAGCCAATATATGTATATATCTGTAGACACTTCAGAACAAGGCTAATCAGTAGCAACACTTCCTACCTTCTGACTACATTTTGGAGGAACCTAATGACCAAGAGAACCTAGGTTAACCTGGTAATTATATTCATCTAAAGGTTAGTGCACTATATACTGAATATACACTTTATAGTATTGTAAGTACTATAAGTAATAATTAAGGGTGTACTATAAATGGCATGATGTCCTATTTGCACATTTAGCAATTATACCCTTGGTGAAAAAATTAATTGCTTCAAACATTATTAGGTTGTTTCCTGTTAGCTGTGGAGACCTGAGCAGCTTCTTATCACTTCTTTCACTCATTAGGTGAAGGGTATTTAATCTTCTATACAAAGTACTTGTCTGATGGTTAAAGAAATCTGAGACACATCTAATTGCTCATTGAAGGCCAAGATAAACTGATTAACCAGGTGGAGTCAGGTGTGGCTCCTTATTGGTTGGACCAAAAACCTGCAGCCACCCTTTGTGGAAAACTTTGGATGTCACTCTAGAGCAGGCTGTGGTAATATGTACCAAGAGATTTAACCATCCGGTTATTGCAGGAGTGGCTGCAGGTTTTTTATTCAAACCAGGCAGGAGCCACACCCAATTCTACTTGTTTAGTCACCTGGTCTCTGTGTTCAGACCAGTAAATCAGATGTATTTGGTGTGTGCATGTTTTGCTGGATTATAAACCTACAGATGACATTGAACACCTTTAGGTTAGTATTAGAAGTGGGGCATGAAGTGGGGCATGAAGTGGGGCATAAAGCCTTTATTATCGCCACACATACATTACAGCATAGTGGAATTCTTTTCTTCGCATATCCCAGCTGAGTTGGGGTCAGAGCGCAGGGGCAGCTATGATACAGCGCCCCTGGAGCAGAGAGGGTTAAGGGCCTTGCTCAATTGCCCAACAGTGGAGCTTGGTGGTGCTGGGGCTTGAACCCCAATCCTCCGATCAACGACCCAGAGCCTTAACCACTTGAGCCACCACTGCCCCTTACAACAATCATTTATCACAAATAACCCTCCTTGCTTGAACTTGCCAGCTTTCTAACAAAACTTCCAATTAAACTAGATTATGATCTGAGGGACCTTCCTATATCATATACCTTATTTTGTTCTGGCTAGTAAAAGTCAGTAGTGTATTGATTTTGTTTTTATTTTAGAAGTTAAAGGCAAGTCTCACTCAGTTTGATTCTGGGGTTATATAGAAGCTTAGTGGAGGGTGGAAACCTGTGAACAGCAAGGAAAAAAAGAAAAGGGGAAGTGAGTGATGGAACATTTGCCAAAAACTCCCTTGCTTTTGGAAAGCTGGTCATGGCTTCCCCTCTGCTTCCTTTGTATTTGTTCACTCACTTCAGAGTTTAAATGGCTTCTAAAAAATATTCATGACTTGTTTGAGTTATAATCTTGAATTTCTCACCTCTATTCCCATATCTGTCAAACATGTGCACACACACGTACACACAAGCCCAACCAGCTCCCTTCTGCCTTCTTGGCTGCATGAGGTTGTCCCCGCCCATCTCTTTCCCAAGCACATACCTCCTGTCTGAGATCTGCTGGTCTGCAACAGGCTGGTGCTATGAAGTATGACACTGAGTGAGCGTGACTAAAGCTGTCTGAATTATACATTCACTTTAAATATGTCCCACGTGATGGCACAAGTGTGGTATGCATATGTTTGACACATCTAAAAAGAGAGAGGTCATGGACAACATTTGATCTTAGAATGACTATTTTGAATTATGTATAAAACTACTTTGTTTACAATGTAGTCAAGTTACACTTTTTGAATGACAGCAAGGCTAAAGCAGAGATGACATTCCTCTTGATTTTACTATGTACCTTAAAAATAAGCAATTATGAAAAGCAAATTTTAGATTCTTGGATCTGTTTAAAGTGCAAGGAGGAGGGGGGTGTATGAGAGAAGAGTCTATATAGTATATTATCTCTGGAAGTAGTTTGCACTGTGGTGGTCTGATATTGGGATTTTCCCCTAGAGTCAGTCACCATGCTGTTCTGCCAGGAAAAAATAACAAGCCTTGTTTGGAAGCAGGTCAAGAAAAACTGTGTTGAAAAAACATCTCTCCAACACTCCTGTTTAGAATCAGATATAAGCCACCTAATCTTATATACAAGCTTTAAATTGTTATAGCATACATTTATTTGGTGTTAATGTTAAGACTGTGTGCTGTGCAAAAGTCACGTTTGCATATGCAGATAAACAAGGCAGAAAAAATGCCTTTCTAAAATATTTTAAAATTCCAGAAAAGGGGTTGGAGGTCAGAGTGTGGAAGGCAAGTCAACTTGAATCGTCCCCTTCCAGCAACCAAATGTTGAGTTTTCAAACAGTTTGGCTTACATTTTTAATGTTATGTTAATGCGTAGCAAATGCTTTGTAGTGTTCACCCCTGAAAAAGGATTTTGCTGGGTGATTAAAGGGAAGAGAGAAAACAGACAGCCCCTGCATGTTGGGACTTGAGACCCCATACATAGCTGTTTAAGCTCAGATTACCAAAGGGGGAGGTGGCGCACAAGAGTGCGTGGTCCTGTCCACAACACTTCTACAATACATCAAATTGTCAGAGAAGAAAAGTTGAAATTGGTGAAAAAACTGTCTTAAACTTTATGCTGATCTAATCTGTGATTTAATAAGCATACATCCGCATATTTCTTGAGTATTCACACTATACATCATAGGTGCACATATTCCTATATCAAATATTTGCAGCCAGAGCCCCTTAACTGTAAAATAAACTCTATTAATCCCTTCAAGATTTATTTTATGAACATAACCTATTCAAATAGTATGTTATTTAAATTTGATAATAGTATAGTAGTAATAATAATAGTAAATAGATAATAGTAAAAGTCCAAAAATGAACATGTGTAGAATTCCCAGTTCAGTATAACATATCAAGTGATATGATCCCTTCTATCATGTTGTGTTTAATATGAGGTGTGGTCCAAAACCTGAGCACACTGTATATTTTGAGTTGCGATATTGTATACTTTACCACATTGCTTCAAGAAGTGGTTAGGCAAGTTACTGCCCAAGGACACATGTTACTCAAAGCATAGGGCCTGTACCAACAGAGTACCTTGTGAACATGTAAAACTTTTTATTAAATGAAATACAAAGTCAGTCAAATGAATACTACTCCCTATTCTTGTCATTTAATTTTTTCCTTTCACTATTTCCTCAGCTTTACCTTTGTTGTAGACGATGCAAATACAAGTACTTGGGAGGTTGGGTGTGGTGCTGATTTAAATGGGTCACATTAACGTGATCTGAAAGTCTGACTTCCTCTTTTGGGTTTTGTGTAAACTGGTTTTTGGAAGCTGCTTTGTCACTCCATAGCAACTGGTTTTTATCATTGAATACAACTGCTAACTTTGATACAAAACACTTTAGCAACACATTACAGCATATTCATATCAGTGTATTAAGATGGCAATGATTCTGGAATTGGGGTGACACTAACCCTAACCATAAAATTTATTTAAAAACACTAAAATGATTTAAAATGTATTTATTTATTTACTTATTTATTTAAAAATATCTAAGTTGAATCTAAGAAAGCAAGAATGTAACAATTCAAGAAAAAAACTTATACAAAACAGTAACACATTTGAGTTTCAGCAAATAAACAAAATATTTTTAACTACCATGCATGCTACTGGCATATGTACATAATGAAGTCCAATGATTGTACTTTCAAGGTGACTTCATCAATATTACAAGATATTTAAAAAATGTAAGAATAAAAGAACCTACTTATCTTCTGCCCATGATCTCCAGGAAATTTACTTAATGCAACTCCTTGTAGAACATTTTGAGAACAGTTAATGAATATTTTGGAACACAACATTTTTCATAAACTATAATGACTGACTCATGAAAATGCATGGGTGAATGCATGTTTTTAAAAATAATTTTTAATGAAAGTTGTTTAATTAGATTTCAAGATAAAGTGGGCTGACAATTTTTAAAATTAATTGTTGAATTTATTTATCTAAATCATGCATGTAGATTGTTGTAAGGGACACTTTAACTAAAGTATGTTCAAAATGTCTTTTACCTTACAACTTTCACATTTAATATCACTGACACACGACACCCCAATTGTGGAATTGCCCGTGCCAAAATAAAAGGAATCTGAAACTGCTGTATACGAAGTAGCTTCCTTTTTCAGGATTATGGATGAATCACTCTGTGCCACTCAGCATTTACCACAACTTGCAGAATGTCAGATTTTTGTCTAAATTTTATTGGCATGGTTTCTTTCTATTGGAACAAAGATTGAAATACCTGCTCAATTTTTAATAATGTTTTGAAAGGCATTGTTATGTTTTATGTACTGAAACACTTAAAAGGGTGAAACTTAACTGATGTTTTTAGGCTCATCAGTTGATCCTTGCAAGTTGTACCAGTTTCTCAAAAGTTTGGCATACTGAAATCTTGTACCAAAACCTATTCACCAATAAAATCTTCAAATGTCCTGCACTGATCTCACACTACTCTGTATTCACATTATGTACTCCTGTTCCCATGTATTATGTATTGCACCATGATCCTGCAAAGATGGCATGCCATTTGACATGTAGTATATGTTATATGGAAGTTATTTAATGTCTACCGCAGCAACTTTAGATAATGTTGACAATTTTTAAGAAGTTCTGTCCTTAGACTAACAAGCCTTTTCAAATGATACATTGTAGGTCTTGTGTTAACCTGTGCAAGATTTGAGGTGAATACCATGCACAGCAGACTGAAGCTGTTAAAATGAAAACTATGGCTAGAATGGAATGCTCATAGGAGGCTCTTATTTAAAAAAAAAAAAAAAAAAAAAAAGGGAAAAATTTGACTGCTTATATCTTATTTAAGAAGAGACTAATTCTCTTTTTACTGTTTAAAGGTCTTAAACCACACAAGTGTTTTGTTGTACAACATTTTAGATTAATTACTATTCAACATTAATATAGTAACAGTAACAAAATAATAGTGCATTTTGCAAGTTATTATATTTTGTTTGATTCCTTGTAGAACATGCTTGCTTGGGAAAACTCAGCTGTTCTTTGTGTTTGTTAAATTCCACCACCATCTCATCACTGTCGCTATTCATTGATGTACACCAGGTGTGTTGGTGCTGCAACATTTGTTAACTGGATGGAAATTACAAATACCAAGGTGTCACGCAAGGAGGTTTAAACGCCAACTCACTGACACAACAATGAAAGTAAATGTTTTTTTTTTGTTATTGTCCATGATGAACAGTCAACCAACCTAAACCTTCACAATATGGTATTTAAATGACCATGCAGAAATTTAATGCTGGCTAAGTTGTGTGTAGATAATGTGGCATAAGACCCTAAAATGTTCTGAATCATAAATTGAATTGCATCATCTCTTAATTTCCATTAAAAGACAGTAAAAAATAATGTGCTTGCTTAGCATCATTTTTCCTTGTTAGGAAAAGTAACAGTATGTCAAAAAAATCTGAGAAGAACCCTGCTCCCTTTTGTGAAACACAGTTTGTGGGTGCATTTCATCATTTTCTTCCGCTTATCTGGAGCCGGGTCGCGGGGGCAGCAGTCTAAACAGGGATGCCCAGACTTTGCTCTCCCTAGACACTTCCTCCAGTTCTTCCGGAGGGATCCCGAGGCGTTCCCAGGATATCCAAGAGACATAGAGTCTCTCCAGCATGTTCTGGGTCTTCCCCGGGGTCTCTTCCTGGTGGGGCATGCCCGGAGCACCTCCCCAGGGAGACGTCCAGGAGGCATCCGAAACAGATGCCCGACCCACCTCAACTGTCCCCTTTTGATGTGGAGGAGCAGCGGCTCTTCTCCGAGCTCCTCCCGGGTGACAAAGCTCCTTACCCTATCTCTAAGGGAGCGCCCCACCACCCTACGGAGGAAGCTCATTATAGGCCGCTTATATCTGGGATCTTATCCTTTCGGTCATGACCCAAAACTCATGACCATAGGTGAGAGTAGGAACGTAGATTGACTGGTAAATCGAGAGCTTTCCTTCCCTCACTCGTAAACAAGACCCCGAGATACTTAAACTCCTCCACTAGAGGAAGGAACGTCCCTCCAACCTGGAGGGTGCAATCCACCTTTTTCCAATTGAGAACCATGGCCTCAGATTTGGAGGTGCTGACCCTCATCCCAGCCACTTCACACTCAGCTGCAAAACGCCCCAGTGTATGCTGCAAGTCCTGGCTTGAAGGAGCCAACAGAACAACATCTGCAAAAAGCAGCGATGAAATCCTGTGGTCTCCAAACTGGACTCCCTCCAGCCCCTGGCTGCGCCTAGAAATTCTGTCCATAAAAGCAATGAACAGAACTGGTGACAAAGGACAGCCCTTTCGGAGTCCAACATGCACTGGGAACAGATCTGACTTACAGCTGGCAATGCGAACCAAGCTCCTGCTCCGGTCACACAGAGACCGAACAGCCCTTAACAGAGGGCCATGGACCCCATACTCCCAGAGCACCTCCCACAGAATACCACGAGGGACCCAGTCGAATGCCTTCTCCAAGTCCACAAAACACATGTGGACTGGTTGGGCAAACTCCCACGAGCCCTCAAGCACCCTGTGGAGGGTATAGAGCTGGTCCAGTGCTCCATGACTAGGACAAAATCCACATTGTTCCTCCTGTATCCGAGGCTCGACTAAAGGTCGGACTCTCCTCTCCAGTACTCTGGAATAGACTTTGGGAGCCTGAGGAGTGTGATCCCCCTATAGTCGGAACACACCCTCCAGTCCCCCTTCTTTAAAAGAGGGACCACCACCTCGGTCGCCCAGTCCAGAGTCACTGTCCCTAACTGCCACGCTATGTTGCAGAGACGTGTCCGCCAAGACAGCCCCACAACATCCAGAGACTTAAGGTACTCAGGGCGAATCTCATCCACCCCCAGTGCATTGCCACTGAGGAGCTGCTGAACTTACCTCAGTGACCTCAGCTTGAGTGATGAATGAATCTGCCTCTGAGTCCCTTGAGAATGAATATCCCCAGTCGAGGTCAGCAACTCTCCACCTCCACTGTAAACAGCGTTTGCAGAGAGCTGCTTACCCTTTCTGAGGTGCCGAACGGTCTGCCAGAATTTCCCCAAGGCCGTCCGATAGTCCTTCTCCATGGCCTCACCAAACTCCTCCCAGACCCGAGTTTTTGTTTCCTCGAAACGACCCAGGCTGCAGCTCACTTGGCCTGCTGGTATGCCTCAGCTGCCTCCAGGGTCCCCTGAGCCAACCAACCTCGATAGGATTCCTCCTTCAGCTTGATGGCATCCCTTACTTCCAGTGTCCACCACTGGGTTTGGGGATTGCCGCCGTGACCGGCACCAGAGACCTTATGGCCATAGCGCTGAATGGCTGCATCAACAATGGAGGAGGAGAACATGGTCCATTCAGACTCAATGTTCCCAACCTCCCTCTGTATCTGGTTGAAACTCTCCCGGAGATGGGAGTTGAAGAGCCCCCTAACAGAGGGATCAGCAAGATGTTTCCAACAGACCCTCACAATACGTTTGGGCCTGCCAAGTCTGTCCGGCATCCATAAGCGGATCCAACTCGCCACCAGGTGGTGATCAGTTGACAGCTCCGCCCCTCTCTTCACCCGAGTATCCAAGACATGCAGTCGAAGGTCAGATGACACGATCACAAGGTCGATCATCGACCTCCGGTCTAGGGTGTCCTGGCACCACATGTACTGATGGGCACCCTTATGCTTGAACATGGTGTTCGTTATAGACAAACTGTGACTAGCACAGAAGTCCAACAACAGAACACCACTTGAGTTTAGATCAGAGGGGCTGTTCCTCCCAATCACGCCCCTCCAGGTATCATGGTCATTGTCCACATGGGTGTTGAAGACCCCCAGTAACACTATGGAGTCCCCAGTCGGAGCACCTTCCACCACCCCTCGCGGGGTCTCCAAAAAGGTTGGGTACTTCACACTGCTGTTCAGCCCATAAGCCGAAACAACAGCGAGACACCTTTCCCCGACCCAAAGGCACAGGAAAACAACCCTCTCGTTCACCAGGGAAAACTCCAACGCATGGCGGCTGAGCTGGGGGGCTATAAGCAAGCCCACCCCAGCCCGACACCTCTCACCATGGGGCACTCCAGAGTAGAAGAGGGTCCAACCCCTCTCAAGAAGTTTGGTTCAAGACATTCCATGTCCCAAAAGCCAGATTCTTTGTCCAGGGTTTGGGTCGTTGGGGCCCCCACTCATGACTGCGACACAAAACACATTGCACTGGACCCTTATGCTTCTTCCTGGGGCCTACATCACTCCTTTGGGCTGTGCATGGCCGGGTCCCACACGCAAAGACTCGGCCACTAGGCGCTCACCTGCATGCCCCAAACCCGGGCCTGGCTCCAGGATGGGGCCCCAGTGACGCCAATCCGGGCAACGTAATGGCCCTTGATATTCTTTTAATCATAAGGGAATTTGAACCGCTCTTAGTCTGACCCATCACCTAGAACCCGTTTGTCTTTGGAGACCCTACCAGGAGCACTAGGCCCCCAACAACATGGCTCCTAGGTTCATTCGGGTACTCAAACCCCCCCACCACAATAAGGTGGCAGTTCAAGGAGGGGTGGGTGCATTTCAAACCTACTAAAATGTAGTTTCACCCAATAATGTAGGTGGTACATTAATGGCTGATTTAACCAGATGATCTGGACAAAACAATGATTGATTTAATATTGAGGAATGAAAATATAAGATTTAGGTTATTTGTGCTGTACCTTTAGGGAAGCATAGACTACTAAAACATTTTCACCACAGTAATGTCAACCACAAACACCAGCACAACATAAGATCTATTTAGAAGTGTGATGGGACACTTAGAATGCTAAATGAGACTGTGGCATACTACAAGCAGGGAAAAATCAGCCAAGTCCTTTATGCTTGGAGGAACTTACCATAGCTCTATACCGTTAGGGGAAGGGTCAGTTAAGAATTTTTAAAGGTCTTTTGGTTTGTCCTTCTGGAGGAATCCATACTGTTTCTATGTAAACCCCTACAGCATCATGTATAAAAAGATACTTAAAAAATATCAAAGCATGAATCATCCAAAGAAACCTTGAGGACCTTTTTTTCTAAGAGATTTTAACAGTTTCATGTTTTAATAGAAGCTGTATAAATACTTTGAAGTAAAAAAGCTTTCAGTGTTGCAGTATTAACGATTATTTCTGATTATTCTAATGAACGTAAGCTATGAAATGGGATTGCCTTTAACTTTTTCAGGTGCCTTAAGATGTTTCCACAGAGTCATTATTTATTTGTGGTATAAACTACACTTGTTATTGTATTTTTATGGCTTTCAGAGCAAATACTAAAATGGAAATGTACAGCAGAAGTTATTAGGGGGCACGGTGGCTTAGTGGTTAGCATGTTTGCCTCACACCTCCAGGGTTGGGGGTTCGATTCCTGCCTCCGCCATGTGTGTGGAGTTTGCATGTTCTCCCTGTGCCTTGGGGGGTTTCCTCCGGGTACTCTGGTTTCCTCCCCCAGTCCAAAGACATGCATGGTAGGTTGATTGGCATCTCTAAATTGTCCGTAGTGTGTGATTGTGTGAGTGAATGAGAGTGTGTGTGTGCTCTGCGATGGGTTGGCACTCTGTCCAGGGTGTATCCTGCCTTGATGCCCTATGACGCCTGAGATAGGCACAGGCTCCCCGTGACCCGAGTGTAGTTCGGATAAGCGGCAGACAATGAATGAATGATCAGAAGTCATTTCTAGGAATTCAAGGTGGAACAGCTGTTAAGCAATGTGCTGATAATAACTTGTTTATGTTAAGGAGAAGTGCTGCGTTGTTCTCTGCCACTCAGGCAAAATTAGAGATGTGAAAGTTCTAAGTTGAGCGAGATAAACGACATATCAGTTCATTGTAAATATAGTAGTCATCCACAATGACTACAACAGTGAAGCTAGTATTACAGACTGAACATGCTTTACTGAAAAAGTTGTAAGAAAAGTTTTAATATGAAAAGACTCTAATATTGCATTGCTGAAATCATCCCTTAAGCACCACAATGCATTTGGCTGCACAGTATCCAATTTTTACTACTTCTGAACTAGTGTTTTGGAATCCTACATTTATACACACACGGGCCATTGCTATGGAAACATCTAGTCAAAAACCCTGCCCCTTTGCTTATTATGTTGCCATGGCTGCCATCCCAGAATAGTCCTTTTTTGGCCCTTCCCTCCCTCGTGTTGGTGAGTCATAATCTGCAGGGGAAACCACAATTCAATCCATCTGACATTCTACACTCTTCTCTCTTTCCTCTTTTCTTAGTGGACGTTTGGAAAAGCTACACCAAATCACAAGATCTTGATCAGAGGAACCCTGGGGTAACAACTTGCGAAACACTCTGGTCATAGCAACAGCCAAGGTTAATAAGCACTTCTGTTAGGGACAGCGTGTCCAGAGGTTTGGCATCCCACTTTAATTAAAATTTAAACTACTTATATAAAGCTTACAGTAAATTGGTGTGTGTCTGATAAAGCAAACAAGATATGGAAGGGAGTAACAGAAGGATAGGTTCTTTTTTTCACAAAAGGCATGTGGTAAAGGAAAACCATATCCTTATGTATAAATTCCTCTACTCCACCTATATGTAAGTGAATAGAAAGGTACATACCAGTGGTATAGTGAGCATTCTTCTCTAAAGCAGTAAAAATGTGCTTTACTATTACAAAAGGTGCTAAACCAGAATTCAGTTCTCAATTAAGTTTCTGCTAAGCACTCTTTTTGAAAAGTCATTTGATGTTCTGGTTCCTTTGTCCAATTCAAAAGGCATGTGATGGCCTGATTCCACAATTCTCCTGTTGTTCTCAGGAAAAACAACCAGCTAATGAAATTCACATGTGGCCATGATAATAGGATACAATATGGCCAAAAAAATTACATCACAAGAAAATGTCTTTAAAAATAAATTTGTCACATAACAAGAAATGGTCCAACCTTTGGTTGGCTGCTCAAGTTGGAGAAGATCATTAATCAGGAAAATGTCAAAACGCATCTCTCTACTTTGTAAAAATATGCAGAAATTATGGCTGTTTTTTGAAGTTTCTCTGTGATGTTAGGGACAGACGGTATCCCATGATATATCAAATGATATGAAACAGCAGCTCATGCTCCTCCTGTGCAAATACAGTGCTTGCTTTGTTGGTGTGGACAGGAATTTGTTTTGCACCGTTTTTATGTATCGTTATGCCTGGTGCAGCCATTTCAACTTACAAAACAGGATTTGAGTATAAACTTTCTATACTTATTCTTTTTTATTCTCTATTGTTTATCTTACTCTATGAAAAAAACAACTTTAAAAGTTGTTACTCTTATCCTGTGAAGTTGATCCTAGGACACACCCTAAATATTCAGCCTTCTCTGCCCCTCCTTGTTCTTTTCCTTTGCTATGTGCTCTGCACAAGTGGCACAGCATGTATTGTAGTCATACAGGATGACTCATCCTGACACACCAACATTTTGCTGTAGTGCACACAAGCAGACACACCTATGCTCTGCTCACCAGGAAACACACCCTTTCCCACATATAAGTATTAAAATACTTGAGAGAATTAGTTATTTATTTACTGCTGAGCTTTATGTACATTATGTGCATACACAGTTTGCAGGAGCTAAAAGCATGGATTGCTTGGAGTGACAAATCTCTTCCAATTGCCCCAGAGTACTCATTCTTCCATTTGCAATAACCTGAGTGAATCTACTCAACACCATGCTTTTGAAAAAAATTGGAACGTTTTGTTCTTTGGCACCCCCCCCCCCCCCCCCCAATTTTGTAATCCACATGATGGTATTCTTAAGAGACAAAAGATTCTAGTATGAAAAAATAAACTAACAAAGAAATATTCATCCAGTGCCAACTGTTGCTGGCTTACATGCAGGATAAAATATTTCTCTGATCATTGAAAGCAAACCTTTTCAAGATTTTTTTGTTGAATAAGAAATCTGCCAGGAACATTTATTCATTATGTTTTTCTTCACCTATAGAGCCTGCCACGCCCTGCTGTTCTCTGCGAGGACAGGCTGTATAACAACTCCTGTTTACTAAATTCATCTGCTGTTTGCTACTTCTCTTGTGCTGAATATGGGTGTGGCATGGATTTGTTGAAGGAGTGCCTTTATTCCCCCTTCTCTCTTTTCATCTCACACACTCTCTCTCTTTCTCTTTGTCTCTCTTTCTGTCTCTCTCTCTCTCTCGCGCTCTCTCTCTCTCTCACTCACACACTCACACACACACACACACACACACACACACACATATATATAACCAAGAAAGAGTACTGTATGTCTGTACGTGTGTGTCTGCTGTAATGTGTCAGTATCTGGCCAATAAGTGGTATAAAGTTTCTTCTCTGCTCTGCAAGTTCTACAGTATGACGCAGCAAAATGTTTCACAACACCATTAAAATTGTCTTCATTTTTACAAGAAGGCATGCTAAAGAAATGAATATACTGAATATGTGCTGTTGGGTTAAATGTACCTTGTAGAATTTGTAGTAGGCTCTGTAACATTTTTGCATTGTTTTTGTACCAATCTACACATTGATTGCATATAAAACATTTAGCTGGACAGAAAGCCATAACTGTTTTTTAAGGAAGGTTGGAACAATGGAACAATCTGTTGGGGTTTTAAGAAAGCAGCAATAAGGCCTTGGTGAAAGACCAAGTCGTGGAAGCAGACAATGTGCTTGGCAGCTGAAAAGGACAATGAAGATGCAGCTTGAAAGGTTGACTAGCTTTACAGATATGGATCATCTAGGTATATAAACCTGTTAATGTAAAATCCCTTGTACATTAATGTTCGCTGTGTTGGATGGTCGATTTTTAGTTTCGCCATGAGTGCAAGAGTTTGCATATTTTTGTCAAATGGTTGATGTTCAGTGCAAATATTGCTTGTATTTAAAAATAAAACAACCATTTCAAAAAGTCCTCATAAATCCTGTAGACCTTTCAGTTCATGTTCAATTCTAAATAAAACCCTTCTGGTGATGCTCATATTTGTCATAATTGCACATTACCTATATTGAATATAATATGAAATTACTGGGCTAAAGTTTATATATGTTAAACACTTTATGTAGCTGTTGGTTATGTTGGAAAAATTATCTGATGCTAAGAGTGAGAAAAAAGAAAAGAATACTAGTAATAAAAAAATAACTATGTAATTTGAATTCTCTCTCTAACATATGACTTATTGTGCTTAGAGAAAGCTACCTCCACATAGGGGAATGCAGGGTTTTATTTAAAGGATCTGGCATAGTGGGGTTTTCTGTATTTCAGTATTCCTCTACAAGTGTATGAGTGAGGGTTTTTTTGATTATTAATTCATATTAGTTCTGTATGAAAATGGGCATTGGTGGCTCAGTGGTAGGTTTCTCGCCTATCATGCGGAAGGCCTGGGCTCGAATCCCAGCCACTGGATGCAGTGCCGGTCCCAAGCCCGGAAAAATGGGAGGATTGCATCAGGAAAGGCATCCAGCATAAAACATTTGCCAAGTTGGTGTGCAAACCAGTTGGTCCGCCGTGGCGACCCCGAACAGGGAGCAGCCGAAAGCAACCTCTATTAGTTCTGTATGAAAAAGAACAATAATTCAACCCATTGTTTTAACTAGTTGGCAAAAAAGGGTTCTGCCAAAAACTTTATTGTACAGTATACCAGTGCAGTTTATTGCATGGTATACCAATACATTTTTTAAATACACACATCACAAAAAGATTAGGAATAAGAACATGGTATTCCTGGTGATACTCCTTTTATGACAGAACAACTGTACATAACCTGCATGCTATAAATGCAACTAAAAAAAAAATAGAAAAAAATAATACATAACATTTAACATAATGTAATGGGTAATTTGGACTCATCTTATGTAATCCAGCTGTTTGTTGCATGCTATTTCACAAACTGGATTAACATTACTAAAAAGAAAAATATGTAAATTGCATTTAATACTTTTAACACACACTGTACAAACTCATCGTCTCATCAGCATTCACTTGTTTGTCTGTGATTCCATATGCTGATGTATTTCCTTCTCAAACTGTAAATTAGGGTCTTGAGGGGTTTACATATTTCAACAAGTGATAATAGCAGAAAATGCAATGACTGGGTAATATGAATTACTTGTTGAGTCCACTGTTGCATACACAAACAAGTAGCTGATTTGATGGTAATTCATTTTTTGGTTTTACCAGTAGATTCATTTTGTTTATAATTCTAAATGTTTAACTAGTGATCGTTGTTCAAGTGGCTAAGCAGACTTGAAATGGCAGCACAAAAAACCCCTGTTGTCATACCTACGGTATTTTACGATGGTATTTATCAGTTGTCCTGTACTGGCCCAGTAGTGCCCACCCCGGATAATCCAAACCAAATCTACAGTAATGTAATAGTTTTTGTGGCTGTGGTCTAAATCTGAAAAGTAGACTTGGACGTAAACTTTAAAATTATTGTTATAATATTATAATATTAATATTATTGTTCCAGGTTTGCACCTAGCTTACAATCCGCTACCTTAGCTGGATAACAATCACAATTTTATAGGTGATGATTGTAAGCAATCAATTTAAAGAACATTTTTAGAGGATGAAAATTTACCTTTGACGTTCAACCACAAAGTTGCTGCTATAAATGCAATTGTGTGAAGATATAATTTCCTTTCTGAAAGTGCTATAAATAATGCAAAACTCCATAGAATGATTTGTATGCTCTGCTCAGTAACTTAACCACAGAGCTACTGATGCCCTATTTAAATTGCAATCATTTGCTGGTTTTGATCTCAGGATACATACAAAGGATAAGGTTTTACATTAAATAGCTCCATATACATGCATCATAAACAAATAAAATGATTTAAATGTTTAATATTATATGATTTAAGTATTACACATAGCTAGATGCAATTTATTGATCAGTGGTGAGCATTCCAAGTGATGATACAATCCCGTTCCATTGCAAATTGAATAAATAATTGACATAATCAGTCATTAGTTTGGATACACCTGCTCAGAAGGGTTTTACTATAATAATCAAAAGTCACACTATGAAATAACAGATGACATTAAGCAGTATCAAAGAGTGCTAAATAAATCAAGATTAAAAAAAAATTGAACAGTATTCCTGATGATGCTTTGCACATTTTTGGCCTATTCTCAATTAGCTTCATGAGACATGTTAAACAAGGAAACTTTTCTTAAAGTTCCTAAAGCATCTCAATGCTTTTCATTTGTTTTAAATAAAACTACCTGTTTGTTAAAATGTATTGATACCCATCAGTAATGGTTAAGCCAGGTATTTCAGAAAGCAACATGTCCCTATGCTTGATATCCATTTGGACTGATTTATTAGAAGAAAAACTAAGCACACATTGTCCAGATAAAAAATTAAACAAAATAAAAAAAATACCCAGAACTTTAAGTTGAGTGTTATTTGGTTTGAATGAAAAGGTCGCAATTTTTTGTTTGGTATTTGGAGGAGACACAACATGAACCAAGTATGACGAATATTGCTAAACCTTAAAAGTTTCACTGTTGAGCTATTAATAGATTTTAGCCGATCATGATGGTAATATCACAAACAGCAGTCACTGTCGTCTAGTATTCAAATGCGAGTTTTGTTTACCACCTGAGAAGACGCAAAAACAATGGTATAACCAACCTTGTAACCACGACAATGGGCAGCATAAGCCATTGATTGTACAGAAGCCTGAACAACCAATCTTAAGATGGTACGAAGAGGTGAATAAAAGCTGGTTTTGCAGGTGAAGTATTTGATTAAGGTGTCTAGCTGCACATCAAGCAGAGTGTAACTTATTCTATAGTTTTCTTCATGTAATTGAGATATGCATTAACACATTTTCTATAAAACTACATATTGTGAACGTTTAGGCCCTAAACTAAGCTTAGTGATTGAGATCATTATTGCAATTCTGAATGCGTGGCGACTGCAGGGGTGTGAGAGGAGAAGTGGGTGGGCTGAAGCCGACCACTCCCTGCTCCATTTCCCTCCCTCCACACATCCCTCCCTTCTTCCTAGTGAGGAGCTTTGCCATGCCCTGTACTCAGCCATTCTCCACAGCCCGAAGTTACGATCACACAGCAGAGAGAGAACGAGAGAGAGAAAAAAGTGAGAGGGAGGGAGAGAAGAAAAAAGAAAAGTCATTAAAGGCAAAGAAAGTTATCTAAAAACTGAACTCGGAGAGCATCGAACAGTTGGGACAGAAAACTTTTCGCGGCTGTGGCAGAAAGGCATGCGCGACAGAGGATGCTCATGCCAAGGTGTTAAACCTTTTTGGAAGCAGTGAACTGCTCCCAGGTAGGAAAACAGCGTGTTTATGTTGCCTTAAAATTATAACTACTTTACAAACACCTATGCAATTTGTAATGCAGTATACATGTGTAGTATGTATAATGTAGCGTAATTTAAAGAGTTAAAGATGTATTGCGCCATGAATAGAAAGCTATTCATAAACGCTCATATAGGAAGCCCTCAGGAGGTGCATCTGTGAACACGAGCTACAGTGGGTGTGTGTTTTCACAATTGACATGTTTGTTACACACCTTTTCCCGCGACCTATACGACTGAAATGCGCATTTTCATTTGAAAACAGTGTAACTTGTAAAAGTAATGGTGATAAAATCCTGTTGTATAAGCAGAACGAGCGCGAGAAGAGCCTTTACGTTTCTAATAGATGACGAAATGCTTTAGGCAACCCCTACCCAAGCGTGTGCTTTGCCAACTAATTGTAAAGGAAATTTTTTTTATACTTTGCATGTCATGCAAATACTGTACCCACACCCTTGAAGTAAAAAAAAAAACACGTCGAGTAGTTTTGTTCAGCGTGGCGGTGCAACGTGGATGAAGTCGAGGTGTAACTGCGCACGCACTTACAGTTGGGACCGAAAAAAGTTTTTAAACTTTAAAACTCAACATATTATGTAATATTTCTTGCTTAATCTAAAGCCTGTCTTAAAGCATTATAAGCGTTGTCCTTTTTTCTGTTATGTATAATATACGCTGTTCACTCGCACAGTTTACCAAATGTGGTTACAGCCCCCACCCTCTTTTTTTTTTGACATTTTTCTATGCTTGGCTAAAGTTAAATACCTTTAAAAGTGTGGAAATATCCATTGTTTCATTAGCCGTGTCGGCCATAATATAGTATACGTGGGGAGGTTTTATTAAACCAAATGTAATAAGTGAAGTTTAACCGTACCAAAAAGAGGGTATACTTTTGATAGTTCTTTCCATTTTATTTCTTGATTCTTCTTGCCTCAGGACTGTGTCCAGGGTGTGGGGAGTGAGAGAGGGGAGGAGGGGCAGCTGGAAGAGGGCGGGTGGGTGATGGAATGTAGTGGTTTGGAAAGACTTACTAATTGAAACCAGGTCTGAAGCACACTTTGCTAGAAGAAACAAAAATGAGATTTTATTCACACTTTGCTTTTATATTACTTGAAGTTCAGACAAACGGACAAAATGGCAATTTTTTAGTAAGAAATGTCAATCAGCAAGCATAAGCAAGAGAATCAAAGTTGCAAAAGTGGTCAAAAGTCAGTCTGAAATGGAGAATCATCATTTAAAACTATATATATATATATATATAGTTTATATATATATATATAAAAAAAAAGATTAGCTGTGGAACTGGAAACTCCGTTCCCATCCCCCTTCCCTGCCACACCCTTATTCTCTTTTGCAGTCAAACCTATGCTATATTATGATGCCTGCTGACCTGTTAATAGTCTGTGCAAGATAAATAAATTATTTTTATTTCAAAGGATTTTTTATTTTCATTTTTTTTTTCCGTCATGGGTAACTTTGTATGAGGTCATATGACAATTAGGGATTCGGTCAAGATTCAACAGTTGCCTATTATTACCCTGATGGTATTAGGTTGTTGACTGTTTGTGTCTTAGTACTACATGGTCATCAGATTACATATGATTTTATACTTACTAAAATGCTGCAGTCTTAATTCAGGCTCTGAGTTGTGGCTGGAACATCTTTGCACAATGGAACTGCTCTCAGATAGAGTAACCACTTTCTCCTGTTGATAGTGTAGAAAGGATGGGAGCTTTTAAAGAGTTTGCTGTACCACTGTGAAACGGAAAGAGTTCGGACATGTGCACACTTCCTCTGACATTTCCTTACAGGCTTGTAGAGGGTTTGCTGTCTTCACAAGATGAGGTCCAACCCTCTTAACAACTGAGTGGTGTTATTCCTCTTTGCCAATTTTTAATAGATCAGATAGTCCCATGATTAATGGGAAAATTCAAACATGCAGCCATCTAGAAACGTCTTTACTTCAAATATCCATCTCAGTTTGCATGTATAAATGTATGGTGATCAGTTGTAATTTTGATGCCCCCAAGCATTCGAGACTTCTGCCATTGTTGCGTTTTTTCACTGTTTCTCTGCATGTCCAGACTAAGCCTTAGTTGAGAAATACTGACTCTGAATGTTAGGAACAGTTGATCATCTTAGTGACTCAGAACCACGCAATTTTCCCATGTCATCTCAGCTCTTTTGCAAGCAATTGTCTGGAATATGTACAATGGAATAAGATATTTGAGGATCACTTTTAAGTCCATTTTAGTGTTTTTTTGCCCTTAATCTTTTGGTAATTAGAATTAGAAACTAATGTTGGATTGCTAACCTAAGTGTAATACTCATGACCAATGAATGAAAATGAGGTTTAAATGAGAGAGTGTAAATATAGTATTCTCATGCAGATCAGTAATCTACTTTAGATCTCACAGCATAGAAAAAGATAGCTAGATACAAACCATTGCATTTAACTGTTTGATATAAAAGGGTGTGGTAGCATCTTGGGTAGTGTAGAATTGTGGGCCTATCCAAGCAAGAATAGACATGAACAAAAGATTAGAATAGCATTTAGTCCTTCACAGTTAGCCAATATATAAATGCTGTAAAGGATCCACATTAGCTCTTTCACAACTTGCATCATCATGCCTGCCTGATTTATTGACAGAGCTGTTGCTTCAGGATGAACATTATATAATGTGTTCAGTTTTGATAATTTCAGTGGCAGCATGTTCAACACCTTCTCCCTGCAAATCATTTTAGTGGTCCCACTTAATCCACTTTTGATTACTGAATTACAGGAATTGTGTGAGAGTATGAAACAATGAATAAAGTTTGTTAGGCACAGAAGTCAGCAGACTAGTTTTGCAGGTCTATGCTGTATTTGTTGTAGGTTGGACAGGGACTTGTTTACTCTTTCATAGGCGGTTATCTGTAAGATTTATGAACATTCCATTCACAAAACCTCTGGTATGTACAGAATGAAGTTGTCTGTAATAGCATGGTGACTGACAGTAGGCATGATGGAACAAGTGTTTTTTTCTTTTCTGATTTTCACATCCAGTATTGCAGAAAAAAATGGTGCTAACAACTTTCTGTATATCAGTTCTGATGTAGTTTATAAACTTCTAGACAAATTCTAGGTATATGGCTCATAACATAAACTTAGCAGTACAAATGAAATGCTAACAGTAGTCTGCATTTGTGGTCAGCATTTAAAATATTTGCATATCTTGGAGACTTTTTATTATTAAGAATGATGCATTTCACCTTGAATTCTGTGTTCTCTTCATTGTAACTTAATTACATATAAATTTATTATACTGAAATATGTGTAAACACACATTTTAATGTATTATGTAGGATAAGTCTTATGATATTTTGTGTTTGACACTAATTAGTTAATGCTAATTGACTGTTCAAACTAGCCACTAGGCCACTCTGCTGCTTTCAAAACTTCTTCAGCATAGTATACATTGTTCTTTTTTTAGACTGTATATGTTACTGCCTAAGTAAAATGTTAACCTTATGGCTTTCTATGTTTCCTCTGAACTATTTTTATAAGCCTAGTGGTGATTGCTTTAGTGCAGACTGCATGCACTCTGCTCATTGTTTTTTTCTATTCTGCATCTACAGAAGCTCTTTGCAAAGGATAGTTGGTCTGGCAGAGCAGTTGAAGTAGTGATTATTCTTAATTTTCCATAAGTGACTAAGCATGTAATATGGAATATGTCACTGAATGTCATAGCATAACATCATAGACCTAGTCTTTTCATATGAGGATGCATGACTTTCATGGTCGGGTTTACTAACAGAATAAGAATCTCATGTTGATTTTAACTGTGTAAGTTATCAGGCAGAGTCTAGCGCGTTGCTTTGGATTTAGTTAATGTAGGAGAGGCTGGGCTCTATTCCAGCTGGCCTGACGGCTACATCGAGGAATGTGTGGGACTGGAGGCCTGGGTGGGGCCCTCAGCTCTCTTTGCAGTGAACTCTGAATAGATGGTGTGCTCATGGCTGTGCTTTTTTTTTTTTTTTTAAACATGGGGTATATTATACTCTAAATTCAGGAGGTGATGTGTTGGACCCATCGTTGATTGCTTACATGTCACAGGGCCTTGTGTACCTCTTTATGCTACATGTTTATTTGATCTTATATTGCCCTGTATATTTTTATGTATGATTTTGCAGGCCATTATTGTAATTTTGTTGGCTTTAGCTTTAGAACAGTAGCAGCAGAATTAATATAAATAAGTAGAAGTCTCTAGTATGTCAGTCTTTTGAGTGTACACAGCTGCTCTGCTTCATGTTGTTCTATGCAAACACAATGACAAGTTCATCCAGCCTGGCCTTTATCACCAAACATCCATGTCTATTTCAGTCGCGGCTCTGGAATAACTAGCATTATAATGAAACGGCAGTATAGTGAGAGGTCCTGACTGTGGTTTTATAATAATGGATGATATTGGAGTTTGCACAGTTGAGACATGAGCACAACAGGGACATTCCTCTCTGTTGTTGTCTATGAACAATTCAGAACTGTTGATAGTGCTAACATAGTAAGGTGTAAAACCTAACTAATGAAAGAGTCCTCATTGCATTCTTCAAAATAAAACATTTATATCAGGATTATTACGTGAATAGTTATTAGGATAATTATTTAGCTTATTATAATAGTATTAAGTAATGCATTTGAATTTAAAGAAAACTTATGCAATTATTGTAAACTAAACCAGTGTTTCTATTGATTGTATGTTAAAATTCTAGTATAGGTCTTTAAGAAGTAGAGTATGTATTTACAGTCATCCAGATTGCTAGTTTCTCTACATTCAGAATGGTCATTAGGAGGTAAACAGAAATCATGGTGGAGGGACTTAATTACGGTTGTTCTGCAATACAGTCATGGGCAGGTCACCAATGGGTAATACATGCCTATGCTGACTGCAGCATTTGCTTTCATTGTCAGTGTATGTTGTGCTGTGTTGTCTCTTCTATTGCCCCAGCTACCAAAAAATGGAACTGTTGATAAAATGGAACAGAAAACACCATGATGGTGTCCTTAAAACCTTAATCACTTATTTGTTTGTTCTTAGACAGAACAAATGACAAATTGCATTTAATATTACTACAGTAAATATAGTACGCACACAAGTTTGTGTGGTAATATGTACCTCTCTCTCTCTCTCTCTCTCTCTCTCTCTCATGACATTTAATATCTTTTATAAATAAATATATTTATTACTGGTAGATATAACTATAGCATAATTTTCCACATTACTTTTACATTTTTTTCCTATGGAACCAACAAATTCTATACATTTTTCCGACATGCACTAGCGACATCCACTAGCAAGATTTCTTTAGTGGTGGTGGTCATATCATGTAATATATCTTGATCATGTTATATATAACATTTATAACATTTTTACTATCTTGTATCCTAACATGTCAAATTTTAATAACTAACAACTATTTAAAAAAAGAGCCATATTCACTTGAATATGTTGATTTATTTTCAATACATTGCCATTTATTGTCACCATCTCCCTCTACAACTCATCAACTACTTATGTATAGTGTTTTGTGAAAAAACAGTCAGTCACCATGTGGACTAGTTTCTGTGGTCCTTTATAACATAGTCTTTGCTTTGACTAGTTGCTGACATGTCATTGGTTTTGCAAAAAGATTGGGTATGCAGATATGGGATTTGCAGGTTTTGGTAATTGTGATAGAATGATGGTTAACAAGTGATGGCTGTTGTATGAAGTTATTGGTGTTAATTAGTGGAGTTAATAAGTTGATGCTCGTTTTGTGAAATGAACATTTAACAAGTTCCATTAACATTTAACCAGGCTTTATATATCTTAGGTTTTTTAAGAAATTCCATTCTTAGTCTATTGATTTTTAATGGGACTGGGTTGTAATAGTTAGATCTGCTACAATACAATAGGTGAATATATTTATTTATAGGGCGTATTTTAATTTATCTCAGCATTCAAATGTGTGGGTAGCTTGCATAATAATTCAGCAATCATTTGTGTGGGAATTTTCTTACTGAAAAAGTGCAACAGTTGTTTCATAAAACATTGGAATGGGATGTTTGGGTGTGGGTATCTCAGATAAAGGCTCAGGGTTGTGTAAAGGAATGCTGTCCGTATTATGTTTGTGCAGGATCTGTTTCAGTCACTGTCGCCCTCTGAGGGCAAAGCAGAGAAAGTGGAGAGCAAAGGGTGGGGTCCTGTTTTGAAGGAAAAGGAAAAAAGGCTGTTTCAGTAGCCTAAAGCACTATAGTATTTCCAGATTTTTATGTGCATTATTAATATGAAAAGTAATGACGACAATTGTTTTGTTGATTCCATAAATTCATTACCACATTTTCAACACTGGATAGCAGGAGAATTTTTTTTACCTTTATTTTATGCATAATCTATTCTTGTACTCTTAAAGTGTAATTATTTACATTTTCCTTTAACATTTTTTTTTTTCAGAAAACGAGAAGTGTGGCAGAGGAAGGTGTCTGATAGTGCTTGAGCTCCTGGTACGTTACTTTTTTAATATTCAAAAAGCTTTAGATTTTGGTTAAAATCATTGAAACAGTGGAGTAACAACAGACATTTTGTACCATCCATTGTTTGTATGTATGTATGTATGTATGCATGTATGTGTGTGTGTGTTTGTGTGTGTGTATATGTATATATATATATATATATATATATATATATATATATATATATATATATGTGTCAGTAGTATATATACAAGTGTCAAAATCAACTGATCAAGTGTCGTGCCACTGAAGCATTTAAAATATCACACAGTAAATCATAGGTTAATTATTAGACCAAAACTTAGAATGCTGTCCATAAAAGGCGTGTTTGACTGCAGTACAAGGCTTGCACACGGAAATATGACACTTCTTACCCACTCCCTGTACTATGACTTTGCCACCTGTTCCAAAAGCTTCTGCATGTGAAATTGTTTGCTTAGAATTAAAGCCCAACTCTACCACTTAAACAAATAGTACAGAACAGTACATACATATATCCCAGAAACATCTAGACCTATTCTTTGTGAATGTCATACCATAATTATTCAAAGATGTATTTTTTTGTATGTTCTTGTATTTCAAACCTTTTTTTCTGGCAGTTATTCCTTATTTTCCTTTTCTGTTTCTTTTTAACTCCTCAGTTTCTTTTCATTCTTTAATTATTAGATAACATTTAAATGGCATAAGTCATGTACTTATTTCTCCTCCCAATTGTAGTACTTGGACTTATTGGCAGGAATTTTTCAAAGCCATGAAAACATTACGCTGGTTAAAAGAGAGGTGTGGAGACATTCTGGCATTGCGACAAAACATCCTCGAAACAGGAGAGGAATAATAAGACACTCCTACACTTGCTGGGAGTAGAAATGCAACAGTGCTTCGTTTTTCCTCCTGTTGATTTTTGTAAATACCTATGCCAGACATCAAATAATGAGCCTTACTTCAGATGTGGAATACATAAATTCCATTGGTTCTTTTCAGTTGGGAGACTCTATAGTCTATTATACATTATTATAGTTTATAAAATGTTTAATAGAATTGAGAGATCAAAAATAGTTTAGGATGGAGAGATAATCTATTCTGTAGACTGCAGCTAATTTGCACAGCTTCCACACTAGCATTGCACTAGCATCTGTTACAAAATTCCATATGTTACTTATTTGTTGTAGCCCTATTTGATGGCAGACATCACTGTATTTTGTCTGCAGTTTTGCGGGCCTGCTAACCTCCATACATTTTACATAGGAGCTACACATTTTATCATCAGTGTATTATGTATTTTGTCAGTGTATTATGCACTTATAATATGTAAAAAAAAAAAACAGTCGTCTTTTTCCTCCAAGTCAAAACAGCAGATGTGCCAATTGACCTAGCAGTCTAAAAGAATGAATAACTGCACAGGTGTACTCTTGTATTAACTGCCACGCCCTAGAAGCCTTGCCCCCTTCCCCATCTCACATTAGTAATATGGAATTTTTTTTAACAAGAATATACATAGCTGAAATCAAATGACTCTTTTTCTTAGGCATGTCATTGAACATTGAACAGTCAAAAATGACACTCTTGACATAAGGGTGTCTATAGTCCATAATTTTATAAAAAACAACACTACAAAACATTTTAATGGAATTGATCATTAAAAAGTGATTTAAAAATGTTTTCAGTCACCACAGTGAAGGTACACTGTGTCTGTGTACAGGGATTTTATGTTAACCACCAGGCCAGGTGCTTGGGGTTGGTAGATCTGAGTCTTGCATGTCTGGTTGTTGAGAAGTTACTTGAAGACTTGATACTGCTGTAAATAGTTGTTTTATTCTACCTAGTACTGATCAAAACTTAAATAATAGTATTATAGGCTGGGATTTGGAAATGGACTTTTGACCTCTTCCCCAATTATGGATGCTTTATATTATAATTTGCATAGTGACATGGATTATGACTGACTGGTGCCCTGTCCAAAGTACACTCCTGCCTTGCATCAGTTTTCCTAGCATAAGTTTTGGATTCACTGTGAATCCAGAACTTATGGTCAGGTCAGAATAAGTGGTTATTGTAGACTAATGAATGAATGTGCGTTATATGTTATGAAGTGATGCAAGATTCGTAATTGAAACTTTTATTCATTGTCATCCTGGGTTTCCATGCTTAAACCTCAAAAAGACATCAACTGAAGATTTATGTGTTTACTACATTTCACCAGTTGTTAACATAATGGTATAGTACTGGTTTATTAACCTGTAGGTCACAGCCCTCCTGTGGGGTATGGTGGTACTGCACATGGTCTCTCTCTCTCTCTCTCTCTCTCTCTCTCTCTCTCTCTCTCTCTCTCTCTCTCTCGTATCATGAATATATAAATATAATAATACTGGTAGTATAAATTATATGAATAAATATTTAAATTAAATAAAAAAATTTTGAGGAACTGATTGGACATCATCTTTCTTAATGTAAATTCTTTTTGAGGCCTATTAAGATTAATGTAAGATGTAACATTAAATGTTTTTTGTAATGTTTTTACGAAAATTACAATTATTGAGTCTCAATCTATAAATGTTTGGAAACCTCTATATTATAAATTTTGGGTTATCACTGACTTTATGGAGCTCTTTATTTTCACAATAGATATGTTATAATTTATATAGATTTACAATATTTGTTTAGGAAATATCTTATGAGACATGCTTCAGGCCTCAGAATATATGACCCTTGTCAGCTAGTTGGTTGCTAATGGAACCTTATACAAAGAGAAAGGGCTCATAATACAGAAAATCAGTTTAGAAAGGAATGAGAGGAGGCTATCCCCAGTGAACAGCTGTAGTTCTAGCTGTGGTCACAAGCTGCTAGGTAGATAACTCCTTATCATATTCATGTTGGCAGAAGTGCACAGCCAAGTTTTTATTGCAATATGATGGCTGTATTTATAAGAATCTTTAAAATATCTTCACATATACTGTATGCATTCTTTATATTAATGCACTTTATATGTATAGAACAGTGATTAAAAGGAAAAAGAACACTACTGTCTTGTATTTTGGCCTACCATGAACCTCCAGAACAGCTTCAGTATGCCTTGGTAAAGTGTGTAAAAACTGTACTGGAGGGATGAGCACCGTTCTCCCAAAAGACAATCACTCAGATGGTGTTTTGACGAAGCTCATAAACTTGAGGACAGAAATGATAAACAATGAAATTTTTGACCACAGAATGAAGGTGATCAGTCAGAATAATTTTGTATTGATTTCTATTGATTTGGTAACAAGTGGACCATAACCATCGCATCATAACATCGTACCATCACAGCATAAAGGAGCCTCTGGCATTTTCCTTAAATTTGGTGTGTAAGTAGAAAGGAAGGGCTTAAATCCCAGAGCTTTGGAACTATTCACAGCTCAACAATGAGTTAAATACTGTTTTAGTAACTAAGTAGTATACTGTTGTGACTTAATGTTGTCTGTGTAAATTTGACAATTTTTTTCAGTAAATAAGAGAGATTGTACAGGGACGTTCAGAGAAACAATTTGATCCAGACTGTTCTGGTTCTTGTAGATGGACTGCTGGAAAACATTTCACAGTGTTGTAAAAATATGCATGTAGGTGTATTCATAGTCAAAAGGTCTCATTTAGCTAATAGCTGAGTGGCTGGTTGAGGAGGTGGTACTAATAAAACAATGAAATGTTTGTGTTTGAAGTTGGAATGGCGGGCCCACATGTTTACTGTGCAGTCCTACAGAAATACTTATTACACATTGGATGCCTAGTAATACAATTGTTTTTTTATTTTGTATGAATATTTGAATGATTACATGCCGAAACTTGTACTGAACTGATATGACCTTGGTTGAAAACTTTTTTATGGTACTCCAATTTTTAGAAAATTTACATTTATTTATGTTAAAATTCTGAAATGTTTATATATTTAATATTTGTGTAAAATTCCATTTAAAATGTAAAGCCATACACTCTTGTATTGGTGTTTTTAAACAGTGTACTTTAGCTGTTTAAATGCATTATATGCGTAAAATCATTATTCTCTGTTCTGGAACCTGTTCTGAGGTGTGTTCAGGCTTTTTTTTTCTTGAAGGTAGCCAACTATGTTAATATAGACCCATTTAGAAAAGTTCTGATCTTTTGTTTTGTATAATTTCAGGGAGAGATACTTGGGATAAGCCCATTCGAGTGGATAACTCAAGGGGAAACAGAGCTCAAGGATTTGAAGTAAGCATGTTTGTTGTATATCAAATGTTAAATTACAGTTTAATCACAAAAAAAAGAAAAGCATTATTCTGTGCAATTTAACTATACTATTAAATTCTTGATTAAATACTAAATAATATTAAACATTTTATGATTATAAAAATTGATAGATTTAAAAAGCAAGATCCCCCATTCTTCTGTTGTTTGCTGTGAACATTACTTCAAGCTCTTGACTTGCATCTGTGTGATTTTATGTAGTGTGCTGCTGCCACATGATTGGCTAATAACTGCATACATGAGCAGGTGTATGAATGCATACATGCACAGATATATACATAATACATACCCATTTTTGGATCCTGTCAATTATTCATTATGTATTTTTATCATTTATTGTTAAAAACCACAGTAGATGTATGTAGTTTGCCATGGATATATTGCACTTTGGTTATGTACAGAAGTATGCAGTAGTTAGCAGTATATTACATGATGTGTCTGGCATTACACACATTTGTGCTTAACCCTTTAATGTCTGCAACAAAACTTTTTTCTTTAAAAGATTTACTTAGGTCAATAATATAGTATTTGTAAAAATTTATATATATGTATAATATAATATATATTTTTTAACAGACCCCATAATTATTTAAATATTGGCCTCGACCACACGGTTGAGAAGTCCCTTTGTGACTTAAAATGTGGGCTACCAAGAGATTGAACAGAACATTAAAGGGTTAAATAGAAGTTGCTTTCGGCTGCTCCCTGTTCGGGGTCGCCACAGCGGACCAACTGGTCTGCACAAGAACTTGGCACAGATTTTACGCTGGATGCCCTTTCTGACACAACCCTTCCATTTTTCTGGGCCTGAGACCGGCACTGCATCCAGTGGCTGGGGTTTGGGCTTTGGCTGGGAAATGAACCCGGGCCTTCCGCGTGGTAGGCCAGAAACCTACCACTGAGCCACCAATGCCCCACACATTTGTGCATTTGTGCATCTTTTAAAATAAAATTAAAATGTTGACTCAGAAACCCCAATTTACTAGCAGGTCTCCAGCCAGCTAGCTAATTTAACTGATTCAAATCATATTAGGCTATTTGGGATATGAGAACATGAGGGTATTTCCTAAATTCACATTTATATACAGGAGTGGACAAATAATATATTCATTAGCTAACCCAAAGGGCTTGTAAAAGCCCCAGTCTGCTGCTCAGTTCTATGTTTTAATTACCCAGAAACCTAGCTGACTAGGCTAAAAATTAAGTGCTGTAATACAGACAAATAAAAGAATATAAATTCACTCCCATTGAGGGAGTGACTGAATACACATTGATGGTGATTATCCTCTACTTTTGAAATCTTTTATGTAGCATATTTATTTGTGATCTTGACAGAAGTTATTGGTGTTGATCAACATTTTAGCTATGAGAAATGGTGTTCTTTCCTAACATCACATGTAAAAAATTCTTTATCTTTTCTTATCTGTAAAGTAACTATAAGGTGCTAGCAGAAGGGTTATGTGGGAGCTTTTGGTTGCTAACCGGCAACACACAACAAATAACAACAAAATGATGGCTGCTTGTCCCAGGTGCTCTGACTAGTGATTGGCTTACCAATAATGTATATTGTGCCTTATGTGCTGCTCCAAGACCCTAGAGAAACTTAATTTCACTCCAATGTATGTAAGTTCTATGGTTGGATGAGAAGAAAAAAAAATCCATTATATTTGATATTCAGAAATTCTGACACTTTTTATGTCTATAGGATAAACATTTAAATTCAAATTCATTACATCTTTTAAATACTGTCCCCTCTCAATGTATTAGATCAGCAAGGCCACAGACCCCTCATGCAAATCTTGCGGCATAATGAAGTTACTCCCAATTTGATTGGATGTGTTTCTCATGTACTTAGTACTTACATGAATTGGCAGAAGGTTTCTGTAGATTTCTGATTATTAATAAATATTTGTGAGCCCATTCCAGAAGCAACCATGCATGCCCACGCCATGACACTACCTCCACCATGCATGACTGAGCTTGTATGTTTCTCTGTACTTTGGCCTTTCCATCAATTTCATAGAAGTTAATCTTTGTTCCAGTCTTTTGTATTGGTATTTCTTCTGGCCTTCTGATTATTATTGCTGACCACAAAAAGGTTTGAATTTTATGATATGACCTCTGCATTACTGTTCAAAGTCTTCAAATGGTGTATTATGATATCCTCACCCCTGCCCTGTGGAGGTTGTTTGTGATGTTACTGACTGATGTTTTTGGATCTTTCTTCACAACTCTCACAATATTTCTGTTATCAATTACTGTTTTCCTTGTCTGACTGGTTCATTGTCTATTTGTTAGTATACTGTCGGTTTCTTTCTTTTTCAGGACATTTGAAATAGTTGTATTTGCTATGCCCAATGCTTGTACAATGACTGATTTCTCTCTTTTCTCAGCTTTAAAATGACTTGCTTTTCTCCCATAGATAACTCTCTGGTTATCTAGTTATGCTCTAGTTATGTTGGTTTATCCTTGTTAACAAAATATAGTTGAAACCCCCAGGGACTCAAGTAGACATTCAGAGCTATTAATTGTTTAAACAGTTAATCTTACAGGGCAGATCTGGACAATAAGAAACACCTGTCAGGTGCATATTCCAATAGGTTGATGATTTTGAAAATAGGTAGGTTCAAATAGAAGGTGCCATGTTCCAAGTTTTTTAAAACTTTGAGATACCTAGTTATATAACAAATCATGTGGCAACAGCAAAATGCACGAAATTTCATAGATACACGTTAATGTTCATATCAGAAAACACTTACATTCACAGCTAGGTATTTCAGGTGAGCATGTAAAAAACATGGAACCTTGAGGTGGATGGGCTACAACAGCAGAATACCACATTGGGCTCCATACCTGTCAAACAAGAACAGGAATCATTGGCACAGGCTCACAGAACCCAGGCAGTTGAGAAAAGTTAGAAAGAAATTTAGATAGAAAAGTAGTCTAAATGTCCATTTTTCATTAGTCTGTGCTTATGATGGTTACAAGGTATGGATCTTGGTCTTTTGCTCTCATTGCCTCTCCACCTTAAGGTTTGATCCCAAGATGCTTTTCTGCTCCTTTTTGATTTAATCAAACAAAGACCCTACCCACGCAATATATTAAATATAATATACACAGTGTATATATATATATATATATATATATATATATATATATATATATATATATATATATATATATATATATATATATATATATATATATAATATAGAAAGATAGAGAAAAGTCTATCTGTCTGTCTATCTATCTATTTATATATCTATCTATTTCCAGGAATATATAAAATTCCCAAGAGATCAGATTTTCTGAAATACCCATTCCAGCTAATTTGTTACTTACAATCATGCCATGGTTAAAGGGTTAATCACACTTTTTTGCTGATTAGATAAATGTATGAATGTGCAGGGTTGTACAGGTGTTCCTAACAAAGTGGATGGGGTGTGTGTGTGAGAAGGTTGATGGTTTTCCTTTGTTAAATAGCTTTTCTTTTCTCCTTTTCAAGATGGCTGATGAAGACACAAGAGAAGTGCTCTTCCCTCAGTGGATGGGCCCTGATAAACATGGGCTTACAATAGAGCAAAAGGGTCATGGAGAAATTTTTGTTAAGGAAGTGAAAGAAGAATCCCCTGCTGCTCATACTGGGAGAGTATTTGAAGGTAGATGATTGCATGCAATCTTCTACAATCGTGCTTATTCATAACACGTGGGACTTTAATTTTTCCAAATTGAATATGCATCTGATATCTAATTAATGTAATCTAATGTCTTATTGTCAAAGGTGATCAAATTGTTGGTGCCACGATCTACTTTGAGAATATGAGCTCAGAAGAAACAGCAGACTTATTGAAGACGCTTAACAAACACAAAGTCGGACTAAAACTACAGCACAAGACGGGAGACAAATCGCCTTGTCGCTCTCCCATGGGCACATTGTCATGGGAAGCACGAACTGGATTTGGAGGTTCTAGTCCCGATATCATCCTGGTATATTTGTATTTTGTTACTCTTGCTTTTCAACAATCTGTCTTGTATTATATTGTAGGTTAATGATAGATTCTCATGGTCCAGCTTCTTCAGTGTCAGAAATGCCAGATGTCAGATACTCCTATTTAAACCCGTGGAAATTGAAAAAAAAAAAAAATCAATCAGCCTCCTGATTCTTTTTCAACAGATTGTATAGGTTTATGACTCCTGTTAAACTATACTGTAATTTCAGTTACAATTACCTGTTTATTCTTAGTTGAGTTATATCATATTTGATTCTGGTTCTATTTATAACTGACTCTTAATTTTACTGAAAAATAATTTTACTGAAATTATTATAATAGTTACTGAGTAGTAAAAATGAATAGTTGAATAACAAGCCAATAAGGGTCACTGGGTAATTGTTACTTATGAACAACACTGACAAGTTGATTTGAGTTGAGAAAGACCAACCTTAATATTTGTTTACCTATTAAGTAAAATCTTTGATTGCCTATTTCACAGTTTAGTTAACAAGGAAATTTGCAATTTATGATAAATTAGTGTAAAATTTTTGTTTGTGTTTAATAAAATATTACATTACATGAAACTATTTACCTTTAATTTGTGTCTCTGCAGAGTGGGGATGATGAGGAATACAGAAGAATCTACACTAAGAAAATTAAGCCCAGACTGAAATCTGAGGACCTTGCGGAAGGAGTTGATGTACGTACAGAACGTCACAGCAGCACGAGCAGTGATGGCAGCACCATTACAACCATTACCCGCCGTATCACTACATACACTGTGGACATACCAGGGGGACCTGGCCAACAACAGATTGATATTTCAAGCCCAGAATTCAAAATTAATGTTTCAGAGGGGGGCTCTGCTCAAATTAAATTGCCTCATGGAAACATAATAAGCAGGGCCAGTGGGCAAGAGGCTTTAGATCTGGGAGAAGGTAGATTAAGAGATTCAGAAGGCTCCTCTGAGAAGCACTGGAGTACAGCACATGTCAAAACATCATTTACAACAAAAGGAACAGAGGGAAGTGGGAAAGATATGAAATTTAATATATATGACACTGGATTGTCAGCAGCAAAAGCACATGGGGGGGAAGGGTCTTCAGAATTGATTCAACATGATAATAGTAAAAGCGGCCAAGGCTCATTCACATCAGACACAAACACAGGTCATGCTGATCTCTCAGTTAAACTTGGCATAGGGACAGATGAGTATCAGGTAAGCAATAGTGATCATTTGTTGAAAATGAAACACGGGGTTACCATTTCAGGTAAAGAAGCTGAAAAGGATATCGAATCACCCAAAGGGAACATTACAGGTGCAGGGGAATCAGAAGTAGGAATGAAGATGTCAAAAATAAGTGTGTCATCAATTGAAATTAAGGGTCCAAAGGCTGCAGATGTTAATATTAAAGGTCCAAAGGTGAAAGGTGAAGTTGACATAAAAGGACTGGACATAGACATGTCAACAGATGTTGACACTGAGGTACCTGAGGGAAAAGCGAAGGTGCCATCCATTGCTGGTCCAAAGATCTCCATGAGCGATGTAGATGTGAAGCTTAAAGGCTGTAATATTAAATCAGATGCAAAAGTTGAAGGGGACATAAAGGCACCGAAAGTAGACATTGAAGGTCCACATGTTGATATTGAAGGACCTGAAGGAGGATTCAAAATCCCAAAAATCAAGATGCCTTATTTTGGATTTAGAGGTCCAAAGATGGAGGAGCCTGATGTTGATGCTAGTCTTCCCAAAGCTGAAGTTAATGTTTCAGTACCAAAATTTGAAGGGGACATCAAAGGTCCAGAAATTGATATTCAAGGCCATGAAGGTGGAGTTAAAATGCAAAAAATGAAAATGTCATCATTTGGAGTTAAAGGTCCAAAGGTTGAAGGGCCTGATGTAGATCTTCCAGAAGTTAAAGTGGACATAAAAGAACCATCTGTAGATATCAAAGCACCAGATGTTGACATTGAGGGACCTGAGGGAAAAGTGAAGGGTGCAAAATTTAAGATGCCATCCATTTCTGGTTCACAGATCTCCATGCCGGATGTGGATTTCAACGTCAAGGGCTCTAAGGTGAAAGGAGAAGTTGATGCTTCAGTTCCAAAACTTAAAGGGGATATTAGAGCACCAAAAGTAGACATCAAATGTCCAGATGTTGATATTGAGGGGCCTGAAGGCGGATTCAAAATGGCGAAAATTAAAATGCCATCATTTGGACTTAAAGGTCCAAAGGTCGAAGGGCCGGCTGTAGATGTGAATCTTCCAGAAGGTAAAGTTGACATCAAAGGACCATCCATAGACATCAAGGCACCAGATGTTGATATTGAAGGACCTGAAGGAAAAGTGAAGGGTCTAAAATTTAAGACGCCATCTATTTCTGGTCCAAAGATCTCCATGCCGGATGTGGATTTCAACCTCAAGGGCCCAAAGGTGAAAGGAGAAGTTGATGTTTCAGTTCCAAAACTCGAAGGGGATATAAAAGCACCAAAAATAGACATCAAAGGTCCCGAGGTTGATATTGAGGGTACAGAAGGCGGATTCAAAATGCCAAAAATTAAAATGTCGTCAGTTGGAATTAAAGGTCCAAAGGCCGAAGGGCCTGATGTAAATCTTCCAAAAGCTGAAGTTGACATCAAAGGACCATCCATAGACATCAAGGCCCCAGACCTTGACATTGAGGGACCAGAGGGAAAAGTGAAGGGTCCAAAATTCAAGATGCCATCCATATCTGGCCCAAAGATCTCCATGCCAGATGTGGATTTTAACCTCAAGGGCCCAAAGGCGAAAGGAGATGTTGATGTTTCAGTACCAAGACTCGAAGGGGATATAAAAGCACCAAAAGTAGACATCAAAGGTCCCGAGGTTGATATTGAGGGTCCGGAAGGTGGATTCAAAATGCCAAAATTTAAAATACCACCATTTGGACTTAAAGGTCCAAAGGTCGAAGGGCCTGATGTAGATTTAAATCTTCCAGAAGGTGATCTGGACATCAAAGGACCATCCATAGACATCAAGGCTCCAGACGTTGATATTGAGGGACCTGACGGGAAAAATAAAGGGTCCAAAATTCAAGATGCCATCCATTTCTGGTCCAAAGATCTCTATGCCAGATGTGGATTTCAACCTCAAGGGCCCAAAGGTGAAAGGAGAAGTTGATGTTTCAGTTCCAAAACTCGAAGGGGATATAAAAGCACCAAAAGTTGACATCAAAGGTCCCGAGGTTGATATTGCGGGTCCAGAAGGCGGATTCAAAATGCCAAAAATTAAAATGCCGTCTTTTGGGAAACTTAAAGGTCCGAAGGTTGAAGGGCCTGATGTAAATCTTCCAGAAGGTGAATTTGGGACATCAAAGGACCACCCTGTAGACATCAAGGCCCCAGACCTTGATATTGAGGGACCTGAGGGAAAAATAAAGGGTCCAAAATTCAAGATGCCATCCATTTCTGGTCCAAAGATCCCCTATGCCTGATGTGGATTTCAACCTCAAGGGCCCTAAGGTAAAAGGGAGATATTGATGTTTCAGTTCCAAAACTCGAAGGGGATATAAAAGCACCAAAAGTAGACATCAAAGGTCCCGAGGTTGATATTGAGGGTCCGGAAGGCGGATTCAAAATGCCAAAAATTAAAATGCCATCATTTGGACTTAAAGGTCCAAAGGTCGAAGGGCCTGATGTAGATTTAAATCTTCCAGAAGGTGATCTGGACATCAAAGGACCATCTGTAGACATCAAGGCTCCAGACCTTGATATTGAGGGACCTGAGGGAAAAATAAAGGGTCCAAAATTCAAGATGCCATCCATTTCTGGTCCAAAGATCTCCATGCCTGATGTGGATTTCAACCTCAAGGGCCCTAAGGTGAAAGGAGATGTTGATGTTTCAGTTCCAAAACTCGAAGGGGATATAAAAGCACCAAAAGTAGACATCAAAGGTCCCGAGGTTGATATTGAGGGTCCAGAAGGCGGATTCAAAATGCCAAAAATTAAAATGCCATCATTTGGACTTAAAGGTCCAAAGGTCGAAGGGCCTGATGTAGATTTAAATCTTCCAGAAGGTGATCTGGACATCAAAGGACCATCTAGACATCAAGGCTCCAGACTTGATATTGAGGGACCTGACGGAAAAATAAAGGGTCCAAAATTCAAGATGCCATCCATTTCTGGTCCAAAGATCTCTATGCCAGATGTGGATTTCAACCTCAAGGGCCCAAAGGTGAAAGGAGAAGTTGATGTTTCAGTTCCAAAACTCGAAGGGGATATAAAAGCACCAAAAGTTGACATCAAAGGTCCCGAGGTTGATATTGAGGGTACAGAAGGCGGATTCAAAATGCCAAAAATTAAAATGCCGTCAGTTGGAATTAAAGGACCGAAGGTTGAAGGGCCTGATGTAAATCTCCCAAAAGCTGAAGTTGACATAAAAGGACCATCTGTAGACATCAAGGCCCCAGACCTTGACATTGAGGGACCTGACGGAAAAATAAAGGGTCCAAAATTCAAGATGCCATCCATTTCTGGTCCAAAGATCTCTATGCCAGATGTGGATTTCAACCTCAAGGGCCCAAAGGTGAAAGGAGAAGTTGATGTTTCAGTTCCAAAACTCGAAGGGGATATAAAAGCACCAAAAGTTGACATCAAAGGTCCCGAGGTTGATATTGCGGGTACAGAAGGCGGATTCAAAATGCCAAAAATTAAAATGCCGTCAGTTGGAATTAAAGGACCGAAGGTTGAAGGGCCTGATGTAAATCTCCCAAAAGCTGAAGTTGACATCAAAGGACCATCCATAGACATCAAGGCTCCAGACATTGATATTGAGGGACCAGAGGGAAAAATAAAGGGTCCAAAATTCAAGATGCCATCAATTTCTGGTCCAAAGATCTCCATGCCTGATGTGGATTTCAATCTCAAGGGCCCTAAGGTGAAAGGAGATGTTGATGTTTCAGTTCCAAAACTCGAAGGGGATCTAAAAGCACCAAAAGTAGACATCAAAGGTCCCGAGGTTGATATTGAGGGTCCAGAAGGCGGATTCAAAATGCCAAAAATTAAAATGCCGTCACTTGGAATTAAAGGTCCAAAGGTTGAAGGGCCTGATGTAAATCTCCCTAAATCTGAAGTTGACATCAAAGGACCATCCATAGACATCAAGGCCCGACCTTGATATTGAGGGACCGAGGGAAAAATAAAGGGTTCAAAATTCAAGATGCCATCCATTTCTGGTCCAAAGATCTCCATGCCTGATTGGATTTCAATCTCAAGGGCCCAAGGTAAAGGAGAGTTGATGTTTCAGTTCCAAAACTCGAAGGGGATTAAAAGCACCAAAAGTAGACATCAAAGGTCCGAGGTTGATATTGAGGTCCAGAAGGCGGATTCAAAATGCCAAAAATTAAAATGCCGTCATTGGATTAAAGGCCAAAGGTGAAGGGCCTGATGTAAATCTCCCAAACTGAAGTTGACATAAAGGGCCATCCATAGACATCAAGGCCCCGACCTTGAATTGAGGGACCTGAGGGAAAAATAAAGGGTTCAAAATTCAAGATGCCATCCATTTCTGGTCCAAAGATCTCATGCCGATGTGGATTTCAACTCAAGGGCCCAAGGTGAAGGGAGATATTGATGTTTCAGTTCCAAAACTCGAAGGGGATATAAAAGCACCAAAAGTAGACATCAAAGGTCCGATTTTGATATTGCGGTCCAGAAGGGGATTCAAAATGCCAAAATTTAAAATGCCTCATTTGGACTTAAAGGTCCAAAGGTTGAAGGGCCTGATGTAGATTAAATCTCCAAAGGTGATATGACATAAAGGACCATCCTAGACATCAAGGCCCAGACTTGAATTGAGGGACCGAGGGAAAAATAAAGGGTCCAAAATTCAAGATGCCATCCATTTCTGGTCCAAAGATCTCATGCCAGATGTGGATTTCAACCTCAAGGGCCCTAAGGTGAAGGAGATTTGATGTTTCAGTTCCAAAACTCGAAGGGGATATAAAAGCACCAAAAGTAGACATCAAAGGTCCAAATTTTGATATTGCGGGTCCGGAAGGGGATTCAAAATGCCAAAAATTAAAATGCCATCATTTGGATTTAAAGGTCCAAAGGTCGAAGGGCCTGATGTAGATGTAAATCTTCCAGAAGGTGATTGGACATCAAAGGACCATCCTAGACATCAAGGCTCCAGAGTTGATATTGAGGGACCAGAAGGAAAAATAAAGGGTCCAAAATTCAAGATGCCATCCATTCTGGTCCAAAGATCTCCATGCCTGATGTGGATTTCAACCTCAAGGGCCCTAAGGTGAAAGGAGATGTTGATGTTTCAGTTCCAAAACTCGAAGGGGATATAAAAGACCAAAAGTAGACATCAAAGGTCCAAATGTTGATATTGCGGGTCCGGAAGGCGGATTCAAAATGCCAAAAATTAAAATGCCATCATTTGGATTTAAAGGTCCAAAGGTCGAAGGGCCTGATGTAGATGTAAATCTTCCAGAAGGTGATCTGGACATCAAAGGACCATCCATAGACATCAAGGCTCCAGACGTTGATATTGAAGGACCTGAGGGAAAAATAAAGGGTCCAAAATTCAAGATGCCATCCATTTCTGGTCCAAAGATCTCCATGCCTGACATGGATTTCAACCTCAAGGGCCCAAAGGTGAAGGGAGGTGTTGATGTTTCAGTTCCAAAACTCGAAGGGGATCTAAACGCACCAAAAGTAGACATCAAAGGTCCAGATGTTGATATTGAGGGTCCTGAAGGCGGATTCAAAATGCCAAAAATTAAAATGCCATCATTTGGACTTAAAGGTCCAAAGGTCGAAGGGCCTGATGTAGATGTAAATCTTCCAGAAGGTGATCTGGACATCAAAGGACCATCCATAGACATCAAGGCTCCAGACGTTGATATTGAGGGACCTGAGGGAAAAATAAAGGGTCCAAAATTCAAGATGCCATCCATTTCTGGTCCAAAGATCTCCATGCCTGATATGGACTTCAACCTCAAGGGCCCTAAGGTGAAAGGAGATGTTGATGTTTCAGTTCCAAAACTTGAAGGGGATATAAAAGCACCAAAAATAGACATCAAAGGTCCAGACGTTGATATTGAGGCTCCTGGAGGCGGATTCAAAATGCCAAAAATTAAAATGCCGTCACTTGGAATTAAAGGTCCAAAGGTTGAAGGGCCTGATGTAAATCTCCCTAAATCTGAAGTTTGATATGAAAGGACTTTCCCTAGATATAAAGGGGCTCCAGAAATTGAGGGACCTGGGGGAAAAAAGTAAAGGGGTCCTAAAGTTGATATCCATTGGTCCAAAGTTCCTCCGATTTTTGGAGTGTAAAGTTTAAGAACCCCCAAAAGTTAAAAGGAGATGTTGATGTTTCAGTTCCAAAACTCGAAGGGGATCTAAAAGCACCAAATAGACATCAAGGTCCAGACTGTTGATATTGAGGGTCCGAGGGCGGATTCAAAATGCCAAAATTAAAATGCCATCATTTGGATTTAAAGGTCCAAACTTGAAGGCCTGACATTGAGCTCCAAAGGTGACTGTTGATCATGAAAGGACTTTCCCATAGAAAAGTCCACGTTGATATTGAGGGACCTGAGGGAAAAATAAAGGTCCAAAATTAAGATGCCATCCGTTCAGGGCCAAAGATTCACCTGATGTGGATTTTAATCTAAGGCCAAAGTAAAGGATGGTTGAATCTCAGTTCCCAAAATCGAAGGGAGATTAAGCCCAAAATAGAATAAGGCCAGATGTTGAGATGCAAGGTCCAGGGGTGGATTTAAATGCCAAAATTAAAATGCCATCATTTGGTCTCAAAGGCCCTAAAGCGTTGAGGGCCCTGATGTGACTTAAATTTACCAAAGGCAGATTTGAATCAAAGGCCAAACATGAATTAAGCTCCGATGTTGATATTGAAGGACCAGAAGGAAAAATAAAGGTCCAAAATTCAAGATGCCACCATTCAGGCCAAAGATTCTATGCCTGATGTGGATTTAATCTTAAAGGCCCTAAAGTAAAAGGGGATGTGGATGTCTCAGTTCCCAAATTCGAAGGTGAATAAAAGCACCAAAAGTTGAAATTGAAGGTCCGATTTGGATGTTGAAGGACCAGGGGATTTAAGATGCCTAAAATGAAAATGCCATCATTTGGGCTCAAAGGTCCAAGGTTGAGGGACCTGATGTTGACTGTAAATCTACCAAAGGCAGATATTGACATCAAAGGCCCTAAGACTTGATTCAAAGCCCAGATATTGACATTGAAGGACCAGAAGGGAAAATCAAAGGTCCCAAATTCAAAATGCCAACCATATCAGGTCCAAAGATCTCAATGCCTGATGTGGACTTTAATCTTAAAGGCCCTAAATTAAAAGGGGATGTGGATGTCTCTGTTCCAAAGATTGAGGGTGACTTAAAAGCACCGAAAGTTGAAATCGAAGGTCCGGATTTGGATGTTGAAGGACCAGGAGGAGGCTTTAAGATGCCTAAAATGAAAATGCCATCATTTGGGTTAAAGGTCCAAAGTTGAAGGCCTGATATTGATGTAAATCTACCAAAGGCAGATATTGATGTGAAAGGCCCCTAAGATTGATCTCCAAAGCCCAGATATTGACATTGAAGGACCAGAAGGGAAAAGTCAAAGGTCCCAAATTAAAATGCCAACCATATCAGGTCCAAAGATCTCAATGCCTGATGTGGACTTTAATCTTAAAAGGCCCTAAATTAAAAGGGGATGTGGATGTCTCTGTTCCAAAGATTGAGGGTGACTTAAAGCACCGAAAGTTGAAATCGAAGGTCCGGATTTGGATGTTGAAGGACCAGGAGGAGGCTTTAAGATGCCTAAAATGAAAATGCCATCATTTGGGCTAAAAGGTCCTAAAGTTGAAGGCCCTGATATTGATGTAAATCTACCAAAGGCAGATATTGATGTCTATTGATGTGAAAGGCCCCAAGATTGATCTCCAAAGCCCAGATATTGACATTGAAGGACCAGAAGGGAAAATCAAAGGTCCCAAATTCAAAATGCCAACCATATCAGGTCCAAAGATCTCAATGCCTGATGTGGACTTTAATCTTAAAGGCCCTAAATTAAAAGGGGATGTGGATGTCTCTGTTCCCAAGATTCAGGGTGACATTAAAGCACCAAAAGTTGAAATCGAAGGTCCGGATTTGGATGTTGAAGGACCAGGAGGAGGCTTTAAGATGCCTAAAATGAAAATGCCATCATTTGGGCTAAAAGGTCCTAAAGTTGAAGGCCCTGATTTTGATGTAAATCTACCAAAGGCAGATATTGATGTGAAAGGCCCCAAGATTGATCTCCAAAGCCCAGATATTGACATTGAAGGACCAGAAGGGAAAATCAAAGGTCCCAAATTCAAAATGCCAACCATATCAGGTCCAAAGATCTCAATGCCTGATGTGGACTTTAATCTTAAAGGCCCTAAATTAAAAGGGGATGTGGATGTCTCTGTTCCCAAGATTCAGGGTGACATTAAAGCACCAAAAGTTGAAATCGAAGGTCCGGATTTGGATGTTGAAGGACCAGGAGGAGGCTTTAAGATGCCTAAAATGAAAATGCCATCATTTGGGCTAAAAGGTCCTAAAGTTGAAGGCCCTGATTTTGATGTAAATCTACCAAAGGCAGATATTGATGTGAAAGGCCCCAAGATTGATCTCCAAAGCCCAGATATTGACATTGAAGGACCAGAAGGGAAAATCAAAGGTCCCAAATTCAAAATGCCAACCATATCAGGTCCAAAGATCTCAATGCCTGATGTGGACTTTAATCTTAAAGGCCCTAAATTAAAAGGGGATGTGGATGTCTCTGTTCCCAAGATTCAGGGTGACATTAAAGCACCAAAAGTTGAAATCGAAGGTCCGGAGTTGGATGTTGAAGGACCAGGAGGAGGCTTTAAGATGCCTAAAATGAAAATGCCATCATTTGGGCTAAAAGGTCCTAAAGTTGAAGGCCCTGATTTTGATGTAAATCTACCAAAGGCAGATATTGATGTGAAAGGCCCCAAGATTGATGTCCAAAGCCCAGATATTGACATTGAAGGACCAGAAGGGAAAATCAAAGGTCCCAAATTCAAAATGCCAACCATATCAGGTCCAAAGATCTCAATGCCTGATGTGGACTTTAATCTTAAAGGCCCTAAATTAAAAGGGGATGTGGATGTCTCTGTTCCCAAGATTCAGGGTGACATTAAAGCACCAAAAGTTGAAATCGAAGGTCCGGAGTTGGATGTTGAAGGACCAGGAGGAGGCTTTAAGATGCCTAAAATGAAAATGCCATCATTTGGGCTAAAAGGTCCTAAAGTTGAAGGCCCTGATTTTGATGTAAATCTACCAAAGGCAGATATTGATGTGAAAGGCCCCAAGATTGATGTCCAAAGCCCAGATATTGACATTGAAGGACCAGAAGGGAAAATCAAAGGTCCCAAATTCAAAATGCCAACCATATCAGGTCCAAAGATCTCAATGCCTGATGTGGACTTTAATCTTAAAGGCCCTAAATTAAAAGGGGATGTGGATGTCTCTGTTCCCAAGATTCAGGGTGACATTAAAGCACCAAAAGTTGAAATCGAAGGTCCGGATTTGGATGTTGAAGGACCAGGAGGAGGCTTTAAGATGCCTAAAATGAAAATGCCATCATTTGGGCTAAAAGGTCCTAAAGTTGAAGGCCCTGATTTTGATGTAAATCTACCAAAGGCAGATATTGATGTGAAAGGCCCCAAGATTGATCTCCAAAGCCCAGATATTGACATTGAAGGACCAGAAGGGAAAATCAAAGGTCCCAAATTCAAAATGCCAACCATATCAGGTCCAAAGATCTCAATGCCTGATGTGGACTTTAATCTTAAAGGCCCTAAATTAAAAGGGGATGTGGATGTCTCTGTTCCCAAGATTCAGGGTGACATTAAAGCACCAAAAGTTGAAATCGAAGGTCCGGATTTGGATGTTGAAGGACCAGGAGGAGGCTTTAAGATGCCTAAAATGAAAATGCCATCATTTGGGCTAAAAGGTCCTAAAGTTGAAGGCCCTGATTTTGATGTAAATCTACCAAAGGCAGATATTGATGTGAAAGGCCCCAAGATTGATCTCCAAAGCCCAGATATTGACATTGAAGGACCAGAAGGGAAAATCAAAGGTCCCAAATTCAAAATGCCAACCATATCAGGTCCAAAGATCTCAATGCCTGATGTGGACTTTAATCTTAAAGGCCCTAAATTAAAAGGGGATATGGATGTCTCTGTTCCCAAGATTCAGGGTGACATTAAAGCACCAAAAGTTGAAATCGAAGGTCCGGAGTTGGATGTTGAAGGACCAGGAGGAGGCTTTAAGATGCCTAAAATGAAAATGCCATCATTTGGGCTAAAAGGTCCTAAAGTTGAAGGCCCTGATTTTGATGTAAATCTACCAAAGGCAGATATTGATGTGAAAGGCCCTAAGATTGATCTCCAAAGCCCAGATATTGACATTGAAGGACCAGAAGGGAAAATCAAAGGTCCCAAATTCAAAATGCCAACCATATCAGGTCCAAAGATCTCAATGCCTGATGTGGACTTTAATCTTAAAGGCCCTAAATTAAAAGGGGATATGGATGTCTCAGTTCCAAAGATTGAGGGTGACATTAAAGCACCAAAAGTTGAAGTCGAAGGTCCAGATTTGGATATTGAAGGATCAGGAGGAGGTTTTAAGATGCCCAAAATCAAAATGCCATCATTTGGGTTCAAAGGTCCGAAAGTTGAGGGACCTGATATTGATGTAAATCTACCAAAGGCAGATATTGATGTCAAAGGCCCCAAGATTGATCTCCAAAGCCCCGATTTTGACATTGAAGGACCAGAAGGGAAAATCAAAGGTCCCAAATTCAAAATGCCAACCATATCAGGTCCAAAGATCTCAATGCCTGATGTGGACTTTAATCTTAAAGGCCCTAAATTAAAAGGTGATGTGGATGTCTCAGTTCCAAAGATTGAGGGTGACATTAAAGCACCAAAAGTTGATGTCAAAGGTCCGGATTTGGATATTGAAGGATCAGGAGGAGGCTTTAAAATGCCTAAAATCAAAATGCCATCATTTGGGTTCAAAGGTCCGAAAGTTGAGAGACCTGATATTGATGTAAATCTACCAAAGGCAGATATTGATGTCAAAGGCCCCAAGATTGATCTCCAAAGCCCCGATTTTGACATTGAAGGACCAGAAGGGAAAATCAAAGGTCCCAAATTCAAAATGCCAACCATATCAGGTCCAAAGATCTCAATGCCTGATGTGGACTTTAATCTTAAAGGCCCTAAATTAAAAGGGGATGTGGATGTCTCTGTTCCCAAGATTGAGGGTGACTTTAAAGCACCGAAAGTTGAAATCGAAGGTCCGGATTTGGATGTTGAAGGACCAGGAGGAGGCTTTAAGATGCCTAAAATGAAAATGCCATCATTTGGGCTAAAAGGTCCTAAAGTTGAAGGCCCTGATATTGATGTAAATCTACCAAAGGCAGATATTGATGTGAAAGGCCCTAAGATTGATCTCCAAAGCCCAGATATTGACATTGAAGGACCAGAAGGGAAAATCAAAGGTCCCAAATTCAAAATGCCAACCATATCAGGTCCAAAGATCTCAATGCCTGATGTGGACTTTAATCTTAAAGGCCCTAAATTAAAAGGGGATGTGGATGTCTCTGTTCCAAAGATTCAGGGTGACATTAAAGCACCCAAAGTTGAAATCGAAGGTCCAGATTTGGATATTGAAGGATCAGGAGGAGGCTTTAAGATGCCTAAAATGAAAATGCCATCATTTGGGCTCAAAGGTCCGAAAGTTGAGGGACCAGATATTGATGTAAATCTACCAAAGGCAGATATTGATGTGAAAGGCCCTAAGATTGATCTCCAATCCCCCGATATCGACATTGAAGGACCAGAAGGGAAAATCAAAGGTCCCAAATTCAAAATGCCAACCATATCAGGTCCAAAGATCTCAATGCCTGATGTGGACTTTAATCTTAAAGGCCCTAAATTAAAAGGGGATGTGGATGTTTCTGTTCCCAAGATTCAGGGTGACATTAAAGCACCAAAAGTTGAAATCGAATGTCCGGAGTTGGATGTTGAAGGACCAAGAGGAGGCTTTAAGATGCCTAAAATGAAAATGCCATCATTTGGGTTAAAAGGTCCTAAAGTTGAAGGCCCTGATATTGATGTAAATCTACCAAAGGCAGATATTGATGTAAAAGGCCCTAAGATTGATCTCCAAAGCCCAGATATTGACATTGAAGGACCAGAAGGGAAAATCAAAGGTCCCAAATTCAAAATGCCAACCATATCAGGTCCAAAGATCTCAATGCCTGATGTGGACTTTAATCTTAAAGGCCCTAAATTAAAAGGGGATGTGGATGTCTCTGTTCCAAAGATTGAGGGTGACATTAAAGCACCGAAAGTTGAAATCGAAGGTCCGGATTTGGATGTTGAAGGACCGGGAGGAGGCTTTAAGATGCCTAAAATGAAAATGCCATCATTTGGGCTAAAAGGTCCTAAAGTTGAAGGCCCTGATATTGATGTAAATCTACCAAAGGCAGATATTGATGTGAAAGGCCCTAAGATTGATCTCCAAAGCCCAGATATTGACATTGAAGGACCAGAAGGGAAAATCAAAGGTCCCAAATTCAAAATGCCAACCATATCAGGTCCAAAGATCTCAATGCCTGATGTGGACTTTAATCTTAAAGGCCCTAAATTGAAAGGGGATGTGGATGTCTCAGTTCCAAAGATTAAGGGTGATGTTAAAGCACCGAAAGTTGAAATCGAAGGTCCAGATGTGGATGTTTCAGGAACAGGAGGAGGCTTTAAGATGCCTAAAGTCAAAATGCCATCATTTGGCGCCAAAGGTCCTAACATTGAGGGCCCTGATATTGATGTAAATCTACCAAAGGCAGATATTGATGTCAAAGGTACCAGAATTGATTTCCAAAGCCCAGATATTGACATTGAAGGACCAGAAGGGAAAATCAAAGGTCCCAAATTCAAAATGCCAACGATATCAGGTCCAAAGATCTCAATGGCTGATGTGGACTTTAACCTTAAAGGCCCTAAATTGAAAGGGGATGTGGATGTCTCAGTTCCAAAGATTAAGGGTGACGTTAAAGCACCGAAAGTTGAAATCGAAGGTCTGGATTTGGATGTTGAAGGATCAGGAGGAGGCTTCAAGATGCCTAAAATCAAAATGCCATCCTTTGGGGTCAAAGGTCCAAAAGTTGAGGGCCCTGATATTGATGTAAATCTTCCAAAGGCAGATATTGATGTCAAATGCCCCAAGATTGATCTCCAAACCCCAGATATTGACATTGAAGGTCCAGGAGGGAAAATCAAAGGTCCCAAATTCAAAATGCCAACGATATCAGGTCCAAATATCTCAATGCCTGAAATGGATTTTAATCTTAAAGGCCTTAAATTAAAAGGGGATGTGGATGTCTCAGTTCCAAAGATTGAGGGTGACGTTAAAGCCCCGAAAGTTGAAATTGGAGGCCCAGCTTTGGATCTTGAAGGACCAGAAGGTGGTTTGAAGATGCCTAAAATCAAAATGCCATCATTTGGGCTCAAAGGCCCTAAAGTTGAGGGCCCTGATTTTGATGTAAATCTACCAAAGGCAGATATTGATGTCAAAGGCCCCAGAATTGATCTCCAATGCCCAGATATTGACATTGAAGGACCAGAAGGGAAAATCAAAGGTCCAAAATTCAAAATGCCAACCATATCGGGTCCAAAGGTCTCAATGCCTGATATGGACATCAATCTTAAAGGCCCTAATGTAAAAGGGGATGTTGATGTGTCTATTCCTAAGATTACAGGTGATATTAAGGCACCCAAAGTCGACATTGAAGGATCTAATATCAGTATGGATGGAGCAGAAGGTTTTAAAATACCCAAAATCAAAATACCATCCTTTGGAATTAAGGGGCCAGTAATGGAGGGCGCTGATGCTGAAATAAGTGTTCCCAAATTTGAAGCTGATGTAAAAGGACCGGTTGTGGATATTAAAGGGCCAAAGATTGGCAAAGGTCACAACATTGAGAGCAATCTTGAAGGCCCTGATGTGGATGTCAGTTTGAAGGGAAAGAAGGGTAAATTGAAAATTCCCAAGGTAAAAGGAAAGATGAAAACTGATATTACTGTTGATTCTAAAACTGGCAATGTTGCGCTAGCTGCAGACTCACCTGACTTGCATCTTAAAGGACCTAAGGTTAAGAAGCCATTGTTTGGAAAATTGCATTTTCCTGATGTGGAATTTGACATAAAATCCCCAAAGGTTAAAGGTGGTGGTTCAGTTTCTGGAAATTCAAAATCAGTTGAATTTGATTCATCACCTGGAAATCTTAAAGCAGATATACTGGGTGTTGATATTCAGTCACCAGTTGTTAGCTTGGAGGGTGCAGATGTCAAAGCTAAAAAATCCAGAATCAAAATGCCAAAGTTAATCTCAGGATCCAAGGTCAAATCTGCTGATGTTGACATCAATGTTCCAAAGCTACAGTCACCTGAAATGAGTATGAATCTGGGTGCACCTGATGTTAGTTTGGGAGGGCAAGGCATAAAAGTTGAGGCCCCTGAGATAAAAGGGTCTTTTGAAGGTAAAGTCAAGGGGCACACAGATGCAGAAGGCTTTAAAGCTGGATTTCAAGGTATAGATCCGAATATGCCTTCTGCAAAGCTTAAAGTACCCCTTGTAAGTTGTTCAGATGAGAAAACAGGAGAAATAGGCATGCATACAGATGTTGCAGTATCAAGTGTGTCAATGGAGTATACTGAGGGTAATGTAACCTTTCCTAAGCTTAAAGTGCCAAAATTTGGTATAGCTTTGCCTCAGGTAGAAAGCAGGGAGATGGGTGTGGATGTAGGGTCAGGAGAATCAACTGCTAGTGGTAATGTTGGTTCAAGTGTGGAGGTGCCATGTCCAGATTTAAAAAGCAGTGGTGCCAAAGTCAAAGTCAAAAAGCCACGATTCTTTGGCAAGTCTAAACCTAAGGGTGGAAGTGCAGCTGATCTTACATTTCAGGGACCTGAAGTTGAAGCTACAATTAAGGGGGGTGCCAAAGTGTCTAAAGAATTAAGTGCAAGTTCTGGGGAGCTTATAGGTGGAAAGATGTTAGAGGGGGGTTCTGGTTTAAAGATTTCACCTAAGAGTAAATCTGCTTCGCTTGATCTTTACAAAAAAACAAGGCATCGTTCTACATCACTTAGTGATGAAGGCGAACTTGCTTCCCCCACTTCTGTTGAAGGGCATTTACAGACAGAAGGTGGTGACATTTCAATGGATGTTGGAGGGACTAAAGTGAAAGGCAAAAAAGGAACACTGAAATTTGGCACATTTGGTGGGTTTAGTTCAAAATCCAAGGGTTCATATGAAGTGACACTTGGAGAAGATAGTGAAGCAAAGATTGAAGGTGCTGGAGGAATTGTTTCCCCTTCAAAGAAGTCTAGGGTATCATCAACATCTAGCAGTGATAGTGTTTCAAAGGGTGGTTTTCGCTTCCCAAAGGTTGAAATTGCTGTTTCACCAAAGAAATAATATGTTGTGATATGATTAAAAGGCACTGATGTTTTGCCTTTTTATATACTATGAGTTCTTTTTATATACTATGAGTCTAATGCTTTATACTAGACAGCTACTTTATATGCCTCATCTAACTACAGTGCACTGTCATAAATTTTGTCCACTTTCCTTTTGTCATTCCAAATAATAGTCCTTTCTTTTTGCTGGGGTACATGTCATGGCTTTTAACTGTAAATAAGAGAAATCTGTATTGTAATTTTCATTATCATTTGTAAATAGTAAAAAAATTCGTCTACCATCACATTTTCTATCCACTGCCACAGCAATATTGAAATGACATATGTGCATGTGGTTTTAACACTTTTTGTGATATGATAATTATATTTTTGTATTTGTTAATCTTTAGGGGAAATGGTTTAGCCAAGCATCTGTCAAATATCTGTTAACTTGGTTGTATGTGCCTTTAATATACAGTTTCATTCAAAACATACAAACCCAAAACATTTAATATAAGTAAGATTTTATCATTTTCAAATCAAGTCTGTATAATACTTAAGTGACGGTTCAATCAAATGACATTTTATATTTTAGATCTGTAAAAATGTAAATAAACTGCTGTTACACTTTGATACATTGGGAAATATACTTTTAATACCAAATAAACAATAAGCCAAATCATTATGCAATCTATGCACATGTTACAGAATTTATATTTGATGAGACCATGAACTTGCACAAATCAGTAAACCAATAACTGCTTTTCAGACATTACTATTTTAATAAACATTTTTAGATTGCTATGATATTTTCCATTCTCCAACTCTCTCATTTGACCCAGTGAATGGCTGTGCTTTAATTTTTTTATTCTGTCATCTGCAAAACCAAATAAAGTGTTCAGTTATCATGTGTATATGTATTGAATATGTACAAAAATATATGTGAAGAAAATGTTTTATGTTTTAAAAACGACCAACATCCTAACCCCTTTATGAAACGTTATGTAAGCAAAGGAAACAGGAAATGATGCGAGGTTTCCTGATTGCTTTGACTCAACCAATGAGACCAATGTAGAGGGAAGAACACACTTTCCACAGGGAGGAAATTGCTTTGTAGTCTGTGTTTCCACAGAGGCATAGAAAGAAAAGCAAAGTTTTATTTTATTTACAAAGATACACACGCTGTACTATTAGTAAAAAAGCAAAGGCAGCTTTCTTTGTTACATTTGGAAGGTAAGACCCCTTTCCTTATTATTAGTATCCTAATTGGTAATATGATTGAAATCACTTTAAATCACATGCAAATGGATGAAACTTTTATATCATTTTATATCATTGATTTATATCATTAATTTATTTGGTCTAATTAACAATGTACAATAATGTGAAACCAAAATAATTAAAATACTGTAATGATGGTGTTTAATGAATAGAGGAAAAAAAAAGTTTAAGGACCTGGTTTAAAATGTATTCTGGAAGACGATATCAGTTATCCTGGCTAACAGTATAAAATGTATGCCATTTGTGAAAAATGTCTGCCACCTATTTCCAATAATAACAGGACACTTTATGTAAGTTCAGTAACAAAAAGCAATAGCCTTATCAGATTAAACAGCTTTTCTCACAAATATTTATATTGCATTTATATTCATTATAGAATATTGAGACATTGTAGATAAATTTTACAATAAGATTACTATTGGTTTTCATATGACTGTATATATTTGGATATCTATTTTGACTTAAATTTCTAATATGCAAGACATATAGATAGACTGCATACTGCAGTTAAATGGGATACATCATGTTATTTCAATCATACATTAATGCCTAAATATCTTTCTTTCTTTGTAACATTTGATGCCAGTTGACTAAACCAGAAGGGGTACTGTCCAGTGCTTTATTAATCTAAATTAACAATATATCAATATATCAAGTTAATAATTTGATTTAACTGTTTCTAATTTCACTGATTCTTACTTTCATTGCACCTTCTGATTATAAATCATGTTGCAGCATTATACAGTATTGCTAAAAATACTATACCCTGCACCGCATACAAAAAACATAGGTTTGTAAAAATGCATGAAAGATTAAATCTCTCTCTGGAAAAGCATTTTTTTTATGGTAGTAAAGACGTATTTGAATGCAGCTTAAATTGTCACACTGACTGCTATGAGATAAGAAGTCCTTAAATATATTTTTATGTACTACAATGCTACCATATTTTTATATTTAATATTGAGGTTTACATGTATTAGGAAATGTATTCTATAGTAACTTCCAGTATATTGCAATATATTTATGTTCCATAGAGTTATTGTAGGAACATGCCAGCTACTAATAAGTACTAGCGTTCCCTATGGCAGCACTGTAATAAAGCGATTTCCCCAACAAGTAATTAGCTAAATACAACAATGTGGGGGAAAATGTATAAAGTTAATAGTCATATGTTGTCACTAAACATAACAATGCATAAATAACTCACAGCAATATCGTGTAGGTGTGTGTGTATATATATATATATATATATATATATATATATATATATATATATATATATATATATATATATATATTTAAAACATACACACCTACACACAGTATTGCTGTGAGTTATTTATGCATTGTTATGATTAGTGACAACATATGACTATTAACCTTATACATTTTTCCCCACATTGTTGTATTTATATATATATATTAATGAGGATATGAAGCTAGTGGGTGCAAGTGTTGAGGATGCAGAAGATAGGGATAGGTGGAGAGAGATGATTCGCTGTGGCGACCCCTGAAGGGAAAAGCCGAAAGAAGAAGAAGAAGAAGATATATATATATATATATATATATATATATATATATATATATATATATATATATATATGTATATTTATGTATATGTATATTTATATGACCCATTACATATACATTACATATAAAAATAAAGACAAATAAAATAGTATTCACTTGCAAATTATTTGTTTTTTTGCAATAAAAACACCAGCCAACATTCATTCATTGTCTACCGCTTATCTAATCTATTCTCGGGTCACGGGGAGCCTGTGCCTATCTCAGGCGTCATAGGGCATCAAGGCAGGATACACCCTGGACGGAGTGCCAACCCATCGCAGGGCACACACACTCTTGTTTACTCACACAATCACACACTACGGACAATTTAGAGATGCTAATCAACCTACAATGCATGTCTTTGGACCGCGGGAAGAAACCGGAGCACCCGGAGAAAACCCCCAACGCACGGGGAGAACATGCAAACTCCACACACACATGGCGGAGGCGGGAATCGAACCTCCAATCCTGGAGGTGTGAGGCAAACGTGTTAGCCAGCGTGCCCCCTACCACCCAACATTCATTCATTGTCTACCGCTTATCCGATCTACACTCGGGTCACGGGGAGCCTGTGCCTATCTCAGGCGTCATTGGGCATCAAGGCAGGATATACCCTGGACGGAGTACCACCCAACATATTATCTCAAAATATATTCTTCAAAATTCACCTTTATCTCATTCACTAGCTCAGTGAGGATGAATGAGGTTTGAGGTTCACAGAATGATCATATATTTTTTCCGGGTGGTTTCTTGCAATGAGAGATTGTCCGATGGGACATCATCAGATGAAAAGACTGTCCTGTGTGTGTGTGTGTGTGGGGAGAGAGAGAGAGAGAGAGAGAGAGAGAGAGAGAGAGAGAGAGAGAGAGTGTGTGTGTGGGGGGGGGGGGGGTACAAGTGCATGTGTGTGAGCATAAAATAGACCTGCAGAGTGCAAGCTGGAGGAAAAGAGGATCTTGCTTGAGGAGAATGACGATGCTGCTGTCTATGCTTTCCGTGCTACATAATTTACTTCACTAGGATCTGACCTCTGTGTTTTGTCTTTGTTCAACATAATTAGCTGTTGGAAACTGGGCTGGGCTTTTGGAAGTGCTTCTCATTTTGGTTTATTTCCTCTATGTCTGTTCATGGGTGAATGCAGAAAGGCACAGAGAAGCAGAGGAGAGGGAAAGAAAGCGATAGACAGAGTCTATCATGCATGTGCTATAACTGAACAGCGGGAGCAGCAGACAGAGTTGGAAGGGGGGGTCTCAGACAAAAGCTGCAGACACTGTTCGCTCACCGACAACAACGAGCACCAAAAGACAAAAGAAGAAGGAGAATCTACTGAATGTAAGAATCAGGCTCTCTGCCTCCTTATTGTCAGGATTCCATGAGCTACTGGCACCACGTTAAGGGCATATAGGATGTCTGTGTCGGGGAAGAAGGAGTTTGATGTAAAACAGATCCTTAGACTTCGCTGGCGCTGGTTTGGTCATTCCTCTCAGACATCAGCAGGAAATGGGGGGTACATTCAGCAAGAGGGATTCGAGCATGGGGGCACACCAATCCAGAGTCGCCTAAAGAGTCATTCCCGGGATAGAGGAGGACTTCGTAAGAGCAACAGCCCGGTGCACAGCATTCTGTCTCCTACCTCTGGCCCAACACCTGTCTATGTCAGAACAGGCAGTCAATCATGGCACCAGCAGAACATCATCCAACACCTCCAAGCCAGCGAGGAGTCTCCAAAAACTGGTTCTCTCTCTAGTGCTAGTAAAGAGAATGGCAAAATCAGCCAGGAGAATTTGAAGAGCAACCCAGAGGAGCGCCCTGAGGAAGAACCCACTGACAGGTAAAACAACCAGAACAAAAAAAAAAGCAGAAATAGAAACTGAGAGGCAGACCTGTGAAGATATGCCTACAGCTAACTAGCAACACAGAGGAACTGCTTATGTTACACCTGGAACTTTCTTCTGTTTTTATTGCATATTGTAATAAATTACTCAATCTACTGCCAACATTGAGTGGCAGAGCTTATGTTCTGGCAGTGAGTAGATATACAGTAAGATGTATAGAGTGTCGGGCATGAGTGGTTTAACCACCATTATGTAAAAGCTAATGTATTTAACCACAACTTCAGTGAAACTGATTATATCAGTCACATGAACTCCATAACGACAGGGTTAGTTTCATTGCCATTTGCTATTTACTACTTGGCACTGCTAATATCTTGGCTCCTCAGAGGTTATCATTTTCGAATTGACTCTACCATGCAGCTGCCACCACTGTTCACTGTGGATAGTTCATTCACATTGCACATGGGGTGTAGAAACATAGCTCTTTAAAAATATCTGAAGATAAATTATTCATTAGGCCGACATCTTGCTGGCAACAGCTGAGGCAATCCATGCTTGTGCTTTTATTATACATATAGCACATACTGTAAGATAGAGCAGAATATGCAAGGGTTTTTGCCATTTTGTATCTAAGATATATGTAATTTCAGATTTCAGTGCACACTTATGCATTCCTGCTCAGAGTTTTAAATGTTGCAGCAATAATACTACTGCAGTAAAGAGCACAGGAGTAAGTGCTGTAAATCTGGGAAGGAGAAAACTATGAATTAGCTTTAGAGGACAATGGAGTTTCAGTATAGTTCAGGAGTAATACATTAAAGAGTAATAAATTTCTTTAATTGAAAAATTTAAATGAATTTCTATGTCTCCCATGCCATCAAGGGAAAATGGCTTTTTAATTTATCTTCTTACAGGTGACTCTAGCCGAGTGTCTAGTGTAATAACATCTAATAGTATTTCAGGATTTAAACTCATTTCCATATAGAGGTGTTGTCACCTGCAATACAAGGGGTTAAAATCTCATGGTTACAGGCTTATTCAGGTATATTCTTTGTGGCTTCTTTTTGCAATATCTTGTAGTTGCTAAGTAATATGCATATTATAATATTATCAGTATCCATGATACTATAGCATTGATTTTGATAGTAAACCCAACAAGAGATTATCTGCATCAGTGTGCTAAAGCCACTTGCATTTCTAACCACAATGCCAACCAACATGTAAATCCCTACATTTCGAAAGCTTTAGAGAGATAATATTTTTTTTTGTGTGTGCAACCACAATGTTACTGATGACCATTAACAAGTTATCCCAACAAATTTATTCTCAACTAAAATAATAAAGTCCAAGAGAAGCTCAAGTCAGTATTAATATTGTATTTTTGTCCCTAAAGCCAAAAAATAATTTCAATTACAGTAGGCAAATATAGAGAATGACTGATAAAATATTGAATGGGCCACACAATTTTATATTCATGTGCGAGAAATGGTCTAAGTGACCACCCTTTAAAAGCACATGGCAATTACTATATTGGCATGAAAGCCTACATAGTGTTAATGCCCTTGACAGTTGATTTATAATGCTTGTAAGCCTCACCATAGGAAATGCCATTACATCACTTTTATTAAAAGAGTGTGCCTTTGTCATTACTTTGCACACTTAAAGATGTGAAAATCCCATTAACTATAATATTTTTTCTTAATATTGTTCTGTAAATTAAGTACTGAATATGCATTTACAAAAAATATCATTTTATTCAATATTTCATTTAATATTAGTAATAAATAAAGAAATACATTTTCTTGTAGGCACAAAGTGATTGCAGTGAGGCCACAAAGACTTTGTCTCCAGCATACATAGATAACTATGCACCAAGTGTATGATTTATGTATGACCATCAGGTCCTGCACAGGCTGAAAATATCAAGCTAGTGAGAGTGTACTGAAATAAGCAAAATGCACTTGATTATTCTCTCATGCCCTTAGTTACTAAGATACTAATTTTAAAGGTGGCTAAAGTGCATTGATAAATAAATCTTTGCACTGGCAGTAAGTAAGGCTACCATTCAAGACTACATTAACGCAAATCTGGACAGTGAGACAGTTGTGGGGTTTTGTTCTAAAAGTAATGTCAATTATGCATTTAGAACATTGAGAGTTTGATATTATATAATTTCAAATTGAGGAATGAGATTAATGAGAAATGACTTTTTTTGTGACGTAAAACAACCTGTATTATATCCAGTAAAGCACTGGAAATTTATAATATATGCTGAGGGCGATGCTTAGAATGTTTCTGTTAATCTATACTAATCCTGGTAAGGTTGAGACCTGATCCTCATGAATTTTTTAAAAATGAGCTCCTCACAAACATGGAGACAGAAGGAAAAGGGTAAATGCACAGTATGCTAATACAACAGCAGCAAGAGAGAATGTGATAATCTAAGAGGCAAAATAGTGTAGTGGTGGACGTTCAACTTCTATATCTCCTCTTTATGGGCTGATCCCTGTTGATAGATTTCATATTGCAAGCTCCAAATCTCAAATTCATTCATTAAGTATTGTTTTTGCCATTTGTCTTGTCACTGATTAACAGATGACCACTGAGAAACACAGACTGATAAAACTGGAGATCACTTATAATAGCGACAGCTGATATTAAGAGGTTTATGGGATGCACAATCATCCTTTAGTTAACTGGATAAACAGTTCAGGATGGTAGCTAATGATGAATCTTTATATACATGTTTTATCTTTGCTTAGCAGATGTGGTCTCAAGAAATTCACACTAATTTGCTTTGACAGCTGGGTTTCCAGTAAATCTCTCATCATAAACTGGAGATGCATAATTTGTCATAATTCAGCATAGTAGTCTCACTAGGAGGCATGATATATTTTCCTTTCTAGCCATGCTGATGAGATCGTCTCTCCCTCTGTCTTTGTCTCTCTTTCACTCTCTGTCTCTGTTTGCCTGCCTGCCTGCCTGTCCATCCATCTCTCTCTCTCTCTCTCTCTCTCTCTCTCTCTCTCTCTCTCTCTCTCTCTCTCTCTCTCTCTCTCTCTCTCTCTCTCTCTCTCTCTCTCTCTCTCTCTCTCTCTCTCTCTCTCTCTCTCTCTCTCTCTCTCTCTCTCTCTGTCTCTCTCTCTCTCTCAAAAGGGTGGACCTTCTAAAAGCATGGCAGGATAGACATGAACTGGGGATTGTTTTCCAGCTCTGTCATATCCTGTTTGTGGTTGGAGTCTCACAGGAAAAGAATAAAAACATCTCTCTTTCCTCTTTTTGATGTGACAAGCCAGAGATCTTTGTGGCATCTTCTCTGTCTTTTTCTCTTATACTGGTTTCACATTATGCAAGGATGCATATGTTTAGCGCTTCCTATCCTGGTGCAGTTTAGTTGTATATAGTGAAAAGTATTAATACAGCGATGCTCACATCTGAGAGACAAGAGACAAGTTTTTATTTATTTATTTATTTATTATTATTATTATTATTTTTTTTTTTTACATATTATGACATCTTCACACAAAGGTCAAAGATTTACTCCAGTAAGATATACATTCTAGCTCACAAAGACATATGGGTTTTCCAATCACCTCTGTTGTGGTTTGCCATTTGTTTTACTCGGCTGTCAGGCTGACAGCAGGTTAGTTTGCAACAGTCCAAAAGGGACAACAAAATATAATGTACCATGTAAACACAATCCCAGCTTGAGCTTGCTTATAAAATCACAGCTCAATCAAATATTACATTCATCATAGTAGCAACATTTCTGCAGTGTTGAAGTGTAATTTTTACATTGAAGTGGTGGCTCGATGGTAGAGGCATTAGATTGTGAGTTCAGTCTAGTCATGGAGTCATGGAACTGCCCAAGCTTTCACTGTTGGGCCCAAGGCTTTGCATTTTAAGTCACTTTGGAGAGAAAGCATCTAGCAAATTAGTGTTAAAAACAAACAACAACAAAAATAAACAAGCCATATAATGTGCAATAAAAGGCACATGGTTTTTCATTGTTCCTGTGGATTTTTTTTGATTGATTAGTCCATTTGTGTATAATCTTAGTGTATATAATTTTACACATTAGAATTGAATTAGAATTTTACAATAAAAGACATCACAAAACAAAGGGATTTTTGTTCTCTATTTGAAAATGAATGTACACTGGCTTTGGGCTCTAAAGAAAAGAAATGAAAGAAGTGGAATCAAAGTGTGATATGCTCCCTGAAGCAGAAAAGTGGATGCAAGAACCACACTAAAAAGGAATACCACATACTGAGTATACAACTGAGTGAGGTTTACAAGAAAATAATAAAAAATAATATGGATGGCATTAAGCGATACTGTGGTGCAGCGGGAGCAATGTCCATATGAGTTGCTTCTTGGATGTCTGGTTTTCTCCAACTTATTTATAGCTGGGTAGTACATATATATATATATATATATATATATATATATATATATATATATATATATATATATATATATATATATATATATATATATATATTTATATATATACAAAGTCTGTTGAAGTAATATTTCATCCACAAAATATATCAACAGATAACTTCTATATAACAATTGAGAGAAATGTTATTTAGGCTACAGTTGACAACAATACAGATCTAAAAATATTTTAACAGTTAGTTTTAGTTTTTGGGTTTGTTCCATTCTGGAAAGAGTAGAAATGTTAACTGGGATGCACTTAGAGTGTTGCAAGTCAAGTTGAATTTAATTATAATACCTTAATGAATTTCTGAGCTCAATTAATGTTAATAATGTTACAATGAATAATGAATAACTTTCTTTCACTAATCTTTGCATTAAAGTACAGTAAGGTGAGTGGCATTATATTCAGTTATATCCTCTATATGAACTGCCCTGAATCCTGAGTGAGGAATTTTGCCCTTTAATAAGGGAAAAGTAAAGGTTTGAGTCAGCAGGTATTACTTTTAATTATACCTCAATTCCCTCTCCAAAATAATGACACTAGCTTGCTCAAGCAGGAGCAGTAAGTCATGTGTGTTCTCTGAGCTTCATCTCAAGTACAGATTTATCATGTATCCATAAGATGTTGACACCTTGAATGTCACTGACCAGGTTTATTAAAGTAAAATATAGTAGTGGTGTACAGCATTTTTCGAAGTATGATGCCTCTGTAACAAGTGCAATAGTAGTGATTTAAAATGCTGCTGTACTGCATAGTAAATATTTTGTCATGGAACAATACATTTAGAAAATCAAAGCCAGTTATAAAGCAAGGGCTTTAATGAGGACTGAGATAAGAGAACATCTTATTACTGTTTTCGGCCTAAACACTTTGGTTCTGTGAGTTATTAGGAATAATCTGAGAGATTTGATGTAAGATTTGACTGCAATGAAAATGGCAAGGGGTAATCTTAAATAAGGGGCCATGAAAAGCAAAGGGATGAAGAAATATGTTGTGAATAAAAATGTTGTGCTCTTTTTAAAAGGTAATATGAATAGTCAGTCAGTGTAGCTTGGTTAAAGTGTATGTTACTTTTTTCCCTCTGGATGGTAATTGCTGTATATAAGGCTTATCTACAGTAAATATACATGTGTTTTCATTCACAGATTATATTGCTAAATATGGACACTATATATCGTTCATCCCATTAACAGATATGTAAATAACACTATGAATAGAACTTAATTGGTATTTTTATTCAAATGAAACTTTCTTATTTTCCACGTGAAGTGAATGTAGACATTTACAATGCTATAGTATACACTGTTATAGTTTTCATAAGAGGCACCTATAATATCCCATGTGCAGGATAGCTAAATGGTGCATACTCAAAGTATATATTTACATGCACTTTTTAATGTGAAAGCTTTAATATACTTTTGCAGTAAACCCTTGTCTCATGCAATGCAGCTGCTCCACAAATTATTGATGCGTCAGGACTTCTTGTCATTTGAATTTAATAAGCTAATCCCAAGCAATAAATCCTGCTGCAGTCATGGATCCACGTTAAATCAAATTAGAAATTTTTCCACACATCCATTAGCCTCAACCTAATTGGTAGCTGCCCATAATAGAGAGCTGCTGAGATTGTAATATCAGAAAGACATAACATGCACATGTATTAGACACCTGACTTCATTTTTGTTTAGAGAATATATGAGGACACCTAATTTGTACATATTCAGCAATCACAGCAGTTACATAGACATGTTCTTTATCTAAATAAATAAATAAATAAATTCATTAATTCATTAATTAACAAATATATTTGAAACATAATAGCCTTACAGGTTTTCAGCTGACAGCAGCAGCGAAACTGCCTTAGTGACAGGCAAGACTCAGTAGATGGATACCTTGGAAAGGATAAAAATCCTTTCATCTTCTTACCCATCTGGCATGGGGTTCTGCCTGAGGTTGTTTTCAAAACGTGTACTCTGCAGTGCAGATGTAGTCTATTCACCACCAGTAGAATATTTTCTTCCTTCTAAATTTTTAGCACAAATTAGTTATATACATAGCAAGTTTAGATTTTATTACCTAATATGAATTAATAATAATGAAGTAATATGATACTAATATGAAGTAAAGTAATCACATTTTATAATGTTTTTATAATAATATCATTTTATAATTCTGAGAAGTATTTTTTCAAATTTTCAGTAATGAATTGTCAGTAAAGTAACTTGTTACTTATGGCATTTTTTTCTCAACTTGCATTCTTCAGACATATTTGTCTAGTCACCTGCAAATTCTAGCCACAGTATGGTGGAACTGGGTATGCATTTTATATAAGTAGCATCAAAAAAGCTATTTGCAAAAACAGCAGCTTCAGTACACTGATATAGCACCCTTAGTGTAATCTCAGGCTCTACAGATTCCATTTGCCTGTAAGAACAGATAGCAAAGGGCAGAAAAGAGCCTCGGTGTATAGAACCAGCAGACCTTTACAATCCTTTTACTAAATAATTTACCTTTTTTCTCCTCATACAAACCCATATTTTCCAAAATATGGCACAAAACTAAATTTGAGTGAAAATCCAACTGCAGATGAAGTAAATTTAAAACAAAGATATTTTTTAACCATTATTACCAAGGCAGAAATTATGGTTATATGAATTTTGCTTGATGACAGGTAGATTCATAAACAGCTAGGATGTATGTTGAGACAATAAGTTATTTTATAACTCAAACAGAAGCAATTTCTGTAAGGAATCCAAATTGTTTTTATAGCTTGCAGGTAATCCCACTAAACCAACTAATTAAAGCAAAACAAACAAACAAACAAAAAAACATTCCAGTCTGTATTGGTATGTATGTGAAAATCCTTTATTTCTGAGATGTCTCCCCCTGAAATGGCATTTTATGGCAGTATTCAATTCAATTTCATTAAACAAGATGAAATCTTTATTCAGCCCATGCTTTATTTCAGGCATTACTGACAGACAAAAGAAAATGATAAATGCCTCCAGTAACACAGAGCTTTCTTTGAATGCTCTCGAATAGAATTATCTCCACAACACGCTATATGATCTGAATGAATATAATTCTTTGAGCATAAATTTTAGAGATTCTATAGCCTAAATACAGATTCCGTCTGAAAGAGAGATTGAGCCCTTCTGTACACAACACATCTGGCTGCAAAGCACAGCAGGACAATGATCAGGAGGAATATGCACCCAGTCAAGCTGTCTGGGTGATAGTCTTTCTGTAACACACTGCCGTGAGGTGCTGCAGGCAGATATAATCCTCTTATAAAAGTAGCCTAGGTACATTGTCTTCCAGGTTCTGTATTTTTGCTTTGTTTTTTTGAACTCTGTCTTTCAGGCAGACAAGATAGTTTATTGACTTCTACTTTATTCATAACTTAATCATGCAAGTTTTCTGCTTCCTTTATCTATTTATGTTATTAAGAATTGATAGCCTTTACTGACAGCACCATACATTTTTAAACTCTATTTTACTGGTATGCCAATATGCCTTAGTAATAGCAATACCTGTAAGGATTCTGACTGTTCTAAAAAACAAGGAATATATCTTTAAAAGCAGAGCATACTTAAAATCATGAGCTAGAGGCATGTTTTTTGATATCATGAGGAGTAAAATCAGAATGGGGCTATATGCAGTATATAGTTCATATCAGTGATCATTTTGTAGATTCAAACAAATCTATGCTTAAAGCGGAAGACTGGACTGAAAATAATCTAATGAAAAGAATGTTTCAGGCTATAGTTTGAGCAGGGTTAGAAATCATATTTTTTCTTAAGTATGAAATAAAATGAACACCCGGCCACATTGCTTTTACTTATTCCAGTTTGAACTAGTGTACAAATTTGCACTTTCCCTGATGCAAAATTCTCATGCACTACTAAAGAAAACTATGAAAATGAACATGCTTTAAACATAATGAGTGGAAATGTGAACAGCTTTTGAACAGTAATACAGCCAATGAAACATTAGTTCCAGTCAAGCTTGATGTTTCTATGCAAAATTTGTTCTATTACTTGATACAGTCCATTACTTAAACAAATACAAAAATAGTGTGTCACAGTGTAAGATAGTGTGCCTTTTCTACACAAAATTAACAAAGATGTGTGCCTTTTTTCCACACTAAATTAAATTCATGCAATTGTGCCTTTTCTAAATTATTGCCATATGTGCCTTTTTTTTTTTTTTACACTAAATATGAGGCATTGCATGCCTTTTATACACTAATTTAATACCCCATTGTGCCTTTTCTTCTCTACATTAATACCAGTGTACCTTTTCTGCTCTACATTAATAATATAGTATAAATCATCTGCTCCAAATTAATACTATAGTGTACATTTTCTGCTCTACATTAACACCTTAGTGTGCCTTTTCTTCTCACACTCTAATGCAGTAAGCATATAACATAAAATGCCTACATACATTTGCATACATCTGTAGTTTCTCCAACTATGCGTGTGTGTAACCAAAAATGCAGCTGACCATACACCAATGGGACAGTAACATTTTATGTTGCATTTTGAAATGACACACTAGAGAACAGATGTGTTATGAGTCTAATATTACTTGTAAAATAGAGTAATTAAGTAATATTTGCTTGCTGGTGGCAGCTGTTTTATTAAAAACAATATAACTGTACCTTGGATAATTGCCTAGATAATTTTCTTCGCACAGCCTTCAGAGTACTAATTCGGAGAGAAATTCGGAGATAAATTGAGCTACATCATTAATTTTCAAATGAAACTAATGCATCTATCAATTTCTTTGTTTTGTTATAGCATTAAAACATTTAAGTTTTGTCTTGAGTTATGTGAAGTTACTAGAGTTTCAAGTTTCAAGTTATGTGAAAGTACTAGAACATATGAAAGACATGGAAAAGTAACATTCATGCCAAATAAATATTCTGAAAGGTTCGTACATGTCTCAAACTTTATGATAAATTAACCTGGAGTGTTTGAGAGAAATGTTTAATTTGTTTTCTAACATTGTTATTCAAATTGTGTGCATATTTCATGGTAATGGTATACATTGTCCTTCATAAAGTAAAGCCAAGGAAGAACGTAAATGTTTCCTGCAAATTTATGGCCTCTGAGAGAATAAAACAAAAGCTATTGTGTTCCCAGATAGTGGGAGACATAAAAAGTCCTTTTTGTATTCCTTGAAGCTAGCAATAAAGTAATACATGTTTACAACCACCACCTTATACCACCTCATTTTTTTATTCAGTAAACACAGCCAGGGAACAGATAGCAGCAGGACAATAAATTACCCATATATTTAAAGTAACAAGAAATTAACAAGTGCGTATTAAGTTATCTCATGAGCAAAATGTTTCAGCATTCGAGAAATCTTTTGAAACACTGAAATTCTTTTGAAACTCTGCTATATGTGTTATTAAATACAACATAATGTAATGCATTTTAACAAAATCTGACATGTAATTGTACTGTAAACCTCCAAATGCCCTCTGTATAAGCAGAAACCATTATCCTTAAAATATTAATGATACCCTGGGTATTGGGTACCCTGGACATGTAGTAAACAATGTATGTAAATCATGTACACAGTCTCAAGTGAACAGAGTAGCAAAAATTACATTCAGTCTAAGCAGTTCTGATATTTTCCTTTGTACCTAAGAAAATGTTATTGGTTACCTTTAATTAATGTGAAAGGGAATTGCTCACTGTGAAATAATGAAATGTTTAGGCAAGTAGATTTTAGATACTAGATTTAGCATACCTAGATTTTAGGTTTTTAGTTTTTATCTGACTGAGTTCTGTTTTATCTGTGTTCATCTGCTTTATCTGGGTATGATCCAATTACCATGTCTCTGTACCAGTATTATCTGGATTTTTGTCTACAGAGATGTGATATGTGATATGCATGATTATCACCTTGATGAACTAAAACAGCAGTTACATCCTTTTTGCCTCAAGGAGACCAGATCACAGAGAATAATTAAATTCAGCTAAAAATACAGAGGGTGTGAACTCTTTAATCAAGCTAATTTGAGCTGCATTGTGCTTGTGGTAAAAAAAAAAGATGAATTATGATGGTAGTACACGTGCCCTTTAAGTCTAGGACACTGCTTGAAGTATAAACTCTCTAGTTAGAGTCATAGTTCATAAGGTCATTGATTCCACAAAACAGCCTTCAGTGAGATTTACTATGTAATTACATCTTTAGTGCCACAATTTAATAGAGAGGCCGTGTTCTTATGTTTTACTTGGATGGTTCATATTTCTTATTGGATAGTATAGCAGTATATTGTTGATAACAGTACCACATTGGATATGGAATTACGTAACCAGATAATAGGGATTAGATTTTATAGATCATCTTTAATATTACTGTTTGGTCAGTTAAACAAATCAATAATCAGATCATCCAAGAGTTTCTTTGACATTAGTTTTGAAATCCAAAGGTCATGTCAGTAAGGAATTAAACATGATCTGCCGTGCAGTTATATGACAATTTTCAACTACTGGGTGCTGTGTTGATGTAATGTTGTGGAATGATTATGACTTACATTTGTTCCTGTTATTTATAACACATATAAACAGTCATTCCCTCACCAGCCTCTTTTTGACTCTATACTGAATTAAATAAGACAAAAACCTTTGTCTTGTGACAGAGACACTGTCCCATGTCAGAATTCTCACAGAAAGCTTTATCATATAAATAATTGCACATACAGTATTTATTTTACCATTTTTGTGGATCATCTGACTTATAAGTCCCTGTTTAAATACTTACTATATATACAAAAACATAATACAGCAAGCATGCTGTATTTTAACATATAAGCATATTATATAAGCATATTTACCTTGTATAAGTATATAAGCATATTAACCTAGCAGTCTGCACTACTGCAAGCTGTGATGTTATAAAAAACAATTAATTGACACCTTCTGACAAATCAGAATCAAGCATTCAACAGCTCTGCATTATAAATACTTTCTCTATACTTCTACTGGTAACAGGACTTTAGAAAGACGGACATACTTTGGACTAGTTTAATGTCAGTGATGGATTTGCTCCATGAAGGGCACCAAAATAACAGTTTAGGATTGTTTGCCACGGTTTTGAAGGATTACTGAGATGCTCCACAGTAGCATGTAATCTACCGGTCTGCAGGGAGAGTAGCTCAGAATTAACATGATCACAGTGCTGGGAAGAAGCCAGATGCCATGCTGAGCCCATGTCTAGCCATAAGAAGAACTTTTTTTTAATGGTAAGCTGCCCCCTTGGTATATTATGCTTCTCAATCCACTTATTTACAGAGTTCAGCTCTAATGGTTTTAATTTAAAAGTGTGAAAGACAAGTGTGAAGGACAGAGATATGGACTATTATGCTTTACTAAGTGGGATGTGCTGATGAAAAATATTATTGCATATACCTGCTTGGCACTGGCTACACACTTACAACAGCCCTTTATTGGGCTAACAAACACCACACATTAGATATGAGTACATTACACAAATAGCACACTTAAAACAGCCATTATCCACTCTTCATATGCAAGTAACGACATTCATAACTGATAATTCCATAAAGGTGTGTAATAATAAATCCTCTGTTAGACATTAACTTTAAAATTTAGTTCTCACTGACACTTGCAGGTCAAGTAGCAAAGCTAAATTACTAGATCCACTGTGTGTCCTCTTATGTCTTATGGGTTTAGACTGAACCTCTGGTCTTCTGGTTCTTTACAGGTTGACTTTGAGTAGTTACACTAGGATGAGCACCAATTGCTCAGATGAGTTTTTTCAGGCCACGAACCATGCAGAACACACCTTCCGGAAGATGGAGACTTACCTGCAGCACAAACAGCTGTGTGATGTGCTTTTGATAGCTGGTGATCACAAGATCCCTGCACATAGGTAAATATTTTCCCAGCCAAATTGACACTACAATCCTTATGATTGAAAGAGGCCTGTACGAGATACAATACTGAATGATACATGTTATAAGCATATTACCTGAACACATTTTTCTGGCTTATGGACAACAGTTTAATGCCTTTAACATACTTTCATCACATCAGTTTTAATTTAAACACACACACACACACACACACACAAACCTAATCTCTCCCTCAAAGAGCAAGTAACAGAGAAGCAGTTCTTCAGAGAAAACCCTTGATGTTAATAATTGGTTTTGTATTCTTTTCTTAATGACAGGCTTGTTTTAAGTGCAGTTTCAGACTACTTTGCTGCCATGTTCACCAACAATGTTCGGGAGGCAAAACAGGATGAGATCAAAATGGAAGGTGTTGATCCGGAAGCACTGAGATCATTAGTTCATTTTGCATATACTGGTTAGTATCTAGTTTATATGTTTACTTAAACCTTGTAAGCCTTTATAATATAATATAAATTATTATATAAAATAATACTTAGGAATACAAACAGCTTATTGTTGGCTGTTTTAGCATTTCTGGCTTTATCAACTAGTAAACCCAACAATTTGGGTCAACCTATTATTTCACCTTGTAGATGCATTCTCTCTGATAAAGGTACTAGCATTATGTGAATCAACAAAAATCCTCTTTAGCTGAAAGGAATTCTGAGATTTTTTTCTCCTATTTTCTTCTTTATAGGTGTACTTGAGTTAAAGGAAGAGACAATTGAGAGCCTATTAGCTGCAGCATGTCTTCTTCAGCTCTCACAAGTTATTGAGGTCTGCTGCAACTTTCTAATGAAACAACTTCACCCATCCAACTGCCTGGGGATCCGCTCATTTGCTGATGCTCAAGGATGCATGGATCTGCTGAATGTGGCACACAACTACACCATGGTAAGACTAGTACTATGTTTGGAATAGCTACAAGGTTATTAAAATGGTTGAAAAGTGATTATTGTTCTATTCAACAATTTCATTTGTAACACTATTCATTCTAGGTAACTTGTGTGTAAAATATCATTATTCCCAATGATTTATTTTCCCACTAAAGTGGCTTAGTATGGATATACAGGTCTCCTGATGTTTTTCAAATGTAGCACAAGATACTTTGTGAAATGCCAGCCAATGTCCAAAAAACCCAACACATCCAACACATTTAGTATTCTCTGGGGCTTCAGGACCCACCACACACATTTGTCAGATGACATGCCACTGTCAAAGTGCGGAAACAACTTAGGAGGATGACTGTTATCTCCAGAAGGACATCTGCTGAGGCTATTTACACAGTCCTTCCCCAGATCAGTGAGATTAATCTAATCAGAGAGCACAAGCAGGGAAACTTCCTTTTCAATCACTTCCCTAATGGACAGGGAGCGAAAAGGGCTTCCTGACCCACCATCTATTGTGTTCAGATTAAAAAAAGTTTTATTTGGATAGGCTTGTTTTTGTCCTTTTCCTGTGCAATCCTGACATCCTGTTTCTTTGTTTAACACTGTCAGTGTGTTAGTAACCTAAGCACTATGCTATTCTGTAGTCTCATTGAGAGATGTCTTTGGTATTTTTTTGTCACCCAAATGAGGATGGGTTCCCTTTTGAGTCTGGTTCCTCTCAAGGTTTGTTCCTCATACCATCTAAGGGAGTTTTTCCTTGCCACAGTTGCCTCAGGCTTGCTTACTAGGGATGATTTTGTCTAACATCTAGGACTTTTGCACTATGTTTCTTATGTTCTGTAAAGCTACTTTGAGACAATGTCCATTGTGAAAAGTGCTATAGAAATAAAATTAGAATAGAATAGAATTGAATTGAATATTTAGCTGTCTCACACAAGGCAGAAGAGTCATATGTTAGCTGTGTACATGAAAATAATAGAAATATTTAATAGCCTCTTATTGAAGATTAGAAAGGCAAAAATCAAGTCAATGCCTCTTTGGGTAATTTTCATAATAGTATAATTATAGTTATTCTACACTTAATTCTCAGTAATTACAGAATAATATGCATTAAAATGAACAACTGAATAATACACCTGGAAATAAGAGATTTACCAATCCTCCCACCATGTGTAAACAGCTTGTACTCCATATTAATCTGTTTTTAGCTCAGTGTTGTGAACACTTGCGTCAAACTGTATTAATATGTTCAGCTGTCTGTGATTATTATGTCCCTTTAATGAAAAACGAACACCAGCGGAAGAAGGAATAAAATCCATATTGAAGGATGGCTAAAAAAATCAATGCATGCATGCATCTAATTTCCATTAGCTAAGCTCTAAAAGCCAATGGACACATTTAGATGTGCTATTTGAAAATCAAAGATTTAACCAATTCTTGTACATTACACATTCAAATAAAGTATATATCACAACAGATTTATAAGGTGGACTTTGGAGTTCTTTATGAATTACCTTATATGTTTTTTTGTTTTTGTAACATTATAAATAGTTTTAAAGAACAATCTTTGCAACAATCAGGCAAAGCATTAAATATCAGGCCATTAGAGCAGACTGTAAGGAGATCCTTTCAGATTATGCACTAAATTAATATTAGGGCTTCTACATTATAAAGTAGAACAAATGAATGGAAATCATCTTAAGAATAAATCATGACTTGGTGAGGTTCAGTACAGTATACAATATATGCTGCAGTGAAATTTTCTAATAAGGCCACATTAATTTTTCAGGAACACTTTTTAGAAGTCATTCAGAACCAGGAGTTTCTCTTACTTCCTACAACGGAAATAGTCAAGCTACTGTCCAGCGATGACATCAATGTTCCAGACGAAGAGACCATTTTCCAGGCACTGATGATGTGGGTGCGCTATGATGTGCAGCATCGGCAACAAGATCTGGGATTGTTACTCGCCTACATACGCCTACCCCTTCTGCCGCCTCAGGTTTGCTTATGACACACCATCAGACTCTGTGATCTGTGGAGCAGCAATTGATTTAATGCAATCACTTAGTACAGAAAAAAAGAAATATTTTTTGGAAAACCTTTATTCAAAATGACTTTAAGTGCTTGTAATGTTACAAAATCACTTACTGGGATTAGTTGAACAGTCATGGCTAAAATATCTGTGCTATCAAGTCTAGGCTAAAAGGACATAAATAAATGTTTGCATTTTGGCATGAATAATACATTATTATTTTGTGGCACAACCAATGGTCAAAAGAAAAATACACAAAATGGTATGAAGAATTTAGGCTGGAGGGGATTTATTTCTAGTGAAGATTGTAGAACTGTACAACCTATCAGTGACAATCATGTCAGGGTGAAACATCCCCAAGATTTAATCTCCGTTTAGGCTGATTTTATTCACTACACATTGCGTAACATATCCATAACACATCATCAGCATATGTGAGAAGGTGCAAGTGAAATACAGATATAGATCACAGCCATATGTGTTTTTTGTACATCCCATCCCTACTGTGCCCTTATAATAACCTCTTTCAAAATCTACTTTCACTAGATTTTGGAGCATGGCTATGGGGATTTGCTCATTTAGCTAAGAGAGCATTAGTGAGGTTTGACACTGATGTTGGGTGAGAAGGCCTAGTATGCAGTGGCCATTCTATTTCATACAATAGGAGTTAGGTGGGGTTAAGGTCATGGCTTTGTGCAGGCCACTGGAGTTTTTCCATTCCAACCTTGGCAACCCATGGACCTCACTTTGAGCACAAGGGCATTGTCATGCTGGAACATGTTTGGGCTAGGTCTCAAAAGTATTATAAAGTAAAATATTAAAGGCCTATATAACATTTCTTGTTTGAATGTTGAGAGTTTTGCCATTATGTGTGTTGCAGCTTCTTGCTGACTTGGAAAACAATAAGATGTTTTCTGAAGATTTGGAATGTCAAAAACTACTGATGGAGGCCATGAAGTACCATTTGTTGCCAGAGCGTCGGCCGATGCTACAGAGTCCAAGAACCAAACCGCGCAAGTCCACTGTAGGGGCTCTTTATGCAGTAGGAGGCACTGATGCCTCAAAAGGTGGACAAACCTTTTTTTACTTTGAGTTGTTGGTTATACAGTAATGTACTATTTAAGACCATATGCCACACTGTCACCTGTCATACAGCTCATATTTACAAATTGGCTTTTATTAAGGTGTTATATAACAAACACAACAAAGGAGATCTTGTGGAATTGTGAGCTCAATAAAGCTTTCAAATAAATTTAGATAATTATAAAGGCATTTCTGCATTTGTAGGAAAAAGATTATAACCAACATAGTTCAAGTGAAAAAGAAAATCGGAAACATTTTCATTTTATTAATAAACAAACTTGTTTATTATGTTGGTGGCTGCATCACACTAAAGGTGGAAGAAAATTTGACATAACCTTTATCTTGGTTTAAATTTTTACCTTGCACAAATTAACAAGGGTGTATAGACCTTTTATATGTAGTGTATTTACCAATTTTTAGGAAAATAGAATACTTTATGTTGAAAATGAATTACAGCAAACAATTATTAATATTGATATATTAATTCAGTTTATAATTAAGATTGCATTACATTTTTTCATTAAGTTTTTATTAACTTTTTTAATCCTAGAGATGCAGCTTTACTACAGAACCTGATTTACATGATGTTATTCTATAAAGCTTTCATTCAGTCCTCTTTACCTGCTGCCAATGAAAAAAAACCACTTGGTTCTGAATATTTAAGTCAAATATAAAAATACAATAATGAATTACTTTAAAAGTTAACAATTATGGCAATTAACTAAGAAACTATGCTTTTAGGTTCTACAACAATAGAGAAGTATGATCTTCGCACTAATACATGGATCCAGGTTGGCATAATGAATGGCCGGAGACTTCAGTTTGGTGTAGCAGTCATCGATAACAAGCTCTATGTGGTAGGGGGGAGGGATGGCCTCAAGACGTCCAATATGGTGGAGTGCTATGATCCACTCAATAAAGTATGGTCCTCCATGCCTCCTATGTCAACCCACAGACATGGGCTAGGTATATACTTTGCCTCTTTCATTAATGTTTTCTTCCTATCATATAATACTTTCATACATATTTTGATATCAGTTGTTTAATGGGAAATGGATTTGCCATACTCTTTAAAAGGCCTTGAAATCCAATTATAGTGCTTGTATTACATTTTTGTGGGAAGAGAACATAATGGCTTCTTTATTATTTTCCATAACCATGTTTGACAGCCTGGTAAAACCCTTCACATGGTCAAATTCTGACATTTTCTATTATGTATAGTTCTAAAAAATTGCAAGTGACAGGCAATGTCTACAAACTCAATTGATGTTCATTTTGATATGCCACATAGCTATCCAACACCTTGTCAAAACATTGCATCCACTACATTTTCAGGCAGTTGGGCTGCATTTACTGTTTTTGGTTTAAACTGGCCCCTTCTCCTAGTCTATGTGATCTCTGTAAGCAGACAGCCATGAGAAGGTTTGAAAGTAACCAAAGTAAAACCATTTCCATGTCATTTTGGTAAAATAAATGTATTTTTTCAAATGTCTTTGTAATGTAATGGCAAACAAACTCAATTTTGGTTAAAGCTCGATTTTTCATTTTTGGCTGTCTTCTAGAATTCAAAGTGAAATCTAACAGGTTTACCTAAACTGCATCATCACTGCAGTCTTCCTGAATGTTTACTAAAATTTGTCTATAAAACATAGCTGACCATGATTAACATGTTCATCAACAAATTATATATATATTAGTCCCAGCTGCGGTGGGACTAATTTCAGGATAAGAATAATGTAAACAGAAGCCATATTACATATATATATATATAAAAAATTTATATATATATATATATATATATATATATATATATATATATATATATATATATATATATATATATATATATATATATATATATATATTTGTTTGAGTTTAATAATAAATTATTAATATATATAACTATTTAATAATAACTAACAAAATAACATGGATGACAAATAAACAAGTTAACTTGTGCAGAATAAACAAATGAACACAGGAGATGCAACCTTTTTAAGAGACCACATCTATTTCCTTAATGGCACTAGAAGCAAATTGGACATGATTAAGACCACTCCATTAGCTTGTCTGTGTACATAAATCTGGTGACTATACAATCTACTACCAGTACACACTAATACATGTGTAAGCAAATCAAATAAGAGCACACACGTAAAGTACCTGACACAAATCTGCTGATGCCAACACAGTGAACAGCTGACAAGAAAATATACGTCAAATACATGGCAGGCAATTTTGTAAGAAAATTGACTGCAGTGTTCTTCAGTGGAATTTACAGCACCTTCATAAAACGGATGCACCATGAGGTCTCCACTACAGCACAGTGTTAGTGCCAATTCAGAATGGGGTTCAAAGGACAGTTTATATGTCGAGAGCCAAAAAGCAACAGCCGGAGATTTATTACAGAAGCATGAGGGAACTTTCTGCAGTGTAGGCGGCAAGATGCTGCATGAATACTTAATGGTTGCTCCTCAGGGCCAGCCACTGGGCAATCTATTCAGCTCCTGGTGCTTTGTTTAAGAGAGAACCTTTTGATTCTCATCTCAATTAATGCGATGGCAGTCTCATTTAAATTTTGCCATTTTTGTAGCTCGGCTTATAATAAATGGAATCTGCTAAGAGATAATATTAAGGAGATACATACCATTACAGGGAACAAAAGCACATGTTCATTCTTTCTTTCATTTCAAAAGGGATCGCAGTCTTGGAAGGGCCTATGTATGCGGTGGGAGGGCATGATGGATGGAGCTATTTGAACACAGTGGAGAGGTGGGACCCCCAGGCAAGACAGTGGAATTATGTGGCCAGTATGTCCACTCCTCGCAGCACAGTGGGAGTCACTGCTCTCAATGGAAAGTAAGCAATTTTTTCTTTATCTCCCTTTTGCAGATACAAAATAATTTTTGCTAATAAAAAATCTGAAATCAGTTTTCAAAACAGATACAAAACAGATAGAAATACTTTGTTTGATATGCTTCACATCAATTTAATTTAATTTGAGGCACATAATTAATTTAATTTAATTAGATGCATTTTATGATTATGTTTAATTTAATTAGATACACTTTTATGTTTACTTTTATATACAAGGAATAGAAACAATAAGATGATTTAATACAGAGCATTACTTCATTTCTTAGTGCCATTTGGACCCTCAAATCCTACCATAGCTACCTCAAACAATATTCAATATTGAGGTCAGACTTTTATTTGTCCTGTTTGCATCTCACAGAGAACACTGACTGACAAACCCTAGAGCATATTTGAATTCAGGGGAAAAACACAACCTTGAAACGTCCCCTCGAGGCTTGTGTCCTACATTTCAAAGTGATTCATTGAGTGCCCTTTCCAATACTGAATTGTTAAAAACAGGATGTATGATCCAGTAGTTATAAAATGACTTTTTGGGATGTGGGATGATTGGCATCTCTAAACTGTCTGTAGTTTGTGAATGCGTGTGTGAGTGTGTGAGCCTTGAGCCCCTAGTCCTCTGGGATAGGCTCCAGGTTCCCAGCATGCCTGTGTATCATAAGTGTTACAGAAAACGTATGGATGGATAAATATAATTTTCATATACCATGACATTTGCCATATTTATTTATACACCTTTTGTCACTAAGATACAGATTACACAACCAGAATTATTTATACCCATAAGCAACTTAAATAAAGGAATCACCTACCATTAGTTGAGTTCTGTTCTTTTAAGATATTCTAATAATATGCATTTATCATTTGTCAAATTCTGACCCATATTTCACTCAACCAGGCACGTGCACAGGTAGGGCTCAACCTGTGCAGAGCACATGCCCTTTCTGTCCTTACACTCCGAAGTGCCCTTTTTTGGAGGTGTTCGGAAGGGGGGGCAGGGTGCCCTTTTTCAGTTTCAGCACATGCCCCTCAAAAGGTCTGTGCATAACCCTGCACTCAACCCTTACAACGCTCATCAGAGATTTCATGTTAAGTACTGTGCAGGTCCTTAGTTACCCCCTGCCAAACATAAGAACATTACCTCAAAATGTTTTATTTTTTAATGAAAAGTCCACCCTAAAAAACACATGGCACATTTGGTTTGAGCAGAGATGAGTGAGTAAGAGAGCTTGACAGACTAATGGACTAAAGCTCTGCTGCAACACTCTTTATGTAGCAATAAAACAGCAACTAAATCCCACTGGCATCACTCTCAGCAGGCAGCTGAATGACATTGTGGTTAATATATGCTATTAACCAAAGAAAACAGATGAATATGTTTGTGAAAGAGGCTTAAACTCAGAAAGCATACTGATCACTTGTTAATTAAGACATTCAGGGTGGAGTGGTGTCAGGTCTCTGCTTATTTTCTGCAATTTAAGCTACAGCTGAATTTAAAATGAATTTCAGTTTAGCCATTGTGTTTAGAACCGTTCATTTTAAATTACAAGGTGTATTTCATCTAAACTTTAAACTTTATCCTCCCAACTTTTTAGGTGGGACGGTGGAGGCTTGTGGTTGTCATTTGTGATAGCCAGACCTTTATTATACTGTGAAATGTGTGCTTCTATCAAATACTCAACATTCATGAAGAATATTAATATTGCCTTTGAGGATTAAAAAGGGTTCAGGCGTTGAGATTATTTTAAATATATCATCTAGACTCTCATCTATTGTTTCAGACTGTTCGCGGTAGGTGGACGTGACGGAAGCTCGTGCCTGCGCTCCATGGAATGTTTTGATCCCCACACTAACAAATGGAGCATGTGCGCACCAATGGCGAAGCGGAGAGGGGGAGTGGGCGTGGCCACATACAACGGCTTTTTGTACGCTGTCGGCGGCCATGACGCACCAGCTTCAAGCCAGTCTTCTCGCCTTTCTGACTGCGTAGAGAGGTAAAAAGTAGCAGCAAAACATCCTTTTCAACACAGACCGACACAGCTTCCAAAAATGTTTAAGGCTCAGTTACCGGAAGGACTAAAATTCCTGGAAGGATTTCTGTGTGCGCAGGCAGGCACGCCTTTCCTTTTTGAAAAAAAGGGAAAGAAACCGCAGTTACCTTACCGCTGTGGAATGTGGCGCTTAGAGTTCTAATAAACTGACTCTATCCTCCCCCTGCTGATCATACAGAGGAACCGCACGCGTTAAATTAGGATTAGGTTTAGGTGTAGGTATTGCATTAGATCAGCTGCTTTAATACTTATTATCATCATAATTATTATAAGAATTATGGACTGTTCTCACGTAGATAATAAAATAAAATAAACGTATTTCTTACTATTAACAGTTTACATTACCAGTGCCTATATATATATATATATATATATATATATATATATATATATATATATATATATATATATATATATATATATATATATATATATATACAGTGGGGCAAAAAAGTATTTAGTCAGCCACCAATTGTGCAAGTTCTCCCACTTAAAAAGATGAGAGAGGCCTGTAATTTTCATCATAGGTACACTTCAACTATGAGAGACAGAATGAGAAAAAAAAAATCCAGAAAATCACATTGTCTGATTTTTAAATAATTTATTTGCAAGTTATGGTGGAAAATAAGTATTTGGTCAATAACAAAAGTTCATCTCAATACTTTGTTATATACCCTTTGTTGGCAATAACAGAGGTCAAACGTTTTCTGTAAGTCGCCACAAGGTTTTTACACACTGTTGCTGGTAGTTTGGCCCATTCCTCCATGCAGATCTCCTCTAGAGCAGTGATGTTTTGGGGCTGTCGCTGGGCAACACGTATTTTCAACTCCCTCCAAAGATTTTCTATGGGGTTGAGATCTGGAGACTGGCTAGGCCACTCCAGGACCTTGAAATGCTTCTTACGAAGCCACTCCTTCGTTGCCCGGGTGGTGTGTTTGGGATCATTGTCATGCTGAAAGATCCAGCCACGTTTCATCTTCAATGCCCTTGCTGATGGAAGGAGGTTTTTACTCAAAATCTCACGATACATGGCCCCATTCATTCTTTCCTTTACACGGATCAGTCGTCCTGGTCCCTTTGCAGAAAAAAAGCCCCAAAGCATGATGTTTCCACCCCCATGCTTCACAGTAGGTATGGTGTTCTTTGGATGCAACTCAGCATTCTTTCTCCTCCAAACACAACAAGTTGAGTTTTTACCAAAAAGTTCTATTTTGGTTTCATCTGACCATATGACATTCTCCCAATCCTCTTCTGGATCATCCAAATGCGCTCTAGCAAACTTCAGACGGGCCCGGACATGTACTGGCTTAAGCAGGGGGACACGTCTGGCACTGCAGGATTTGAGTCCCTGGCGGCGTAGTGTGTTACTGATGGTAGCCTTTGTTACTTTGGTCCCAGCTCTCTGCAGATCATTCACTAGGTCCCCCCGTGTGGTTCTGGGATTTTTGCTCACCGTTCTTGTGATCATTTTGACCCCACGGGGTGAGATCTTGCGTGGAGCCTCAGATCGAGGGAGATTATCAGTGGTCTTGTATGTCTTCCATTTTCTAATAATTGCTCCCACAGTTGATTTCTTCACACCAAGCTGCTTACCTATTGCAGATTCAGTCTTCCCAGCCTGGTGCAGGTCTACAATTTAGTTTCTGGTGTCCTTTGACAGCTCTGTGGTCTTGGCCATAGTGGAGTTTGGAGTCTGACTGTTTGAGGTTGTGGACAGGTGTCTTTTATACTGATAACGAGTTCAAACAGGTGTCATTAATACAGGTAACGAGTGGAGGACAGATGAGCCTCTTAAAGAAGAAGTTACAGGTCTGTGAAAGCCAGAAATCTTGCTTTTTTTTGTAGGTGACCAAATACTTATTTTCCACCATAATTTGCAAATAAATTCTTTAAAAATCAGACAATGTGATTTTCTGGATTTTTTTTTTCTCATTCTGTCTCTCATAGTTGAAGTGTCCCTATGATTAAAATTACAGGCCTCTCTCATCTTTTTAAGTGGGAGAACTTGCACAATTGGCCCCACTGTACATCCAATATATATATATATATATATATATATATATATATATATATATATATATATATATATATATGGATGTATATGTATATATAGATGAGTACAAACAATTTGGTGGTGCTTTTTATAATGCTGATTATCTTAAAATCACACAGATATAAATCTGTGAGCAAGGAATAAAAACCTCCCAAGTAATAAAGACCACTTAAGTTATGTTTGCTTTCAAAATTTCAAAATCTTTCTGTGCTGTGCTGGCAGGTATGACCAAAAAACTGACACGTGGACCGTGGTGTCGTCCCTCAGTGTTCCACGTGATGCAGTGGGAGTGTGTTTGCTTGGTGACAGGCTGTATGCAGTGGGTGGTCATGATGGCCAGTCCTGTCTAAACAACGTAGAGTCCTATGATGCACAGAATAATGAGTGGACTGAGGTAATTTTGAACAGTGCATTGCTTTGCCTTTGTCACATTACTCAACATTTGACTTAACTTAAATTTTGTTTTATTTATTTTTTGAGACTTGTTGATTTCACACTTATGTTTTAAAAGAAGACTAATTTATATATTGTTGCTGGTACTGTGAATGTTTTCGGAGCAGACCGATGATTAACAGGCATTGAGAGGAAGCAAAAGGCTTTCCTTTTATTGGGGACTTTTTCCATCATGTCACAATAGCAGTGGACATGCTCTGACTTAACTCTTCAGTCATTCACCGAGCATGTGTTAACCTCTCATTCACGCACTGAGCATGAGTTATGCCTCACCACTTAGACACTTACGCTTTATAAGAAAGACATGCAGTATAAAGGGATAATGTGAGTGTAAGAAGGGTGGAAGGGTGAATTCAGCTGGGTCACACTTGTAGATATTGGCCATTAACCTCTGTCACTTTTGCTGTTCTAGGAGGTGCCGCTGAACATTGGCAGAGCTGGAGCTTGTGTGGTGGTGGTGAAATTGCCTTGAACATTCAGGCCATGCTCTTACAGGAGACACACTAGCAGTGGAAAACAGACGTATGATGTCAACTGGAATTTAAAATTTTAGTGTTCACTCCTGTTTTGCTTGAATGACAACAATGTGAAGGCCCTCCTTGTTGAGTATTGCTTAATAGCTGAGTATTGCAATAGTAGACACTGAAAATAAATGTGAATGTATCAAATCTCTGCATATAACACTTTACACTTTGACTTTAGAAATTAGAATTCTTTCTTTTCTTTTCTTTTCTTTTCTTTTCTTTTCTTTTCTTTTCTTTTCTTTTCTTTTCTTTTCTTCTCTTTCTTTCTTCTCTTTTCTTTTCTTTTCTTTTCTTTTCTTTTCTTTTCTTTTTTAACATAAATATATCTAAACCAGTCAATTAAAAAAGAGTGGTTTAACAAGATTTGTTTTGATGTATGTTTTGATGTGTCATTATGTATTAATAACATTCAGCAACCAAAAGTAAAACGGAACATTTATAGAACAAGATAAACCACATACTTCTTTATTTAATTTACATGTTTTAAGAAAAAATAATATTTTTGACTCTTTGACAATGCATTTAAAACACTGTGAATACGTCTAGTTGTGCGCTTGCATCCAGTTGTGAGTTATTATGCTCAAAAAAGTTTTGGAGATCATTCACACACAAATATTATACACTTTTTATGTAAGCCTAGACAAAGCATGAAACTATTCAAAAGACATTTTATAAGAAGCTTTTAATGAAGTAGCTGCAAAACACCAAAGTATCATGTGATAGTAGTCATGACTTTTAATGTTTACAAAATAGTGAATAAACAAATATATCATATTGATATTTCACATTAATGTATAGTTTTTGTAAGTCATGTATATATTTCCTGAATCAGTGTTATAAATGTATTTTCTGATAAATTTTTTTTCTGGCATGTTGCTTGGGTGTATTTGAATGCCACACTGTAATGCTTTCATACGTTATCAGATCCATTTCCGGAGGTCAACACTAATGTGTTTGGATTAAGGCAGCGTTTATATGTATTGACCTCTTTCCATTGCCATGTAGGTGAATATTTCACAAATGACACTGACAAAATTTCAGAATTCAAACATACTTATAACAAGTTCTTGAAAATAATTTTTATTTGTATTTAGTGATTTGCTATTTGTAACAAGTGAGATTTACAGATACATGTATTTTACTTTTCATCATTTTCTATAGCATGTAAACATTAATAAACTCTTTTCTCCCTCTTTATCTGATCATTTTAGTGACCTTCTGTGCATTGTGCACAACTTGTTTTGTCCAAGACCTCACAAAATATTTTTAGACACACCACATCAGCGTATAATTATTTCATTAAAAGTTCATGCTCCTCAATGTGGAGTCTGTGAATCATATGTCTATGATGGAAATCACAACTTAAAATTACTACAGTTATTATATTTACTACTGAGATCCTGTAGTTATTAATCTATTTGAGTGGACTTCATCTAACTCAATTTTAATAAAATATATCTTAAAAAAATTACTACTACTATTACTACTAATGTTGGTTAACAATAGCTAATTATGTATTGTTTCTTAATAGGCAATTTTATTTATAAGAATTTCAAATTTAACCCTTTAAAAAGGAACCATTTTCACACTCATGAAGCTTATAGAAATATGCATAATGTATGTGGCCACCAATTAATTTTAATGAGATATGTATTGTCGCTCTGGTAGAATTAATTAAAGCTTGCAACAGTATAATGCAACAGTAATATCAGTGAATAACAGGCTTGTGATATTTCTGTGTGAGCCAACACTGAAATGTTATGATCACTTACATTACTTAGGTTTAGTGCCTAGGTTTAAGGTTTGTGGGTTCAAAACCTGCATGTCGCCTTTTAACAGTTTCTTCTGAGAAACTTCTGATCTGATAGTCTATAGTAGTCATACTAAATACTGCCATCCAATGGAGACCTGATGTAAATTAAGCTGAGACTTAAGAAAAGAATAACAAATCTGTTGTGAAAGAGACTATGATAATGTAACAAAATGCATAACTGATCTGATGTTAGAATACTGACCAATTGCTTGAATGCCATCGGGTTGTAATTAAGACTAAATCTATTTCTGATGAAGTATTTTAGAGCAGTTATTGTTCATTTGGATCACTAACACAAACAAGTCACATCACATATGGTTGTAATGGCTTGTGCAATTCAGGACTATTAATGATGTATTCAAGTTATTGGCCATTTGGTAGTTCCTAATAATCCTAATGCATCTCTCTTAAGTTTTATTGGCCCGCTGAGAAACTTTTGGAACAAAGCAAAGCACAAAAAGCTATTGTATCATAACCTTTAAAAAATTAATGATTTATTTGTTGATATTTTCAAATGTCAGCAGATAAAACTGATGTGTGACTGACCTGCTGAAGGAGCTGGTGAGATGGCCACAACATGCAAAGACAGCCTGTGGTAAAATGGATTGCAGTTGCAGGCTAGATTGCAGTTACAGGCTTTGTTCTTCACATATGACAAGAGGCAATGGGCTGGATGTTTCAAAGGGATTAAAATGGACTATAAATGAAGAGTGATGGTTGCACCACATCAAAAGGGAACCAGGAGAGTGCAGGTGTTGTTTTGGATCTGGTGTCTGTTGGAGTACCATTTGAAAGGTGCTCTGAAGACACCTGCCCTCCAATTCATGACCTCATGCAGTGCTATATCTAGTCCACTTGTAGTTTTAAATCCTTGCCAAGCCAACAATAAATAAGCCTTATAATAAATGAAAGTCTATATTTTTAAAAATGAGTGCAGTCAGATCTGACAATGAGGAAAAAATGACATAATCTGCATTTTTTCTGAGTAGAGTGATTAATACAACCTTAACTTTAGGGAAACTGCAGAATAGAATTTATGATATACTGTACTAGGGGGTACATTGGCTTAGTGGTTTAAAACGTTTGCCTTGCACCTCCAGGGTTGAGGGTTTGATTTCTGCCCCCTCCTATGAACAGAATTTGCATGTTCTGTGTGCACATGGATGTGTGCATAATTGTGCCCTGCAATGGGTTGGCATCCCATCCAGGATGTCCTCTGCATTGTGCCCCGAGTTCCCTGGGATAGGCTCCAGGCTCTTTGCAACCCTGCATAAGATAAGTGGTACAGCAAATGAATGCACATTCTATGTAAATAACTGTAAAATAAATATCTATGTGACTTATTACATGGCTTGCATTTCAGTTCATATGTAATGTACTGGATATTTACTCATTGGCATAATAATAATAATAATAATAATAATAATAATAATAATAATAATAATAATAATAACAACAACAACAAAACAACAACAACAATAATAATAATAATAATAATATCTGTGTGGATGTTCATTTGTTAATAGGACCTTTCTGTTACTGTAACAGTAAATAATTATAGAATTATAGAAAACCAAAAGTTATATTACTTCCTTTAACCACTCTATAGCTCATTCCTTCTGCCTTTCAGAAATATATACTCGCTCACATTTAGTAACTGCTTAATCCTATGTAGGGTTGTTGTGAACTAGTATGGAGATGAGGAGAACATGTACAGAAAATAACCCAAGGTCAAGACTGAGGGACAATTTGTGAGGCAGCAATGCCATTGTGTCACCCTAGAGGGAGACACTGGAAGCCAAATATACTTTTTGAAAGCTAAATATACTATAGGTGACAATTTACAATTCTATGAATTTTCTGTTTTACCTAACATATGTATGTGTTAATATGCCATGAAATATTATGTGCAAATATTATGAAATTTGAAAAGTAATGCATAGTTTTCATGATTTTCTAGAGCTCTGGGAGAACCAGAAACATTTACAACGTCTGCACTGGATTTCCATCCAACTATGCAGGGAGAGTGAAACCTTTCCCAGGGGACTTGGGGCACAATCACACTGGGAGGAAAGCCCCAAATCATGGGGAGAATTAGGGAGAACATGTAAACTCTCCACTGCATGCACAGGGAGGAAATTTAACTCGCAAACCCTAGGGTGTCAGGCAAACACGCAAACCACTAAGCCACTGTGCCCCCTGCATCACATATTCTTAGCTTATTTAGTATAAGTAGTATATAGTATATATAGTATAAGTTGCTAATGTTCTGTCTTGTATGAACTTGTATGAAGTCATTGGTTTATAACATTGCTACACTGCTACCTGCTGTGCCTCCATGCCACACTACAATATGTCTTAGAATATAATATAAAGCAGATTAAATTGAGCCTTAATAAAAATGAATGCAAATATGTTACTTGTAAGTGGTACAGTAGATAAATTACTGCAGTAGGTTAATTCTTTGAATGTTTATAAAAAAAACATTAATTTTCAAAGAGAAAAAAACAACTCATCATCATTTTCAAATCTTTAATTTAGAAGTATTTTCTCCTTAGACACTTGAGAACAGAGAACAGAGAGCACTGTTGCACTGCACCTGTCTGACTGCCACTAACAGTAAAAAGAATCAAAGGCCAGCTTTTCTTATGAACAATAAATGTCAACAAACATCAGCTAGGTTAGGGACAAATATTTGTGTTAATAATCCTGCATAATTGTTGGTCCAGGCTTATGAAATAAGAAGTAATAGCATGCAGAGAACCTCCCCTGCTGACATCTAAGTGGAGTTATGCATCAAGCTGAAAAGCATTTGATCAAACTGCCTCAGCAAGCTACAACTTATCCTGCTCAGGAAAAGACAATATTTTGACAGACATAATGCTTATGCAATGCTTAACGCTATTAATACAAAAAGCTGCTTTTAGTGCACTGGAAAAGGAGTGCTTTCACACTCCAGTGCAGACATAACATATTCAACCATTGGTGCCCAAGCCCATGTAGTATGTGTTGCTTATCATAACCAGATGGGAGCATTGAGAATTGATAGGTCAAAAAGAAGTGAGGTTAACTGAGTGAGGATGGTGCATTGTCAGTTTAGAAACTTCAAGGCACTCCTACACTTTGCAAAAGAGGTAATGTTGCCTTTGATACTTGGCAGAGCTTTTTGGCAAAATGAGTCAGAGTCTGCTGTGAATCTGTTCAAGCAGCATCATTACACTAAAAAGGCAACAAAAGACATGCTGTCCTGCTCTCTGCTTACAAAAGACAAAGAATCAAGAGAATATCGTGTATATTAGAATTTGAGTCAAATTGATGTCCAGCAGGACATATGCAAAGATAATCTATTCTTTTACCTTATATTCCACTAGGGGGCACACTGATTAATGTGTTTGATCATCTTAGAGCCACTTGGATTAGGCTCACTCTGGTCTACTGAAGGAATGGCGTGGGTGAGTGTCTAAGAAATCGATGGACAAAGGTATTGATTTCACAATATCAGGCAGACCAGAAGGATCTAAAACAGTACTTCACTAGACTGCTACTCCCAAAACACTTGGCATCAAAGTTTAAGATGTTTCGATTGTAACCACAAAGTGGCATGTCTCATAAGAGAAAATGTTTTTCTACCACTTCCTTCTCTGTTCCCTATAAACATAAAAAGAAAGAAAAAGAAAGAGAGAGAGTTCAAAATGAGGACATGAGGACAAAATGTTGGACATGGTAAATCCATAATATAGCATCTGGTATTTATAAAGCATTTCAGAACAGGAGCAGAGTTGTAGGGAGAAGAGTTGTATCATGCTGCATACCTAAGATTAATGCACACTGTCAAAACTACTTATTTTTTGGGAGGGATTTTTACACAATTTTGTCCAAATTCCAACCCATTAGCTAGTTCTCCTCTATATCATGACAGCTACTGTAACAGCCAAGAATAGCAACAACAACAACAACAACAACAACAACAACAGCAACAACAACAACAACAACAACAACAACAACAACAAAACCCCTTTATGACATTGGTAGAATTAGAATTTAAAAACCAACCACTTTTGGGAACATGAAAGAGTGAAAGAATGCAAAACTTGTAAAATCTTGAATAACGATTGATATTGAATTTGTATTTGTTTTGATTGTCTCATCAATCAAGGTGGTAAGAAACCATGTTAGCTAACTAACTGGTTTAGTTAAAAAAACATGTCTAACGTGTGATATTGAACTTTTTAGGTATGGAAATCCAATACTGAATGATTAGATTGATACTTATATGTTAGACTTTTAAAATTCCTGTTTATCCCATCAAAATATATGTGGTAAATAAAATATTTAATTTCGCAATCAATGCTGAATCAATTAGTGCTGAATTTCAGAAATTAACCCTTTGTCCAACAAGTAGATGTTCAGGATTGGCCAAGGCAATATGTGTAGCAGCGATTGTCATACTTCCCATTTCTGGAGCAGGCTCTACTTGGCAACGCTGATTGCAGGCAACCCTTGTGAGATTATTGTTAGGAGGAAATGTTTAGGGGATGAGCAGATTCAGGTGTAATATACAGAGCACATGACTCCACTACACATGTTATGATTTGTATGGCAGGCTAGAAGTGACTGAGGTTCAGGAAGTGTAGCAGCAATACTAGAGAGATTATTTCTTAATTTTACTCCCATACTTGTTTATGATGTTAGGGATAATTGGTACTGATATACAGCATTATTTTATGCTGTGGAGGACATTTTGCTGCATGGTTTAGGTCCCTGAACCCTAGACATGAGTCAGTCAAATCAATGCAAAGTTATTCTGATGTATCACCTTTATCCCGTCATCCCACGATGAACATGTCCCTATCAACTGGGTACAAGGAATCACTGTGAGGTTTGATGAGTAGTAAAATAATGTAAATCATATGCTATGGGCTTTGCAGTCTCCTGACCTTAAGTCAACTGTACACATATGAAAGACACATATGCTAGTCATTCTCTAAAACTGCCATAAAGGGCAAATATATAGATATATTACAGGCATGTAATCAAAGACAGCGATATAGAGATATCAGAGACATGTAAAATCCATGCCAAGATGGGGGCTTGAGGACATTGTGGAGAGAACGTGCTGGCTTGAGGAGAGACATGTGGAATGTGGGGAAGATGCGATACAACAGAGGGAGCTGGAGGTGGTATGTGACAGGGCTGAGTTGTTGGATAATGCGGAAAGGGACGAGAAAGTGTGGACGAGCTTACGGCACGGGAGTTTCAACCTCAGGTTCTGCGTGGATAGCCAGAATTGTTGTCCCACCTGGAACCTGGGGTGTGGGCATCTGTGGCGATCAGCCTGGATCCTCTGCCTACGTATGGCCCGCTGTAGACAGACACGGGCTCTCCCAGACTCATCCACTGTGGGCACGTCAGAGGGTTCCCCAGACTATGGAAACACTGGTGGTTGATAACCCAGGATACACTGTAATGGAGTTAGCTCTGTGTATAAATGTGCGAGTGAGTTCTGGGCGTTTTCTGCCCATGGGAGGAACTCACTCCATCGCTGTTGTTCGTGGCTGCAGTAAGGTCGGAGGTACCAGCTGATCTCTTGGTTCAGACTTTCTGTCTGTCGATTAGACTGGGATGATGACTGTGGATGACAGCCTGAGCTGAGACTCACGTTAATTCCTAGATGGATGCAGAATGCTCCCGAAAAAATCCGAGAGGTAAACTGGGGCCCTTGATCTGATACGATGTCCTCTGGAAGACCATAGGTCCGGAAAACCTGATGGAACAACACTGTGGCTGTTTCCATGGCTGTGGGTAGGCCCTTTAATTGGACCAGTCTTCAGGCTTTGAAGAATCGGTCGATCACCACCAAGATTGTGTTGTAGCCCTCGGAATCCAGAAGGTCTGTGACAAAATCGACCGCCATGTGAGACCAGGGTCTCTGGGGAATGTGTAGGGGTTCCAGTATCCCTGTCGGAAGCTGACGACTCATCCTGGACTGGGCACAGATGGCGCAAGCCTCGATGTATTCCTCAACATCATGGGACAGGGAGGACCACCAGAACTTATTCCGTATCAGGGTGATAGTGCAGTGAATCCCCGGATGGCCTGAACTGGGAGCCATGTGTACCCATTGTAACATATGGGGACGAAGTGAGGTAGGCACATAGAGCTTGGACGGAGGACAGGCTGGAGGTAGAGGTTTGGTTTCTTGGGCTCACTGGATCTCCTCCATGAGGTTCTATCTGATGGGAGCAAGCATGATCGAGGGTGGCAGGCTCTGGGTGTGACGGTGAACTCATTGGGTCATGACGGCGAGACAGAGCACCATGCTGTGGCAGCTGGGGGGTTGCATGGGTTGGTTGTGGTTGCTGGAGCTGTTTGTTGGTGAACATTCTCCGCTGGATCCATTTCAAGCAAAGTATTCTGTAATGATCCATAAGCAGATTTATTCAATACCAAATCAGCAGGCAATAATCAGCATTGGAAACACGCGGAAAGTAGTCAAAACCGGAAATCAAACACACTAGCAAACAAACCTGAAATAGCAAAAACCGAATTCATAGAAACCGGAAAACAAAGCAGAGGTCAAATCCAAGGCTTGGTAAATCTCTCAAAGAAACGATACTTTATGTCGTGAGTGGGTTTAAATGTCCTAAGTTTGAGTGCTTCTGCTCTAAACACATGAGAATGATAATGTTCCCAAATTTTTGTATTTGTTTCACTGCCATTAGACAAATAGCACTGTTTCTCTGTTACTAGCCAATTGCACAGATTTGTTCCCAAGGTGACAATGGTTCTAACCACTGATTGTTCCTACTGTCTATGAAATTTTGCATTATAGGCTTGTCTCCTGGTGACATTTGATCTGAAAATTGCTGTTCTTTTTGTCAAGACTTTCATTTGCGTTCTTATTCCTCAGAGGCAGTGCCTGTCACACAGGCTGCTGCCAAGTCACTTCAGAGCCCACACTCAACATTTACAAAATGCAATTAAACTGTATTGTGAGAGTAAACTGTCTTTCAGCATAAACAATGACACAATTGAAATCTATCATTTCAAGGGGCCTTATTTCCATTGGAGAAATTTTACAATCGAGTGATTACATGTACTGAGTTGCTGTTTTAAATTGAAAAAACAAAACAAAACAAAAAAACCAAACAAAAACAAAACAAAGCAAAAGCAAAAGCAAAAGCAAAACAAACAAACAAACAAACAAACAAAAAAAACCCACAGTGACACTGTACTGATTGCCAAGCCAGTGTTATCACCAATTTCTTGATGGAATGATATGTCCTTAACATGTTTACTGAATATCCTATCAGTATTAAATTTAGCAGCATTTCAACTGAGATATTTTTGACATTTTTTGTGGCAAGAACATAAGACCTGCTTAATCTAGCAACATATGAAGCCTCATGTCATGTTGAATGCAAAGTAATTAATGGTTGTTTAATGCTATGAAAAATAACTGCTTAAATTTCAATTTCTAACTTTTCAACAAGCTTTGTTTAGGTAACATATAGATTTTATATTATGAAATCAGCTTGTAATTCTATTTGAGCAGACTTTATGTTCATTTTAGTCATTTTATTTCAGAAGGAAGAACAGTAATCAGCCTCATTTTAACTGAACCATGCTCAAAAGATCCAAAATTATGCAAAAGTGTATAAAATTTCTCACAGCCTCAAAAACACACTTCATCATTATAGCATCAACCAAAATAATTCAAACCCATCTTACATGATTCAATTCATTCATGATTTCATATTTTTTTTACTTCAACTAAGATCTGACAACTTTGCTCTTGATATGAGTAAATGATACATTTGCAAGTAAATTTCTCTGCAGGTTTCAGACGCTGCAGTGAAAATAGCTTGGGCTAATTTAATAACCTTCACAACTGGTTTAGATGTAAGTTCCCAAGTACACTGACATGCATCACAAAAGATACTTTTAAGTTTGGGGATAAAGTAAAATAGAAATGAGTAAGACCAACAGCTGAAGAGGCTAAACAAAGGCTGAGGCTAAACAAACCGACAAAACAAGTTTTGAAAGTCACTCAAGGTTAAACATTGCCAAATTTATGAAGACAATTTGTACAAACTAAATGTAGGCTTGGACAGTAGTTGATGGGATATCATGAACAGCTCTCTCAACAATTGTTCAGTCTGTACAACATTTTGTGGCAAACAATTAAGCGAATTTAATCACTAGTGTTAATGAAAAGGTGAGCTTTCTTCTGAGACCTTATTGTTAGATGCTTTTGTTACTGAAGATGAACTGCACATGACAATTAAAGTTCCAGGCCATTACTCTGTCCGGCAATCTGTTACACTGATTGCCTGACAGCCTTAAAAAAAGAACCCTGCATTTGTCCTAGTCTTTGTGTTTGCTTTCTCCTTTTTTTTTTTTTACAAGGAAGGGTGTACAGACTTCCAACAATGTTTTTAAAAAGATACTGGTTTGTTGTGAGTATGTAGTGTGGTGTGATTATGTGAAATGTTCACAATTTCTTTTTTAAGTGTATGACATTTATTTAAGATAGACTGCATGAAACGATCATTTATAAGGGAATAAAGCTTTGAAATCTCCAAGTTGAAAGGAACATTCTGTGTGCACTTTATTTCACACATTCTGACATTCAACCTGCATGTTGTCTAATTTCGCAACCTACATGTCCTTGAAAGGAAAACCCCCACCATGGTTGACATACAACCTTCGTAAGGCATCTCACTGCTTGAGACTCCATGACCTTAACCCACACATTGCCTCTGGCAAAGAACTAACGTGTACACATTAATCTTTTTGCTCAACACAACTTGAGTTTTCACAAGGCATAAAAATTGAAACACATGGCAAAGTGTGTGCTAACTTCTTCAAGGGCAACAAACTCAAACTGTTAAAATAACAAATAGGCTACAGTTCTGAGAAGTGTTAATATGGTTTCCACTTATAAAAACACATTTAAGTGAGGTGTTAAAGGAATCTATTCAAGGAACAATTTTAATGCTAGTGGTTCAGCTTTGGAGACCATAGTCTTGAGAACTACACTGTCAGAGTTATAACAAAGTTTTCTGAAAAAGTGCAGTTACAATATATGCCAGCCAAAACATAATACCATAAGAAATATTGTTCCTCAAATAATAAGAATACTTTAAACAAACCAATATTACAAGAGGTGATTCATCTCAATGATGCCATTACAGAAGGCTTACCATAACCTGTTCTAGGATCCATACTAGTTTATCCATAGGGGCAGGTATCAGCCATTGACTAGTGATGCTGTCTCACCTATTTAGCTCCATAGAGTTAATATGCCAGTTAATAGACACCAATTGTACCATGAATCATGCTGCCCCATGATCCCTCTATAAACATTTTCAGTGGAAGAGGAGCAGCAGATAAGACAGTTAATGACTGTGTCACAAGAGTTATGGTTTCTGGCAAGTTTCAAAATACTTATAAGATATTTTTTTATAGCAAATAATCTGAATTAATATATTGCCAAAACAAAGGCAAGGTGTGATTGCACTTATGTCTGTGATGTACAGAACTATTTATATTGCAAGATATATTGCAAAGACTGGAAGAGGGAAAGGAGGAATATAAAGTGGATAATGTTCTTACATCAGAAATGTATTGGCACCATGGTGACCATCTATCCCATGTTAAGGTTGATAAAAAATATCTATTCCCCAATTTTCCAGTGCCTGAATATTTTGGGCTAGATTCAAGTGTTTTGGGTGTTTTTTGAAATGTTATGAGGCTGGAAATTTTGTTGAAGACAAGCCTGGTTAATGAAATGAACCTCTTTTGTGTGCACCTCATACACTGCAATGGAAAACACAACTCCTGTACTGAGTTGAACAAATGTACATTTAAAACCACTCAAAATGAGCTGCTAGATTTTATGCTAAATGACAGAATGTAAGTTGTTGTCTGATGCCTGTCCATTATAGGATTACTATAAAAATACACTAGATAGTAGCCTACAGCATAAGTCATGTGTGACATCAGTATAATTTTGTTTGAAGTTATGCTGTTATTAACGTTGTCTATCAGAATCTGTGGTCACGAGATGCTGTTGCTCAAGACATGATGGCTTAAGTCATGGGACCAGAAAGCATGCTCTTGCTGCTAGTCACAAGCAATTGCCTTGTAGAAGAGCTTTAATGTTATCAATGTCACAAACAATAGCATTTAACATCTTCCTTGACACAAAAAACGTTTTCACAGTGTTTTTGTCACACTTTACCAAGGAGGAGGACCGAGAGGAAGCAGGTAAGTGCAGAGTGGACTTTAATATTTAAACACATGGTGAAAATAATGAAACTGTAACGGTGCACAAATAAAAGAAACTGAAAAAACAGGCTAAACTGAATAACTGCAGTAGAACTCTAACAAAAGTTCCAAGGGGAAAAAGCACAGCAAAAGCACAGCTGATAGCGCCACAGAGCACAGTCAGGACGCAAAGTCTCTGAGGAAGCAACCATAATACTAGCCAACAACTGAGTGGAGTGAGGGAGCTAAATAGTGCGCTGGTAATTGGGTGCAGGTGACAGTGCTAGAACTCCGGTGATTGGGGGCGTGGTTGAGTGGCTGTGGTTGGTGCATCCGTGACAGTTTTATGTCAAAAGCTTCTCAAAAACACGTTATACACCACTTTAGGAGTGTTATCTTGATCAATCTTGACCATGTTGGACTATGAAAGCCATTTGCAAGTTAAGTAATGTATTAATAGTACATAGCACATATGTAGTACTGTTCTGTACTGTTTCACTGTAAGTAATAATACAGTTCACAATTATCTAAATCTTAGATAGGAATTATGAGCAACAGTACAAAAAGATGGCTAGGTGTGGAAATTATTTTAGGGAATTTAACCAAGCACTTGGTAATAAAAGACGAAATAACAAAAACACTGTAGCAGAATTGCAGGAGAAAAAAACTGGACAGCTTCTATAGCAGATCCTCTGCTGAGACCAATTGCATTAATTTATATAAATTATTTACCTATTTATCTGAAGGCAGGTCAAGAAGGAGAAGAATTCTTTTTGAATTTCTCAGAAGTTCATTAATTTATTTCATTTAACATTTCGTTTCATTTATTTCATATTTGATTTGTGCAGATGTACAAAAAAAGACAAAGACAGACTATTTACAATTGTATGCATTCATTTTCCATTGAAAACAGACATATTTAAAGTCTATGGTGCTAGTCAAAAATGATAATTTGAAACACCAGTGAGAAACAAAACATAACCACTTCAAATTCAGATTGATAGCCAAAGACTGGTTAATGGTTAAGCATTGTAACTGACATGCAGAACATGAATAAATTCAGTAATGTTAGTAACTTTTTAAGCACGGAATTTAATGTAGGTGGAGTTTTATTTGAATCCCCCTGATCTATTAGAACATTATTCTGAAAAGAAAACATCACAGTGATCTGAAGTTGTTCAGTGCTAAGAACATGATCTGTGGTCCAACACAGGTTGAAATAATCTCCCTCGATATGTGCAAGGTGGGTCAATGAATGAGACAACTGGTCTTGTAACAGCTTTAACTATCTTCATAGACACTTCTGAAGGTAAGGCTTATTCTCAAATCTGTTCCCAGATGCTTAATCATGTGTCATGTGGAGAATGATGTAACATAAAGACACAGCAAAACAGCACAAGGGGTTTGAAGGATTGACTCAAAGGAGATGATTACAGAGTAGCAGCCAAATTGCAATACCATCAACTATATCTGACTATAACAGATAAAAGACAGTTTGCTAACTTTCTTTATAGAAATAGCTTACAATAGCTCTGTAGGTGATTATAACATTTTAGTGTTGGCTCACATGGAAAGATCGCAAGCCTGTTATTCACTGAATATTATTATTGCATTATACTGTTGCAAGCTTTAATTAATTCTACCAGAGTAAAATATATTTCTCTTCAGAAATACTTGGTGGCCACATACATTATGCACATTTCTATAAGCTTCATGAGTGTGAAAATGGTTCCTTTTAAAAAGGTTACATTTGAAATTCTTGAATATAAAATTGCCTATTAAGAAACAATATATAATTAGCTATTGTAAACAAACATTATTATTATTATTATTATTATTATTATTATAATGATTATAATGATTATTATTATTATTAGTGGTGGCAGTAGTAGTTGGTGTAAAAGCTTAGGTTGCTCACAATTCTGTCATTTTGAATGTATTATGTATTTATATTCTTTTGATATTCATTTCCTTTCATCAGAACTATTTCTTTAACATTATGGCTAATGTGCATTTTAAGTGTATATTTTTTACCTCACTCATTATGTGATGTATAATACAGCACTGATGATGTCTTCTGGTAATAGCATTCCACAAGATGGCAACATTGATTCATATTATGATACTGTGACTGTCAGGAGACTCATCTATCTTCCATCTTGCTTTGTATGAAAGAAGAAGGAAAACACAAATAGCTTTGTGTAGCTTTTATTTATGAGTATGTCAAAATCACTGCAATATTCACTTGCTTGATATAAAAAAAAGGTGCAAAATCATGAGACAGACAATACACCTTTGCTTAGTAGAAAATTTTTTTTTTATATAGATATAATCAATTCAGTTTTAATTGTGTAGTACTTTTAACACAGAACATTCTTACAAATCATCTTTTACATTACAGGTGTACATTTGGATACATTATAAGCAAGCCAGAGGCAACCATGGCAAAGGAAAAACTCCCTGAGACAAAACTCCCAGAGAGGAACCAGACTCAAAAAGGAATCTGTCCACTTCTGGGTTACACTGGCTAGTGGGATTATTGTAGCTAGTGTGGGTCTTTATGAACACAGCAGCAGTTCTTAGGGGGAAAAGTAGATTACTTGAATACTGTATGTCTACCAACATTGTTTATAAAATACAAATAGAATTTTATAATACTATAATACATAATATCTATGTCTAAGAAAAAAACACAGACAACAAAGGGGCAGAAGGACCACAGTAAATCCCCTGGCACCCCTGACTTATCTGACATTAGACCCTGACTTACCTATATCTTGATCATATAACAACCCAGTTCTATCACTTCTCTTTTAACACAGTGTAGACACAGGTTTCATAACCTTAAATTCCATGTATCATAACACTACTATATATTGTAATACACAAATTACAGAACACAAACTTTTCAGTTTAATGAGTCTGTGGAGGTTATTGGAGCCTGGATGTATGTGATTAGGTAATTAGCAGCACATTAGAAAGAACTTCTGAAGTGCTCACAAAAATGGTTTTGTTTTTCACTTCACATATTCTAAAGAATCATCTTGTTTTTGGTGAGGCTAGTACAAGCTGTTCTTGTAGAAAAGAGAGAGTGAGAGAGAGAGAGAGAGAGAGAGAGAGAGAGAGAGAGAGAGAGCGCTGTTTTTAATGTTGTACCTCTCTGATGGTTTTAAACAATGCTCCACAAGTACTTTCAGTAAAAATCCTTTAACGTTCACACTCGGCTTGTCACATGCTGTTGCCTCCTGGCACAAAACAGTCCAGAATAAATAGTAAAAAAAAAAAAATCATGACTCAAAAGCATTTCCAAAGCAATAAAAGGGAGATGAATGTTTTTCTTCATCCACATTTTGACAAAATTGTTATATGTTGACTAACACCAGAGTTTTCTTGTAATAACAAGATATTTTGGAATGACATCTGGATGCAATTAATTGATTAAGGAGATATGTGCTTCAAGGATAGAATAGATCATTTTAATGTATGCAGTGGATGCAATTAATTAAATATATATGCCAATTATTAGAGAGCCCATATATTTACAGTAAGAAACCTTCAAAGCTAAATACAGATAACAGCAATCATTTGCTAATCAAGATTGATATACAGTAGTATGCTTTATTGTTATCTGTGAGTCACCACCATCCTTGCATGGCATCTTTTGGTGGTCTATTGCACTGTGTAACACAGCACTATTGAGTTCTCCAATCTGATTGGTCAGAACGTGTTAATTCATTTTCTGTAACAGTAGTTCTAACAATAGTAGCAGATGTAGTTCAAATCACAGGTTTATATTTATGGTCTTCTTATAATCTAAATTTTATAGTTCACATGGGCTGTGTTGTTATTTAACAAATAAAGGAGATTTATGGAACATGATCTGAAGGCGTCAGCACTTTTTACCCGCTAGAGGTAAAGCTGGCACTTTAAGATTTACGACATGGGACTGAGGACTTTTCACTTTCTGTAACATGATAAGCTGCATGTTTGTCTTATTAGCAAGAAAGATGTTGATGAAATGATGGTTATTACTGCTATAATGTAACTGACAGCAGGGAGTACCTTTTCTGTTACACAACATTAAATTTAACAATAAATTGGAATTGTGCTCCAGTCAATGTGTTCTAGTAATTTGAACTAAAACCAACTGTATTGTGAATTAAAAAGTAACTGTATTTTCTGTCATGTCGTTTTGTCCTACATGGAGAATGTGAAGTGGGAAAAAGGCTACAGTCAATCGCCAGCTTTGTGAACTGTTACTGTATCATGGTAGCTAGTAGCTAGTGGATGTAACTGTGAAGTGTGTGAATGACAATGTTGCTTTAAACCAAGGTAGGAGTACCTTAGACAGTGTTGTCAGGAAGTTACTGCAAGCTGTAGGCTGATCCTACAGCCTGGCTAACTCTATCTTCTTAAAAAGTTTGTCCATGTTTCTTGTCTAAGGCTATGCTCACACTAGGCATTGTATGGAAAGTTTAATTTAGGAAAAAATATGCTTTTTCTATGTAACAAAATGCTTCCTGAAGCACTTTTTGTGGTGATAAAACAAAAGGTTTTATTGGTTTCAGGTTTCATACTGTTTGTTTATGATGTTATGAAACTACAAATAGGAAGCTCTAAAATATAGGATGATGTATTTTCTACTGAACAAGTTAGCTGAACAAGCTTTGTATTCTCTCTTTCTCATCCTATATTGTTACAGAATTGGTTTTGGAACAAAACAACAAAATTGAAGGTGTCATATTCAAATATATAATATATTCTGAATTATGTTTTTTCTTCTTCTTCTTCTTCTTCTTCTTCTTCTTCTTCTTCTTCTTCTTCTTCTTCTACTACTGCTACAAATAATAATAACAATTATTATTATTATTATTATTATTATTATTATTATTATTATTATTATTATTATTGGTGGCTCAGTGGTAGGTTTCTCGCCTATCATGCGGAAGGCCCGGGGTCGATTCCCAGCCACTGGATGCAGTGCCGGTCCCAAGCCCGGAAAAATGGTTGGTCCGCTGTGGCGACCCCGAACAGGGAGCAGCCGAAAGCAACTTCTTCCATTATTATTATTATTATTATTATTATTATTATTATTATTATAGTAGTAGTAGTAGTAGTAGCAGTAGTAGTATTTGTAGCAGCAGTGGACTTGACAAACAGCTTAAATGTAATATTAATGCAGCTGAACATTCCTGTCTACATTACCAAATAATTTCTGCTTGAAAGAATTTATTTCATATCCTGTAACTGTACTGTATATTAACCATTTTAATTTCTCACCATTTTAATGACCGCAATTCAGCAATTCTGAAAAAAGTAGACTACAAGCTATTGCATTTTGCACTTTTTCTACCATTGAGTGACGGAACAAATAATCTTTGAAGGCCAGAGGGTTAAATACTGCATGAACATTACATGATTGAAACACATGAACTTATTATAAATTATAAAGTGCTTTTCTCAGTGATGTGATTACAGTTTTATGATGGATAGATTCCATGTTAAATTAATTAGATGCAAACTGGAAGGGGGATCCACTGAATTGGTTAGAGGTTAGTAGATATTAATTTTACACCATGCCTGAAATTTACTTGTGGAAGCTTTGGAAATGTGGAAGTGTTGAGTTAACAGTTAATGAAAAATTTAGTCTGGACCTCTGCTTAAAAAAATATTGATTAACCAAGACTTCTTCAAATCAGCCCAAGGCTAACTTTAAACAGTCTGTGGAGCCACTAGAGGAAAGGGACATTAACATAGATGAACAGCTAAATTATTAAGGCAAACATGAATTAAAGAAATGCATTTATATAATCCTTGGAGCAAAGATCAGCCTCTTGTATAAGAGCGAGTGCTGTGCTCTGTGAGGGCTCTGCAAAAGAAAATTATTGTGTTCAAGTAAAAAGAGACACTCATCAACTGATACTTTTTGATGTCCTAACTTTTGTGACAATGAAGGAATGAGCCAAAGAGTATCTCCCTTACATTCAGACATGTTGCCATGGACTCATAAGTCCAGGGATAAAGAAATAGAGTGCACATGTATACAGGAAATGTATAGTCCTTCATCAATGCACTGTGCACTACTATGTGTCAAGCATTTATAACACACAAAGACTGCAGAGTCCACTTAGGTACTGCTCTAAATAGTGATAGGTTGATACAGCTTAAATAGACATAAATTGAATTTATCAAGTACCAAGAAAAAGATGAATGCTTTAATATACAAGCACATAATGCATGATGTTTACCAAAAACTTGACCATGAGAAAGTGAAAAACCATTGAATTCACTTTCAGCATGTTATCTGAGTTTACAGTACAAACTGTTCTTTACAAATATTCTCCCCATTATTGCCGTTATGCTTTGTATACATGGATGGTGTAGGCAAGATTTCAGAAGATGCTGCCAAGATCTTTATAATGTAGCACTCTGTTTATGGCATTATCCTTAGCCTCTCAGGACAAAAGACAGAGAGAAAAGGCAGAGACATTTCATTTCATGCTCTGTCTCATAACCTCCAGATGTTCACCTCAAACATTTCCAGTGATACAAGTAGGTGAGCTTAATGGCCCAAAAATCGCCTAGGGCCCAGGTAATGAAGTGCAAGCTCTGTGCAGTTTTAATTGGGCCTTTGGATTGAAATCACAGGTAATGCGCTTCATGCGTCATGAGTTTAAGGAACAAGAATAGTTCGAATATAATTTGTTTGTGTGAAAAGAGCCCTCCCTTGTGCGCCACGAGCCATTTAATTGTGAGGGGAGCTGGCTAATGTCAAAGAGACGAGCTGGCCTCAGCTACGCATCATCTGCACAATGACATCCAGTGTCCATAATTACTCACTGCTCTAAATTAGACCTCGAGATTCTCATGTCATGGACTGAGGGCTTTGAGGTTGAGGGCACAGGAAGTGAAAGCTGATGAATAATGCCTGTTGCTGCTCTGTTGAGTATATCTATGACAGTCCTGTAAGACGTGGATGGAATATAAAACTGATGCAAGCAATTTTCCCACAGTGCCTGTGTGCTTCTGATTTACTCTGAGTAGCCCAAGGCATACATGTTTTCCCTTGGACAGACAGTAAGGGAATACTGTACTAGATTATGAACTACATAAGGCATATAGATAAACAGTAAACTATGACTAAAGCAACTTTTTCAAACCATCTTTTAGAATGAATGAAATACCTACATGTTATGATATTATGAATTCTATTGAATTTCCGTAATTCTGCAAATTATTGCACTAAACAAAATCTTTATAGATAGGTTACACAGGACGTACATATGTCTTAATTGTTTTTGTCTTTCCATTGTCTTTCCATGGAGTGTCTGCTAAATGAATTTAAATCTAATATGTCATGATTTCATTATTTCAAATTAGTAAGGATTCACATGAAAATGCTGAAAACATTTAAGGTGAATGTGACACATATAGGTTTTGGCTGTAATATTTTATTTAATGCTTGTGTTTTTGAAAAATCTATATGCTCATTTATACTGTATGTACCTTTAACACATTGCTACCTCTCAGCTCCAGGCTGCTGGGTTTGAGCCTGATGTTCTCCCTGTGTCTGGATTGGTTTCCTCTGATTTCCTCTCACTTTTGAAAAAAAATGCCACTTTACAGACTGGCTATGCTAAAGGTCCCTATGTGTGAATGTTTGTGTGAATCTGAGTTGCCATGTGAAATGAATGGTGTCAGAAATAATGTGTTTTTCATCTCATGCCCAGTGTTTCCAGGATAAATTTGATTTGTGGATCAAATGGATGTTGAATTTGAATGAATGACTATTTCGATTGACTTTGAAGAGTTAATTCTATTGTCCATTGTATAGTGTGGACTTTCACTACATTTGCATATAATCAGCCTAAGCAACATATTATGTACAGGACCTCATTTTCATTTGTGATTGCATAATTGCAAATTACCAAAAATTCACATAGGATCACTGCAAATTGTTATCGTCACGTCAGGGAGACTGTAGCTTTTCTTTCAAGTATTCATATTTAACTTAACAAAATCGATATCTTTGATCAAAATCTTTTATTTTTCTGTGAAAATGGGTTTGTTTGACAGTCTAAAATGTGGCAGACTTACCTAAATAAGAAAGCTATCCAAAATTATACAAATAAAAAAGGTATGTTCAGGATTCAGCAATATTCTCATTGAAAAATCAGTTAAGGTTAAAGGAGCATGATTGACCATTGTAGCTTTTAGTGTATAGTTTCATTTAAATGAACAAAAATTCATTAATAAGAGATAAATTCAGAATTAAAACATTTAAAAAAGTCTAAACTTTAAACTAAAGAATAAACAATGAGAGAAGTCTTCAGTTTGTGCATTCTATTTGGCAAATCTCTAAAGACTTAATGATTCCCCTTCAGCACAAGCCTGTAATCCACAATAAGCTTCCTAGTAAGGGTGCAAGTATGATCAGCAGCTGCTGTGAGTCTGAGCCCCAGCTGCTCTGTGCCCACCTCCGCTCAGCTGTCCATGGCAAAGCTCCGTTTGAACAGCCTATTACCTCCACACCGCACAAGGGAAAGTAATCAGTACCTGAGGAGCACTTCTCTCAGACCAGATGGTGGGAGAGATGAATCATGCCATTATATTAGTGCTTAATAATAGTTCAGATAAAGCTAATTAAGCTTACTATCACTACCCCTTTCAGTCTTCTAATATGGATGGTGCTGAAGCCACACCCACAATGAGTTTTAAACTGCCAGTGCCTTGAGATGGTGGAAGAAATGAATGTTTTGACATTACCTCAGCCTCTTTATGCACCAGATATGGCTTTAATGAGGATGTTGCATTAAAATTTCATCAGGCTATTCATCAAACACATCGAGCTGGCTGCAGTCCTTAAACTGAGTCATTCATCTAACTGGGCACCTTCACAGAATAAGCGGAAAAAGAAATACTGTTGCGTGGTATTGATGAGAAGAAAGAGCGGAAATAATTTTTCCAAATGTTTTTGGCATTTCCCATTTCAAAAAAGCCACTTGTTGATTTAAATAGAATTATATATCTCTTATGTATATGTCGTTTAATCCGTAGGTATCTGAGCTTGTCCCCAATACTTGTTGAGTGTGTTTATATCATTTAATGAGGAATATATATATATTTTGTATAGTCATTTTCATTTTAGATATTAAACTGAACTCTCAGACCTTAGTTCCCCAACATCAGAGGAATTTTAAATATGATCCAAAACTTCACAATAATGTCTTAAAGCCAAGTTTGAAAGCCAAGCCTTCACTGAAGATCATAATGACACGCCATTTCATGTTTAGTGTTTAATGTTTATGACATTAATTTTAATATTAATTTGTTGACATACTAAATGAATTTGTTGTATTTAAATATTGTGAAAAAATGTCAGAAATGACACTGTGGCATGAAATAAATACTTCCTCCCCAAAATTAGTTTGATGGTGCGAAATTCAGAATTATAAAAGCCAAAATCTGCATGTGTAAGGTCTCATAGAAAAAAAAAAGCATTTAATGGCCATTTAAAATGCACAGTCATCTCCAGTATGTAGCTGAATTGAAATGCATGATTCTGAAAAGATGACATTGCTAAATTGACTGGTGTTTATATACAGTGGTGTGAAAAGGTGTTGGCCCCCTTCCTGATTTTTTTGCATGTTTGTCACACTTTAACTTGGGTTCTGCAGCAGGATAATGATCCAAAACACACCAGCAAATCCTCCTCTGAATGGCTGAAGAAAAACAAAATGAAGACTTTGGAGTGGCCTAGTCAAAGTCCTGACCTCAATCCGATTGAGATGCTGTGGCATGGCCTTAAAAAGGTGGTTCATGCTCGAAAACCCTCCAATGTGGCTGAATTACAACAATTCTGCAAAGATGAGTGGGCCAAAATTCCTCCACAGCGCTGTAACAGACTCATTGCAAGTTATTGAAAACGCTTGATTGCAGTTGTTGCTGCTAAGGGTGGCCCAACCAGTTATTAGGCTTAGGGGGCAAACACTTTTTCACACAGGGCCATGTAGTTTTGGATTTTGTTTTCCCTTAAGAAATAAAAACCTTCATGATGTGTTTACTTGTGTTATCTTTGACTAATGTGTTTGATTATCTGAAACATTAAAGTGTGGCAAACATGCAAAAAATAAGAAATCAGGAAGTGGGCCACCACCACTGTATATATTATATATTATTATATAGCCAATATTACTGCTTTCAAGAAAACAATCAATCAAACAAACAAAATGAACTAGCTAAACATTAACAGCTACATGTAGCAGTAATAAAGAATAAATAAAAACAATAAAGCAATAAATTGAGACTAGCTCTATCTCTGCTGTGCTATCTCTCTTCATCTTTCTTGTTATTTTGCTTTTATTTAGCTGCACAACAAGACTAAGCCAATAACTACCTCCACTGACTTCTAAGATGATTAAGCACAAGATCACTTGCATTGTCAGTATTTCATAATCCTCCTTTCAGTGTTGTACGTGACTCAGACTTGAACATGAACATATCTAATCAATGCTGGCAAAAAATTAGATAATTAACAATAATAAACAGAAATATAAAGGCTGCATGGGGGGCTTATCACAACACCAGAATCAGAGTTTATTGCCTAATGGTATATTTATCAGCTCTGATCCTGTTTACAGGTCTCTACAGTCCTGCAGCTCACATTACTACTCTACTACAAAAGCAAGTCAATAACCATGTAATTACATCATTACAAATCAGCAGCTCCTATTTATTTCTGCTCCTTATCACCAATATGACCATTTCATGTAGCTTGGAAAGAAAAAAGGGAAACATACATCTGAATGGTTTGACTGAAATCCTGCTGGATACAAATCTACTTTGTTAAATGAGCAACACTAATCACATTCATCATAATCTCCAGAAATACATTCAAGCCATACTTTTCATTACCACAAAAGTGGATAACTGAGCAATAATCACTGGTTCAGAGTTTACCTAAATACTGAATGATCTTTATCCTTTTGTGCTTGATCACAAGACTGCTCAGGTCATAGGTAGTAGACTTTAGATTAGAATCAAAAACCTTGAGAGCAGTTTGCGTTATCAGTGTTGCACTGAATAGTTTAAAAAGACAGTCTAGGCAAGCCTGGTCCATACTTTTCAAAAGGACTGGTGGGGTATAGCAGGCTATTCTTAAATCTCGGTTTACATAAGTACTCTTAAAAATGTGTGTGTGTGTGTGTGTGTGTGTGTGTGTGTGTGTGTGTGTGTGTGCGCAAGTAAATATATTTTATCAGGCAGCAAAATATGACTTAATAGTATAGTAATATTATAGTATAGTAATAGTAATAGTAATCTTCCAGTAATACAATTAATTAATTAAGCTAGATAAAACACAACTGCCAGATGTACAGGTTTGGCAATTACAAAACACTTCTGATAAAATAAATAGGCTTGTATTGATGTATTGACAGATGTTTTCATGTTGCCATGTTGCAGTATTAACTGCATAAAAAAAGAATAAAAAACATCAACCCAGCTGATTTACAGGCACAACATGCAAACAAAAATACTCTTAATTTAGTATTAACTTGCACTTTCAATAAGGTTAAAGCCCAATCTGGTTGACATGAAATTGAGACTTGTGTGTCAGGATGTGCCCATTACTGCTCAATTAATTATCATGTGCTGCAGTTCAGCACCCACATAAAGTTGCTTCAGGAATTCCAATGAGCCTTTTAGTTACACTCAACCCCCGCACTCACTACCTTTCTGAAACACTACAAAAATGCACAAGCCCAAATGAATAATTTATCGCAGCTGGGAGATGCTGTTTGTGTAGAATTTAGAATGAAAGTATAATGGCTTATGATCTCTCAGCTGTTAGGTTCGTCATGATCTGGAAAAAATATTTTTGTAATTAATCGCAATAAATATTGTTGGAAACATTTTAATATAAGGTCCACAAATATGCATATATTAATAATAAACTAATGTTTTCATAATGATGAATTAAAATATGCCATAAACAAGTATCGGGGAATAATGAAGCTTATGTATTTATCGCCTCTGAGTCATATCAATGTATGGTTGTATACTCAATTCTGATTGGTCAGAAGATGATTAATTACAGTTTTCCAAAAAGAACTCAAGGCAAAACTGTTGCTCCATGTACATGTGCTGTAATAGAAGTGCTGCCTACCTAAAATACCTGTTACATTTGATGTCAACATAACAGCCCAGTTATAGTAGAGCAACTGATAAATAATAAAAAGACATATATAATGTCCTTAACACCTTTACAAAAATCTTATTTCTAATGCTTCCTATTGTTCCAATACACTATCGTTATACTATTTCTATTGTTCCAAAACACCAATATTCTACTATTCCAAGAAAACACTATTATTAAGTTTGATGTTTATACACAACAAACACTAACACCATTTAGTCCTAACATGTTACTTATGAAGATATTAGCTAAATAAAGACATATTCTTATTTGTGGACCTTACATTAAAGTGCTACCATATTGTTTGATCATTTATCACACATTTAAAATATGAAAAATGTGTGAACATTAAAAAAAAATCCCAGAAATATCCATTCTTTATGAGACAGTGTAAGAATGATTTAAACAAACTGTGGCATGTGCTGGCATAACTAAAGCTCGGCATTCACACAGGGTCATGTCTAAAAGCATATTTCACAGTATCCTGTCACTCCCAAGCAAGATTTCAAGCAAGCTAGTCCATGTTTATGACATCTGTGGCCTCATGGCTGATTAAGATATGAAACATTCATGGTAGAATATCAGGCTGAGATCTCACACACATAGGGGAGCCTCATGGTGTTTTACTAAAGTCAAAGTCTTTTTAGGCTACTTCTTTTTTGACTTCATCCAAAGGGAAAATTGTATTCATAGCACTTCTGACTTTGTGATCAACTGACATAAAGAGCCCTGACAGAGTCAATGAAGAAGGATATCTAAAGTTTTGCATTGGCACTAGTTTTCACTTTCATATAATGGATAGCTCTAGGATCTGGACAGGAGAAGATGTTCTGGTCTTTGTTCTATGAGATTTCAGTTGAATATATAAACCTATCATGCTCTATTCTGAATGTTCAGAAGGTTTTGGCTAATTTTCTATAACAGCATGGCTCTAATAGTAGTTCTGGCTGCAAGATTTATATTAATGCACTTAATCTTTTCCACACTAACTTACACACAGTCTTCAGTTTCTGTGCTATGTAACAATCAGAATTAAAGCTGTAACATTAAGTTTTCTAGCATAGGAAAGTTCTAGCATCTTCATGCTAGAGGGCTTTCTTTTTTTGTTCTGTGTGACAATACAAGCTGTATTTTGTTTGCCTTGTTAATATCAAAAGAGAGAGAAAATATGCAGTGGTGAGGGAGTGATGATGCATTGAAAATCTACAAGTGGAATGCAATTCATGCATCATTGAAAATATAAAAACAATCATACTGCATGAGTACAAGCATGCTCTATGTGCATAGTCAGCATGCAATGCAAGTGTCATGTTTATATATATATATTTTTAACTGTAATTATATATATATATATATATATATATATATATATATATATATATATATATATATATATATATATATATATATATATATATATTAAAACAGTTACAACAATTACAAGAAGCATTTGAAGAGAGAGAGAGAGAGAGAGAGAGAGAGAGAGAGAGAGAGAGAGAGCTAACAGCATAGGTATGATGAGTGTGATATAATAAAGTGATTTCAACCCTAAGCAACCCTAAAATCTGAAATGGCACCTCCCTTGATTTTTTAGCATATTGTTTGCGCAATCACTTTTGCTTACTTCTTTAGGATATGACAACACAAGTCCCTTGTGTTTTTTGCTATATCTACGCTGTGTAATTATCTCTAATAATGCAAATATACTGTTTACGTATTGTATTACTTACAGTTAGTCAACATGCAAAGAGCCAATTGTATTTTCAGAAAGGACTAAAAGCAAAGAATGATCATTCATTAAAGTGATTTGATTTTTATTCAAAGAAAGCAAAAAGCTGCAGAGGTGCCCGATTCATTAAAATATGTTCCACCATGCAGGCATGGTTCTGGCATCCAGCAGATGCAGCACAAATTAACTGCTGTGTACTGTTATAAAAACCCAAATCTTTTGTGTTTTGAGGTTTTCCAAGAAATTTATAAGATAAAGCCATTGGCTTGGCACACAATTAGGAGATCATAATGATGTTTACAGCTTCTCAGTAGGAAGGTACTGCACTTACAGCAGGTGAATAATTATATCATCAAATCTCTTGAAATGTCTCAAGGGCTTTATTATGAAAACCCTAGCAATTGTATGTTGCAAATAAAATGCATATGAGTAATAATATTAAAATAATCCAGATTATTTTAGGTTTTCATCAGAATAACCTTACTATTTAGGTAATTAACTTTATTTATAAGAATCTGATTAGAGTAACAGAATGATAACAAATCAAAAGGATTAAAAAAAAAGACAATAGCATGTTAATCATGAAATGTGTTGGTATAAACTTCATCACAGTGCAGAAAATCTACCTAATTGCTTGGCTGTAATTGTAATTATAGAGTCCAAATCGAAGAGGGGTTATCTAATAGATTCTGTTGCAGGGAGATAGAAAATCAAACCCAAATCATGGATCACAGTTGTGATTAGATTTGGGAATTAATTTCAGTTCCACACATTGCCACAGGCTTCACTTCTCTAGGGAATAGACTGCTAATGATACTAGATGGTGTGATTATTTTCTTGGAGCACAGTGCACATCTAATCATTAAGTTTATCTCCAACCATATTAAATTAATCTCTCAGACAGGTGACCAAACGTGTGATCAGGTGCTGTAGGATTACCTCAAGGGACAGCTCTTGGGATTGCAAAACAAATCACCCCTTCAAAAATGCACACAGCTGTTGTGATCTCAAATAAGGTACAAGTCAACCTTATAGTTGTGTATTATATTTCATATTGATTGATTAACTGAGTCTGGCAGTTTTGCACACAGTTGGAGACAAACCCATTAAATCAACAAAAAACCCTTATGAAAACATGAATGAGGATGTTACACAGCAGGATGCAAAAAAAAAAAAATAAATAAAAAATGAAAATTAAGCAATAGAATAATTCAGCCTAGATATACATCCTACCTGGAAACATAAAATATTTGGCAATACAGCTGAAACAAAAACTACATCTTATCTATGCTTTTCTGTCAAGTTTTGTGCACTAATCACAGCATGTGATTCAACAGCCTACTTTAATTCAACTGCTACATTTGAGTTCAGATTGTTTTTTTTTCCCTGATTAAACATCTGAATGAGTCTATTATTTCTGAAAAGATCCAATTAAAATACTCATCCCTTTTCAGGGCAGTCCTGCCATGAACTTGCAATGTGGACAGTGCTTAAATATGTGCTGGAGAAAGATAACAATGTGTTCTTTAGAAGACAATTGGGTCTTCATATCTGTAACCTTTTAGTGATGCTAAAAAGCACTTCAGATGGTGCCTAGAGAATCCATTAACTATATGAACTTCTGCTTTAAAACTTAGAAGAATGTATGGTACTAAGCCAGAATGACTCTTTTTGATGATATTCTTGGTCAGTGGTTATGAATTATTGCTAATGCGCTTCACTGGCTTTGCATTGTTAAAGAAAACCACCATAAGAATAAATTTTGGCCCTCTATTTTCACATGCTAATTAAGCATGCTAGTATATGATTTTAGTCAACACACCCTGTGCAACACACAGTGCAAACAAAGACACTAACTCAAATAGACAAGTAAAAAATAGATGCCTGGAGAAATGTACCATTCCTACTGCAAAGTGGCAAACAAATCCCTTAATTTGCTCCCCAAAGTCAAAACTTTTCACAACCCAACTTTTCCCAACTTTTTATACAGTAGCCTTTATTTATCTAAGAACCAGATTGAAAAAACACACATGGTCAGTACACACATGGACAGCAACATATTAATGTCTCATGATATTTAATAATTAATCAGCACATTTCATCTCAACAGGTAAATAATAATAATAATAATAATAATAATAATAATAATAATAATAATACAATTTTATGTATACAGCACAATTAATTAGAGACAAATCTCAGTGAGCTACAAGGTAAAAGATAATGTAAGTCAGACTACAAAATGTATATAATAATAAGCATAAAAACATTAAAATATAGTCCAAACCAGACAGCGCATGCCAGAGAACAATGGCAGTAATGCAAAGAACAACCAAAAATTTATAAATGTTACACAGTTAAATGTAAGCTGTTTTGAAAAGAAATGTCGATGTCAAGTTTCTCTCAAAGTCATCAAGTGTCTGTGATATCCTTAGGTCATCTGGGACACTGTTTCACAAGCAATGTACTTCTGCAGAACAAAAGCCCTGATTCCCCATTGTGCAAAGTCTGGTCCCCTGGGAATAAATAAAGAAGCTATTGTTGCTTTGCTAGTTGTGGGTAGAGGTCATGGGGTTAAGAAGTTCTTTAAGATAGGCTGGACCATATCCATGGATACATTGATGGGTCAAGAATCAGAGTTTATATTGCATCCTATAAGATATTGATAACCAGTAAAGAGTGCAGAGAATTGAAGTGATGTTTTGGATGTGCTGAATTTTTGGGGGGCTCTTAGTAGGGATTCCAGTGAAGAGTACATCTTGAAAAAACTGGTGCACAGACAAGTTTCTCTGCATCTGGCTGATTTGACATGGGATGGAGTTTGGAGAGTTTCGAGGTTTTGCATAGATATTTGATATGGGCATCAGAGGTTAAATAGGAGTCTTTGCACCTTACTCACAGACTGCAAACTGATGCAGAGAGAGGAATATTTTGGACAGAGAAGGTTATTTGTGTAATGGGAGAATGCTGTACCTGCAGATGGGTGCCAACTAAAATATCCTCTGTTTTGTAGCTATTTATAGAAGAGAAAGTTCTTTTCTATTCAGTCCTTTATGTCTGCAAGGCAGAAAATTAGTGTTTTTGTTGTTGCAGTGGGAGGCCGACCAGCTTTTATGTACAATTGGACATAGCAGTGAAATGATAATCCATGCTTTCTGATGACATGGCCAAGGTGGGGCATATACACACAGAAGAGGTTACATAAAAAAAAATATGTCTGTCTTCATTTAGAATGCTATTGTCAAGCTAATGAATATTAATGAGGGCCTGCTTTAAGAATATTAATTGGTATAGCAAGCAGGCTCAGTGAAAACTGGCTGGGAATCGCAGAGGAGGGGAAAGACACACTGCTTAAGACAGTTTATTCAAAATATATAGATATGATTTTCAAATAATAACAGAGTAATTTGTTTTAGAAGACCTGCAAATATTTCATAAAAAATGTTTGATCAGATTTTTCCACAGCAAAAATAAATGAATAGGTCTTCTATTGTAAATAAAGATAAATCAAGTGCTATTTAACTATAAGCTATAAGCTCAGAACATTTGCAACAACAGTATTCCTGCTTTAAAATTAAAAGAACAAGACAATATGATGTGATTTTCTGTTGGTCAGTCATAAGAAGAAATCGTCAATCAATGTTTAAGAGCTTGTTATGATTTTGCAACAAATGTGATGATACTGGAGTGAACACCAGAAAACTTGTAAACTTTTTCAAATAAAATTTTTTTGACTCGTGGTTTGAAGGTGCCCTAGTGCAGCTAGTAATGTTCTCTCTCTCACACTTAATAAGCTTCAAAAATTCATAGAATATTGATCAGTTGGCTAAGCCAAACACCACATCTAAAAATCACAATCACTTGGGGTGAGGTGCAGCATATGCTAAAAACAGCCATGCCACACAAAGTACACAAGAAAACAGCAATGAGGTCAAATGAAAAGTGGCTTCTCTTAAGTTGTGACTTGCTGACAGAAAAAGAGAGGGTTTATATAATTTGAAAACCTAGCTAACATATAGAACTTTTGCACCTGATTTTAATTTATTAATAATAACCAATAAAAAGAAGTTCTTTGGCACATTGAAAACCTGGTACAGGTTTTTCAACAAAGCATTCTTGAAATGTTTCATGAATAAGAGGTCTTAGTTTCCCATGTTGTCTACAAAAGCTGAAGGGTTCTAGATTGAAATATTTTATTCTTAGAATGTGCACTGGGAACTAGGTTTGATCAAATGTAGATGGTCTTGTGCACGTCAAGGACTGGGAAACACTGTTTTTAAGTGGTTTTTTAAATGGTTTGTGAGGATGTTTTCCTGAACCTGAGAATTGTTCTTCATCTTAATACTCACACAGTGCCACAGTTCAGTAATTTTAAACATTTTGGTATGAAAGAGGCATGTTAGATTACCGTAATAAAACAAATTGTAAAAAAGAATGATTTGTGTCTCTTTCAAGCATCACAGAAACACAATTGGATTTAAATTACAATACTCCAAATGTTCAGAACAATTTTGAAGAGTGAAAAATGTTTCTAGCATGCAAACTACACAATCAATGCAAAAGTAATTCATGGAACTGCAACGCTATAATTTCCATTTCAATATGTGATTGCAAAGACTGTTAAAGGGAATTGGGTGGTTGTTTCTTCATTTCAGTCTTGTAGAAGCCTTTCTTTTGGCATTGGACTGTCACAGAATTGTCAAACTCTGACTCAGAGTGTTAGACCACTCTAAATAAATCTTTCTGTGAATACAGCAAGTCCATTAAAGGTACAAACACAGAAAAATAAGTCCATGCTGACAAAATATTTTAAAATATTTACACGTCCTCATACATAGTTTTTCATGGATCACATACCTTGTCAATATGGGGGATACAAATCTATTTAAAAAAGGAATACAGGGAAACTTCCCAATCTCTATTTATTTAAAAAAAATCTACACAGGGAAAGGAATCATTGTCAGATCAACATATTTAAAATAAGAGCAGAATTTCCACTTCAGTAAAGTTCAAGTTAAGTTCTGAATAGGTAAGCAATGAATAGGTAAGCAATGAATAGGCAAGCAATGGAAGATTTATGTTAAATTCATTAAACAGAAATGCTTACATTTACAAACTTTCATTTATTGCCGTAACATGGACATTATTTCAATATGCAAAAGCTACACATGTCCATAAGAAGTTCTTAGTGTGTATTTAGGTCTTTTGTAGTATAGTTAATATTTCTGTTTAATCAGTTCACATGTTATTCATTGTTGTTCCTTTATCTTCAGTACCGGCTTTTACCCGATCAGGGTCACAGTAGATGCAGAGCTAATCCCAGAAGCACTGGGCACAACATAAGGATGTCAACACACACACACACACACACACACACACACACACACACACACACACACCTAGAGGCACTTTATTGTAGCCAAATATCTACTGGCATGTTTTTGGGAGGTGGAAAATTGCTTTATTTTAATAGTGTTACAAACAAAAAGCATTTTTAAATATTTTTGAAAATCAAATAGAGAAAATCAAATAAAAAATATCTTAGTACTTGCTTGTTTAACCCTTTTTTCTTTAATGGCTAAAGTGACACTCCTGAGCCCTGTTGTGTCTGTCTCTCTCTCTCTCTCTCTCTCTCTCTCTCTCTCTCTCTCTCTCTGTCTCGCTCACTCTATACCCCTGAGCAATGAGTTGAGGGCGTATAAGAGCATGTGCAAAATTGAAGCCAAACAACAGAAGCAGCGAGCAAGCTGAAAAGCTGTGGTTTAGTTTGCTTTCTTTGACTTGCCATTAATCGACCATGCCAAGGGGCATGAGACAAAAATAAAAGCTCACATGCATTCTCACTCTGTGCCTGTTTCCTGTGCAGCACGCTGCTGAAATACTTACAGTGAAATCATAACACCTTGACTGGTGTGGGTTGCTGGAAAAGTAAATGTAATAAAGGTACCAAAATATTTTAATATCTCGCATGATTTTTTGACATTCACTGCATTTGCATTATAACATCAAAAGGTTTTTGTGATTTTTATAAGTATACAAATGAATGAGAAGGATTCTTATTTTAATCAGAGAAATGAAAGCAGACATTTACCACAAAAACCCTGGAATATTTTTTATAGGGAAAACATTTTTTTTCATATTTGGACCAAGCAACAAGAAAAAAAGTAGTTCCTCCTTTTTACCAACCAAAGAAACCACAGTCTCAACCGCTTAGGCCAGGGCTTATAAATTCACAAGTCAAAGTTCACATAGATAAAGCAAGCAAGAACGATGTGAAAGTAACCATGAACAGAAGCAAATGCACATCTTTAACATTCTATGTCCCTTCTCCTTTTGGTCCGACTTCTGCTTTATCTGAAAAAGCTGAAAAGCATAGTTTGCAGGGGTCTTCTATATTGCTGTAGCAAGGGGTCAATATCAGAAATGCTATGGCTAAACTGTAGACTGTGTACTGTTGGTATGTTGGCCTGTGATTCAAAATATGTGATGTACAAACTGCTACTTGCACATTTAGCTGTTAAACCTGAGTACAAATAGGAGATGTATAATATATCTTGCACAAATATTTGACAATGTATAATAATGCCCTCATAGAGGAACACTATGCACAATATTTGTATGGAGAACACTTCTTCTGGCATTTGAAAATATTGAAAAATGTCCCTTGAAGTTTATCATGTCACCACTGTCACAAAAGGAGAGAACCTAGTATGCAGCCTAGTCACAATGTGCAAGAGGCAGAAAGGAGGAGGGCTGTTTGATTTGCCTGTAGTGCTTATAAAATGGAACAGATTCGTCTTAAGAGGCTTTTCTATGTTCCCCTGCAGCAGACAGAGAAGAGTGGGCAGGCTCATTGAAGAATTGCTAAAAGTGCATATAAAGGCAGCTCAATGCCAGTCCAGCTAAACAGTACTCATTTGATATTGGCAACCAGAGTGCCAGGTCACTACAACACAAGCCTGGAGTGTTTTAACAAAGAAAATATTGTCATATATTTTATGCAAACTGAATTTTAAATGCCAAACTTTTTTGTGGTTCAATCAAAAGTTTGAATACAAAATAAATAAAATTTATAGCAGGAAAGATCAACTGAACATTAATTAATGTATTAATTTATTGCTTCAAATACAACATGTTTAAAATACTGAACAGATTAGTGTTTTCTACATAGTAGAGCTTCAAAATGACTTTAGGGTTATTAGTGCACTCAAATGGAACTATTGCTTGTCAAATGAAACTATTGCTTAATTTCCAGTCTGGGAAAACTTAAGTTAAACCATAAGTATATTGCAGCAAAAGTATGTGAAAAATCTATAATTTAAAAACACTCAGTCTGTCTAAAGTTGTCTTAAACCTATATAGCTAAGTTTTATGTCAAGATTTGATCAAATTGTATAATTATGTACCATATCAAATGTACATTTGTAATGAATTTAGTTTGTAATCAGATATTGGTTGATAAAATATCACCTTATATAATAAATCAATTTGTCCCTTTCCACTAATTTTCTCCTTGTTGTGCATGGTTCTGAAAAGAAAATGCAAAAGACATGAGACATGCTCAGTTGAAAGAGACATGCTCAGTTATGTAAGCCTGTAGAACTGGTTTTAGCGGAGTGGCACTAATAACCCATTAAGAAAATTTCTTAATGGGTTATAACTCTAATACATAAGATAAAATTAAGTAGACACAAACTATTGACTCTATCAAACTACAACTGTACCAGCTTTATCCTGTTCAGGGTCATGGTGAATCCAGAGCACTGGGAGTGAGGCAGGAATACTCATTCTATGGGACACAAGTCAATCAGTGACACAAACACACACACACACACACACACACACACACACACACACATACACACACATACACACACACACACACACACACACACACACACACACACACACACAACACACACATACACACACACACACACACACACACACACACACACACACACACACACACACAAAACACACACACACACACACATCTATACACTCATTCACACCCAGAGGCAATCTGCAAACTGGCATTCCTCTGTGAAACCCACACAGGTAGAACATGTACAGAAGCTCCAGTTGGACAGCAACTCTAACTCAGGATCAAACCAGTGACCCTGTAGTTGTGAGATTACCTATTGCGCCACCTAGCCACCCACAAACTGTTGAATTATTCAACTGAGGCAAGCAGTTCCTTAGATGTTTGTCTGGGTTCATTTGCAATATCTTGGATGAGTTGATGCACTCTTGAAGGAATTTTAATAGACCAGCCACTGCTAGGAAGATTTGCCACTGTTCCAAGTTTTCTCCATTTGGAGGTCCTGGTTCTTACTGTGGCTCACTGGAGTCCCAGAGCTTTAGAAATGTATTTGTAATTCTTTCCATACTAATATATATTTAAATAACGTTCTTTTGCATCTCTTTTGGAATTCCTTTTAATAGAGCCATTTGGTGCTGCTTGCTTCCTGCTGCTTTTAGCTGGAAAGGTTCTATTTAAGTTATTTTTAGATTGAACAGGTATGACAGTAATCAAGCCTAGGTGTTTTTATTGGTTAAATTTCATTAATTAAGTAAGCATTTACTTTTTCACACAGGGCCAGTTGGTTGTAGATTTTTATCTTTAATAAATTATCATTTAATTTTTTGTACACTAAGGTTGCTGTTGTGTTGTGTTCAATTTAGTTTGCAGATGTGAAACAATTAATTGCAAAAATATGCAAACATTTTGGGGAAATCATGAGGGGACAAATGCTTATTTCTGAAACTGTCCATGATTATACCCTGATGCTGCCCATTACACATTGAGGGAAGTTGCTTAGACATTCTTACTAGAAGTGGATCTAAATAGTTACTGTTAATGATAACAACTGTTCATTCATTTTCAGATAAATTGGATATATTGTGGCTCTTCAGATTTATAGTCAACATTAAATACTCACCTAAAAGGTCCAAATCAAAGTGTTGACAGCAAAACATGACTAAAAATGCTCAAAGAGCCTACATTAAAAAAATACATATTGAAGAGTCATGCAATGCAAAAAAAAACATATTAGCTAAATGAATATATATATATATAGATATATATATATATAGATAGATAGATAGATAGATAGATAGATAGATAGATAGATAGATAGATAGATAGATGAATTAACTAATGAATAACATGTAATAAGGAAACTTATTATCTTCATAATGAAAGTCTGCTGCACTTGAGCTACTTTGCCATCTTAATGGGAACTTCAGACATTTGGCCTCAGAAAGATTATCTTGATGTCTTCTCTGGTACATTCAAGGCATTATACACCAGGCAATGATGTGAAATTAAAGAGCATGTGAATTAGTGGCGCGCTAAGCCGAGCGGACTTGTTAGTGTGTTCAAGGTCTAGTGACACAGCTATGGCAAAAGGCTGTGCTGTCTCTTCCATTTAATTTTCCAAGCCACTTCCTTCACAGAGTTTGGGGAAGAGAATTTTGTTATGGTTTGATTCACTGCTTAATGAGTGGTACTAAGAGCTTGTTGAAATTGTCCTCTCATAATGCATTCTGAAGTCTCTGAATGAAGAATATTTCTATATCTTGAAACTGTTTAACACAGTTGAAGGTTGCTATGTTTTTTCCCTACTTCTTCTTATTCCCAGGCTCTTATTTGCTCTTTAATCATTGATTCAGTTCTAAAACATAAATCTATGTTTTCGATTTAGGTATGAACCTTTTTTTTAGTAGTTTTTCACAATAAGAAATTACTGGAAGTGTAAAAAAAATCACACTGTGTTCTTGAACCACATCTCCACTTTATTTATTGTATTTTGTGCACAACAATGTACAATGCTTGGGAAAAATTAGAATGCAACAGCAAAGTCTATTTACTCTATGATTCTGTCTTATTAAAATAAAGTTTCCATATTGAAAAAGACACTTTCTTATCAAAACTTAAGACAAAGACTCTTGTCTTTATTTTTGTTGTGTTGGGTGGGACTTTAAAGGGGTAGCATGTAGAATCAAATGTCCAGGGGTGGGGCTGGAGCTGATTTCATCACTCCATAGCCTGTGTGTCCTGAAGCATGTGGTATTTGTGATTGGAAATTTCAGGCTTTCAGAAACAGCACACACGGCAGTGACTTCTCAGTAAAAAGGAAAGCTCTGTTTGTGTATGATTAAGCATTTAAACAAAAATATTTAAGTTAAACTATATGGCCAAAAGTTTGTGGGAACACCTGATTATCACATTCATGTATGCTTGTTGAATATCCCATTCCTGGTTTACTCCTCTCTTTGCTAATATATTAATAAGCTCCACTCTTCTAGGAAGGCTTTCCACTAGATTTTGGAACTTGACTTGTGGGGATTTGCAAAGAGGCCTGGGATGCAGTCTATGTTCCAATTCATCCCAATGTGTTTTGTGAGGTCAAGGTCAGGCCACTTGAGTTCTTTCACACCAACCTTTGGTTCCTCTCTCTGTATTTTGTCACATTTAACAATATAATAATACATATATAATACCTACAAAGTATATTATCCTTTGAGCAACTGCATTAATTGCCAGAGTAAAATACTTATTTAGTATTTAGTTTTTAAAAAACTGAAAATAAAAATAATTGACGGAAATTAGATAGCTTAATTGGTACTTTTTACTTAATTGGTACATTATAATTACATAACAAAAAGTTTAGAGAGCACCCACTTTCAGTATAAACTTAATATGGAAATAATCCATATTAATCAAGGGCTATATGAAGATTCTTTTAATCAGTGAACCTCATTATAAATTCAAAGCATCAAAATTGAGGACGTTTAGACCACCATAATTGATACTGTCCATATTAACAGACTTTATTTAAATGTATAGGAAATCTAGCCATGGGGGTCACAGTCCAGTGACTTCTGTGCCGGTCCCAAGCCCGGAAAAATACAGAGGGTTGCGTCAGGAAGGGCATCCGATGTAAAACATTGCAAAATTTAACCATGCGAATCGTCAGTACTCTGAATTTAAAATGGGTTAAAATCGGGACCGCCTTCGGCGCCATTGACCTACAGGGCCTACATTGACCTACAGGGGAAATTGGGCTACTGTTGGTCGAGGAAGTAGAGGAGGGAGGAGAGTGCGCAGACAGAGAGAGAAGAGGAAAGGTAAGAGTGTAGGACTGAGAATAGGAACTCTGAATGTTGGTACTATGACAGGGAAAGAAAGCTGATATGATGGAGAGAAGGAAGGTGGATATACTGTGTGTACAGGAGACCAGGTGGAAGGGTAGCAAAGCTCATAGTATAGGAGCAGGATTCAAGCTGTTTTATTATGGTGTGGATACTAAAAAAAATGGGGTAGGTCTGGTCCTGAAGGAGGAGTTTGTGAGGAATGTTCTGGAGGTGAAGAGAGTGTGAAGCAGGGTGATGAGTCTGAAGTTAGAGATTGAAGGGGTGATGTTGAATGTTGTTAGTGGTTATGCCCCACAGATAGATTGTGAGTTAGAGGAGAAAGAGAGATTCTGGAGTGAATTAGATGAAGTGATAGAGAGTATTCCCATGGGTGAGAGAGTGGTGATAGGAGCAGATGGACATGTTGGTGAGGGGAACACAGGTGATGAGGAGGTGGTGGGCAAGTTTGGAGTTAAGGAAAGGAACCTTGAAGGACAGATGGTAGTGGACTTTGCTGAGGATGGACATGGCTGTGGTTAACACTTATTTTCAGAAGAGGGAGGAGCATAGAGTGATTTACAAGAGTGGAGGTAGGAGCACACAGGTAGACTACATCCTATGTAGAAGAGGCAATCTGAAAGAGATTAGTGACTGTAAAGTGGTAGTGGGAGAGAGTGTATACTTGGTGGTGGAATGAGGAAGTTCAGGATAGTATCCAGAGGAAGAGGTTAGCCAAGAAGAAGTGGGACATGGACAGGACTGGTGAGAATAGACAGGAATACAAGGAGTCACAGTGCAGAGTGAAGAGGGAGATGTCTAAGGCCAAGCAGAAGGCATATGACAAGTTGTACACTAGGTTAGACACTAGAGAAGGAGAGAAGGACTTGTACAGGTTAGCTAGGCAGAGGGATCGAGATGTGAAGGATGTGCAGCAAGTTAGAGTTATTAAGGATAAAGATGGAAGGGTGATCACAAGTGAGGAGAGTGTACAGAGGAGATGGAAGGAGTACTTTGAGGAGCTGATGAATGAGGAAAATGAGAGGGAAAAAAGAGTAGAAGGGGTGAACTCTGTGGAACAGAAAGTAGATAAGATTAGAAAGGATGAAGTCAGGAAGGCTTTGAAGAGGATGAAAAATGGAAAGGCAGTTTGTCCTGACGACATCCCGGTGGAGGTCTGGAAGTGTCTAGGAGAGGCAGCAGTGGAATTTTTAACTAGTTTGTTTAACAGAGGTTTTAGAGAGTGAGAGGATGCCTGAGGAATGGAGAAGAAGTGTATTAGTGCCGATCTTTAAGAATAAGGGTGACGTGCAGAGTTGCAGCAACTATAGGGGGATAAAGTTGATGAGCCATACAATGAAGCTATGGGAAAGAGTAGTTGAAGCTAGGTAGCTAGGTTGAAGGAAGGTAGTGGAAATTTGTGAGCAGCAGTATGGCTTCATGCCCAGAAAGAGCACAACAGATGCAATTTTTGCTCTGAGAATTTTGATGGAGAAGTATAGGGATGGTCAGAGGGAGTTGCACTGTGTGTTTGTAGACTTGGAGAAAGCGTATGACAGGGTGCCAAGAGAAGAGCTGTGGTACTGTATGAGGAAGTCAGGAGTAGCAGAGAAGTATGTCAGAGTGGTGCAGGACATGCATGAGAGGAGCAGGACAGATGTGGTGAGGTGTGCTGTAGGTGAGACAGAGGAGTTCAATGTGGAGGTGGGACTGCATCAGGGATCGGCTCTGAACCCCTTCCTGTTTGCTATGGTGATGGACCAGTTGCCAGAGGAGGTCAGACAGGAGTCTCCTTGGACATTGATGTTTGCAGATGACATTGTGATCTGTAGTGAGAGCAGGGAGCAGGTGGAGGAAAACCTGGAGAGGTGGAGGTTTGCGCTGGAGAGAAGAGGAATGAAAGTCAGTCGTAGTAAGACTGAGTACATGTAAGATTACAGGGTGAAGAGGTGAAGAAAGTACAGGAGTTTAAGTACTTGGGGTCAACAGTCCAGAGTAATGGAGAGTGTGGGAAAGAGGTAAAGAAGCGAGTGCAGGCAGGTTGGAATGGGTGGAGAAAGGTGTCAGGAGTTCTGTGTGATAGGAAAATATCAGTGAGAATCAAGGGGAAGGTGTGAAGACAGTGGTGAGACTGGCCATGCTGTATGGTTTAGAAACAGTGTCAATGAGGAAGAGACAGGAGGCGGAGCTAGAGGTAGCAGAGCTGAAGATGTTGAGGTTCTCTTTGGGAGTGACAAGGTTGGACAGGATTAGGAACGAGTTCATCAGAGAGACATCTCATGTTGGACGTTTTGGGGACAAAGTTAGGGAGGACAGGTTAAGATGGTTTAGACATGTTCAGAGGAGGGAGAGTGAGTATATTGGTAGGAGAATGTTGGCCATGGAGCTGCCAGGCAGGAGGCAAAGAGGAAGGCCAAAGAGGAGGTATATGGATGGAATTAATGAGGATATGAAGCTAGTGGGTGCAAGTGTTGAGGATGCAGAAGATAGGGATAGGTGGAGAGAGTGCTAGAGTGATAATTAGCAGCACTTACAGGGCCAGTTTCCTAGACCAAGATTAATTATAACAATAGAATATTTTCATTCTCAGTAGATTGTAGTTTAATCCAAGGTTAGGCTTATTTCACCTCCAGGAATCCAAATCATAGGGTTTGTTCCATCAGAATGAACACTTAAAAAAATGACCAGTAATATGATGCCCTCAAATATCTAGATTGTGTAGCCAAGAAAAAAATGCAAAAGCAATAAGCTTACAGAATAGTGGAGCACACTATAATGTAGATTGATATAGAAGCCCAACGACACAGAGTTCAACATATGAGAGAATCTTTAAAGAGAGACAAATCTCTGAAGAAAACAAATTTAAGGAATAGAAACAAATTTTTCCATTGTCTGTACCACTTACGGGGGGCACGGTGGCTTAGTGGTTAGCACGTTTGCCTCACACTTCCAGGGTTGGAGGTTCGATTCCCGCCTCCGCCATATATATGTGTGTGTGGAGTTTGCATGTTCTCCCCGTGCCTCGGGGGTTCCCTCCGGGTACTCCGGTTTCCTCCCCCGGTTCAAAGACATGCATTGTAGGTTAATTGGCATCTCTAAATTGTCCGTAGTGTGTGATTGTGTGATTGTGTGAGTGAATGAGAGTGTGTGTGTACCCTGCGATGGGTCAGCACTCTGTCCAGGGTGTATCCTGCCTTGATGCCCAATGATGCCTGAGATAGGCACAGGCTCCCCGTGACCTGAGTATAGATCGGATAAGCGGTAGACAATGAATGAATGAATGTACCACTTATCTGATATATCATCGGGTCACAGGGAGCCAGTGCCTATCTCAGGTGTCATTGGGCATTAAGGCAGGATACACCCTGGACAGAGTGCCAACCCATCACAGGGCTCACACACTACGGGCAATTTAGAGACTCCAATTATCACTGTGGGAAGAAACCCACCAAGCACAGGGAAAATATGCAAGCTCCACACACACACACAGTGAGCAGGAGCAAGACTCAAAACCAGGAAGCTGGAGGTGTGAGGTGAACATGCTAACCACTAAGCCACCGTGGCACCTAGAAACAAATTATTATTGAAAAACTAAATTATTATATTACTGTTTACAAGCTACATTAATGATGGCCCTTTCTTCCAGTTTGTTTACATAATCCCATGAAATGTGTTTTATTTTTGCAGGCATTGTATATTAATTCTGTTACTGCTGACGAGTTGAGGAGCAGAAAATTTGTAGAGGTACATGTACCCAAATACTGATACAGGTGGACCACACTGACCATTTCTGTAAAGATATGAACAATGAGAAAACTGTAGGAAAAGACACATTGTTGGGTGTATACATATCTGTATGATATGGTTTTACCATTTTTTAAATATGTGCTTTATTATTGTTGTTGTTTTTTTAATTTAGAAGGGAAATAATTTTGTCAGATGTTGTAAATGTGTCTCATCTCGCTTTCCCAGTCCTTGTTTTGATTGGTGTCCAATCCATATCACATCCATTCCACACATCTGCAACTGTTACTTTTTTAATTAAGAAAACTCACAATGCACAATGGTCTCGTTTAAAATTGGGGATGGGAACAGTTGAAATTAGAACAGTTTAAATTATAGCACAACTAAATAAAACTGTTTACAAGGGAATAAATAGTTTAATCAACTTTGTGTGGTTATCTCTATCCCTATCACTACCATGCAACTACAGGTTGCACAATCATTGGAACTCTGTGGATTATTATTTTATGGCATGTATAGATTTTATGAGAATGTATAGAAAGTGAAATTGTGTGCTTTTAGTGGGAAAGTGGAATGTATGCTTCATTAACGTTTATAAAACAAGCACTTTAGTAGCACCTGCTGTCTCTGTATTATTAAATGTATTGATTTGTTAATGATCTTTGATTAGCTAATATATTTCTCTCTCTCCCTCCCTCCCTCCTTTCAGCCAAGAACAGGAAGCATCAGGAACAAGTTACAATGGTTGCAGGCTCACTGAAACATTTCCTTCCCTCAAGCCATCAGGCTACTCAACACCCAGAACTGAACTATACCAACTCTCTCTCTCTCTCTCTCTCTCTCTCTCTCTCTCTCTCTCTCTCTCTCACAGACACACACACACTCACCTGTGTGAACAGACTCAAAATATAATGTTTACTACTTGTTTGCGCTACTTCAACTGTCATTATAATGTTTAAACTGCTGCTATCATATTTACTTCTATTTGCACTACTTCAACCGTTGCTACTGCATTTTTTGCACAATCCACATCGTCATGCTGCTATGTATGTTTACGAACATATATGTAATTAGATACCTGTTTTTTTACAGTTTCTCAAGTTTGCACATCACATTCCATTTTGTTTCATTGCACATGTTTTTTCGGCACTATATGTCCTGTCTTGTGCTGTTTTTGCACTGTCTTGTCTTTGCACTGTTTGCACCTGGTTGCACACATTGCACTTTATGTAGCTAGGACAAACTTTCTGTCCTAGCTCTGTGTCGTTGTTCTTTTTGTAACTATATGTTGGATGTTGTTTATGTAGCACCAGGGTCCTGGAGAAACGTTGTTTCATTTCACTATGTACTGTGTCAGCTATATGTGGTTGAAATGACAATAAAAGCTTCTTGACTTGACTTGACTTCACTTGAAAATAAATAACTGAATATTCATAGAGTTTATCTGGCCAGTTTTGCTGAGCCTGTGCCCACTGTAGTCTCAGATTCATGTTCTTGGGTGGCAGGAGTGGAACCTGATGTTGTCTTCTGCTCTTGTAGCGCATGTCAAATGTTAAAGTATTGTGCATTCTGACATGCTTTTCTGACCAGGAGGGTTGTAAAAAGAGGTTATTTGAGGTTCTGTAGACTTCCTCGAAGCTAATGGACAATCAACCCCTTATTAATAAGATGTTTCCTCCTGCATAATTAGCACTCACTTGAAGGTTTTACACCGGTCTTTGCTAACTCTGGAGACTGATGTGTTTCTGAAATACTCACACCAGCCAGTCTGGCATCAGCAACCATGATTGAAAGACATTGTTCTAACATTGTTTTGGTTAGCTACAGAGGTGGACAGTAACAAAGTACATTTACTTGAGTACTGTACTTAAGTACACTTTTTGAGTATCTGTACTTTACTTGAGTATTATTTTTTCTGGAAACTTGTTACTTTAACTTCACTACATTTGAAAGACAAATATTGTACTTTTTACTCCACTACATTTCTGTCAAGGTCAATGAGTAGAATGTAGTTACGTTAATCAGAGGATGATTTTTTTTCCACTCTTGTAGCATCACGTGTCATGAAGTTCAGTGATTTTTACATTTTTTTTAACTCTGATTAATTGGTGGTAAAATGGAAGAAGACAGATCATCGGCACAGTGCGCGCATCCATGGCCATACTTAGACAGTATGTTCCAGTTTTTAGAAAAGAGTAAAGATTCTTTACGTTTTAAATGTTTGCTTTTTTACCGAAAACAAACCACATCGCAGCCTACAAAAACTCCCCATCTAACCTGCAGAAGCATATAGAGGTATGTATACTTTTAATTTCTGGTAAAAGCTTGAAATGGATATTGCCTGTGCCATGAAGTATGTATGGTAAGGCAATTTTTTTTTAATGTATTTGTCTGTCTAGTTGCCATAGCTTTGCATATATCAACGCATTGGTAATGATGTTAGTTAACACCCAAAAACGTATGCCGCGTCCAAATTTTCATACTCTCTGTCCTAAAATGCGAATATTAAATTATATTGGATAAATAAGAATGAATAAAATGTGAAATGCTTTGTTTATGATGAGTGTGCGTAGCTAGGTAACAACGCTTCCATTATATGACATCCTCATAGTATGTCCCAGAACGTGCATACTCTTTTGCTACACACTCAAAAGTATGTACTTTTCTATAACAAAAAAAGTACATACTTTTAGTATGTAGTATAAGTAGGTGAATTACGCAGCAGTAGTCTACAGTACACCATGTCTGACTCTGCACTGCATAGACTGGAAGGCCTTGTATATTAGTAAAGAGACTGAAAAAAGTATGGATGGTCATTAAAACAGTGCTAAACAACAAAACTGATGGTGGCCTAAGACTTTTGCACAGTACCATATATATACAGTATATCAATATATGGTTTGATCTTCAGCCCAAGAAGGGCAGAAATTTGCATAACTTTGAGAACCAGCTTCTAATTAAGATGAACAAGGATTTTTTTAAGTTTGACTTATTTGACCATAGTATGATTTCTCTCTACTAGTGATCTGTGAGACAGTATCGTTGTCACAACTAATGGTTTGAATTTTTTGTTTTGATGGCAAATAAGTCTTTCTGTTTTGCTCTTAAAGCAGTTAAAGCTCTGTTAAAGCAGTGTTGCTGTTGGGCAGTTATACAGCTACAGCTGTGTAGCTGGGTTTTAAAGAAGGTTGGATATTTTTTCTGATCAGTCTGCATTTACAGACCATTGATTCATATGTGCATGAATAAATACACATAGATACTATTTTGTTGGGGGTGGTAAGGGTGTTAAATAAAAAATTAAAATGATTATACCTGTCTTTTATGTCAATTCAGTTGTTTAATTTCTATAGGTTTTGTAACATTCTAAAAGCTCTTAATTCCACAAATACTACAAAGTTGTCAGTATATTCAATAGGTTGCTACAAAAGGTACTGGAAGTATTGCATACAACAATGCAACAATAATAAAACAATGCGTTGACATTTGCTATTTACTTTTGATACTTAAGTACTTTTAAAAACAAGTACTTCTGTACTTTTACTTAAGTAAAAATCTGTTTTTACAACTTTTACTTGTAATGGAGTAATGTTTGACCAGTAGTATCTGTACTTTCACTCAAGTAAGAACGTTGTGTACTTTGTCCACCTCTGGTTAGCTACAACATTTAGATTTAGTATTTTGACACATTTGTAGTATTATTATGCCTATGAAGTTAAATGAACACAGGAAAAATGTTAGCATGCTATGTGCTAATATCACATAAACTGTGAGTCACATAGAAAAGGGAAGCAAAATAATAATTTAATCATAAAACATGATAATGCTTATTTGTTTTTGTTTATTAATGTTATTTTTTTTTTTTAGCTCATACTAGAATATATTTCTTTGTTGACTACCTAAATAGCTTTTTAAATAAAACATAACCTCATCCCACCCCACCACACAATCCTCATAAACAGCCAGAATTTCTATTGTGTGCCTTTCTTTGTTTTTAGTGGTTTATTTTATTTCTAAGTACAGATTTTTGTTATTCATAACATTTGAAAAGTCAAGGATAGTAACATGTCTTTTCTTCAGGGTCTCAGAAAAATTATGTTTTTTTCTGCCCCATATAATGTAGGGCCCTAAAGCAGAGGGATGTTCTTGAAGATTCTATTGATTGTTATAGTGACCTCAGTATTATCCAAAACCAAAGCAGATGAATGTATTTTTTATGTGTTTTATACAGCTAAAACAGCCTGGGGTCAAATTGACCCCAAAGAAACACTAATGCCACAAAATGTGTACAAGTCACTGAAAACACATTATCATGATAACCTTATGTGTTACCTGGTTATCCCCATTAAATTAGGAAAAGTCATTAAATACAAAGCAAAAACATATATTTAGAGATATTAAACACTGAATGGGTTCAAACTGACCCCCAAGGATAATAGGAGGGTTAATAAATTATGTTCATAAAAGTAATATTACATGTTAATATTAGACAATTTCAAATGAGTTCTTGTTAAATATGTTTGATAAATCACATTAATTAATGTACTTCAATGACAAATGTTTACATACATGACAGAACGCTGCTAAAAGTCTTTTATAGCCAGCTGGAGGTGAGAATGATTAAACACAAGTTCATAGGATGCCGAAAAATTTATATTTTATGTGTCACAAAAACTGGCCCAAGCACAAATCCTAAGCACAGGTTTTCTTTTGCACTGATCTGAGTGCATTCCTACAACTGAATGTTTTTCCAAGACCTACTGAATCAGTTGTGATATTGAGGACAGCAATATTTGTGGCATTTTATTTATTTTAGAACAACCATGCATGTAACTACGTATTGTTATTAGAGATATTTTCATATTTTACACTGGAATAAGGAGACTCATATATAAAGTGCTACCTGGCCATTACTGCAAAATTGCTTTTAGATTTTTTTTTCTATGTTCTGTTACATTACACAAAAAAATCACTCTGAAACATTTTTTTGTTCATTTTACCCTTCAGGGTGCCTGTAAGAAAATAGATGTCAGACACAGACTAGCTGTAATTGTACTTAATGAAACTCAAAGATGTAGACTAATTTATATGTAGATTTAATAAATGACACAGTTTACTGTTTTTATGTCTTAGGTTTATATTCAAAAAAGACTGCTGGCAATATAATGCTTTCACTTTAACCTTGAATGTTTTTTTCATGGGCTGTATGGCTCTTTTTAACTCTGTTGGAAAGTGTAAACAGTATTTTCAAAGTGGGGAAAACAATGCTGTGCTGTGGTTTCAGTAAAACTGAGGTATAAACGAATGAGAACAAAAACCTCAGCATCTGACCATGGTCTAAAACAATTTGCTAATCTGTCATGCCCTGTGTCAGTTTTTTCAAAAAGCTACATGCAAGCACAGATAATTTTAGCTTTGCTATATGCAGTAAGCTGCTTTGTATGATAACCGCAAGGCTACATTTGTTTCACCTTGCTGTCTCAGTGCTTTGAATTTAGCAATTGTGTTTGCATCTCAAAGCCTGATCTTTACAATGGCATGTATATGCAAATTTGCCAATATCAGTTTTTGCTCTCGGCTATAGTAAGGAAACTGTGGGCGCATTCTTGAAAAAAGTGTACTGGCTAAGATCTTCCTGAGAGAACATGACTAGGAAATCCATGAGTTCACAGTCAATCTCTTTTTCTCCCCAACTGACATTTCAGACATGCCTGTACACATTTTCAGGACGGAACAATCAATAACCTGTGTCAATTTTATCAAATCCACAAGAGTCTATGTCTATATTCAGTGTTTTGCAAGCTATTGCAGGCACAGAATATCTGAAATAGGACACTTATTAAATATTTTTTAAAGCTTATTTCTTGAAAAAGCACCCCATGTTAAATGTTGTAATGCCTGTTAAGCGAATAACGAATGTACACATATGTCTAACTTTGCAGAAAGTGTAAAAATGAAAACTTCTTAATGAAGTACTTAGTGCAGAAAGAAAATAAACTGCTCCCATGGTAAAATATATGCATGTTATTATTTTAATATATTTTAAAATCCACTGCTCATCATCTCCCTATATACAATCTAAATCAAACCTAATTGCAAGTTCTGGAATAACAACCATGTCTTTAGAGTTTGAAATTGCAGCTGCAGATCATTATTTTTCCCAAAACATGGATGAGGTACTTCTAAATAAATGCTCTTGCTAATTAAGGCCTCATTGTCATTAAATTTTAATGGAAACAAGCAGAACTTCTGTGTAGCTGAAAACAGCAAATAAAGGTCACATACTGACTTAAAGTTGCAAACACTGCATTCCTACGCATAACTTTGTATAAAGATGATTCATTTTAAGTTAATCTGTGGTTAGGTCTGGAGTCTTGGACACCATTTGAAAAACCATAAAACCACTAACACACACTGTGAAGATCTAACTGCTACTGTGTTACATATCCTGACATATACTCTACTGATATTTTAACCTCGTTTAATTCTAAAATGTGATCACTTATAACTGAGAAAGGTATCAGCTGCAGTGTTACCAGGTCCATGGATTTTCTGAGGAACTGGGAAATGTTTGACTTGGTCCATGAGCACAATAATATGTCAGGTGATGGTAATTAAAATCTACTCCATTAATAGGTGAAACAGGATATCAGTAGAAATTTTATAGCTACAGTAAATGCATATGAATGAAAAACGTAAACGTGATTTTATTGCATGAATGTTTGATCTGTGTCAGTGAATTAGTTTAATCTGTCTAGGTTTAATACTTTCTTTAAAAAATGGGTTATGCAATTTGCCTACAATTGGCAATGAAAGTCAAATATGCGTTATGAAATTTTATGTTTTATAACACATTTTCATTTTTGGTATTGGGCTGGTTTTGTGTGGCATTCCTGACTTCTAAAATCTTATGCAGCTCTCATTCAAATAACAGATTTATATTAATATTAATATTACATTTCTATATTAATAAATCATTCACAGGGATGAACGGTTGCATGGTGATGCTCCACATATTCTAAGATTAATAAACAGTTGCTAATTAAGTAACAAAAATGAATAATCATTGATATGGTGAATATTTGATATATGATTCTATAACATATATAACATTTTTGTTTCAGCGCTTTATAACAGAAGTGTGGTCATCCATGCCACTGAAAGATGTTTCCTGCCATAGGGGAATCTTTAGGCAGAGAACTTTGTGTTTTATTGTAACATGATAAGCTGCATTTATTAAAATTGTATTCAAATCTTAACTATATCAACATGCTTCATTCCTACAGTGCAAAAGAAATACCTTTGATGAAGATAACGATTTTAGCTTCATTAACAGGCATTCCCTTTTACCACCTTTTCTACAGTCTGTCAGATGTTCAGGCATTTTTCCCTGATGCCTTATGTGTTTAAGGTAATAATGATTGCTCAGGAACATGTACTATTAATTTGCCTTGACACATCTAGTCCATTAGGTCATTTTTTTTTTCTGGCAGTCGTAGCCTAAGCAGGGTAGCTCGTGAGGACAAAGTGAGGAAGAGGCAGCTGCTTCGTGTTCTTTCTCTGTCATAACAATAAGGCCGTTAACAAAGCAGATGGGAGCTCAGGCATTGCATGACTGCATTGCTTCTGACAAGTCGGGAGAAAATTGTTTGATTGATGAACAAAGTCTTTTCCCATTTGTAATTAATACAAGAGGATGTAAAGTCATTTTGAGAGCAGACTGAAATGTTCTATTAATTCAGAGTTTGTGTGGAAGAGGGAAATCCCAGCAGACAGAAGGGGCAGGATCTCATTTATCAAAGCGCACGCTAAATACTCATGACATTATTAATGGATTCTTTACAAAAAAATGACACAGAATGATTAAAGAGGTAAAGGAGAAATTATGTGTGTTTGTACTGTGTATTTCTTCTCATGTCTGAAGTCTTGTTCAACACCTTTAGGCTTGTATACTTTTTCTTCTTTTTGTCATAGTGCTTTTCTGCCTCTTTGTCTCATGTGAATGAAATATTCTTAACCTGGTTCAGTTAACACTAAATGCTCACTACAGCTTAAAACTTGTTCAACAACCTACATTTTAGCTTTTGTACATCCTACACAACTAACTCAAATGCTCTTTTTTATCATATTTAAGGAGATGAAAGTCTCCAATACATAGAGGAAAATAACATTTTTTAGCAAAATGCAATTTTATTTACAAAATATCAACACATACATATACATACACTAGATATACACAGGTTCATCTCTCCCACTCATGATGAACGTGTGTTCACACATCTGGTGTTGTGCATGTAACTGCTGCACTTCAAATGCATTCCTGTAAATGATCTTTGTACTATATATATAGTACAAAGTGTGTGTGTGTTTGTTTTATATAAAAAAAAATGAAATTCCTCAGAGGAAAATCCTTTTCCATACTATAGCACTCAAAAATGAAATGTAATTATTAATCTCATTTCATCTCACTGGATGTAATAAATGAGGATATGAAGCTAGTGGGTGCAAGTGTTGAGGATGCAGAAGATAGGGATAGGTGGAGAGAGATGATTCGCTGTGGCGACCCCTGAAGGGAAAAGCCGAAAGAAGAAGAAGATTAATCTCATTTATACCAATTATTCAATTTCAAGTAACTGAAATATTAAATCTGGGTAAAAAAAATACATTTATTTAAAGCACTTTCTGCACCAGTGTTCCATCTTTATAGTTTTGAGCATAAAATTGAACCCTTTTATAGTAGTTAATATAGCTGAATACAATTGTTAAAGCTAACTGTTCGAAACACATATAAAATATGATTCAACAGTGGAAAGGTTTCTTAACAGCACAATGTCAGAAAATTCAGGTGCAATGGTATGCAATTTTGATGGCTCGTACAGGGCAGGATTGTGCTATGAATTATTGATTATACATCAGTTTAGTATACCGCACTGCAGACTGTGCATGGGGTTCAAATTGAGAAAAGGCTACCTGAAGTCTCAGATCGATATAAGCAGACCAGTGAGAAATCCATCGGGTCCAGCTAGAGGACTCGGTGCAGCTCCTCAGGGGGCAAGGCCTAACCTTTTCAAAAGCAAGGTGAGGAAGAAGCTCATCATTCTTAATGAAGAGTTAAGGATCCATGTGTTAAAAAGACAATCAGAAATGCAGTCAGAAAAGCTGCAGACATTACAACTGATCCACAGGGCAGTTGTTAAAGCAAAAATAGCATTCAATAACAACAAAAAATTATGAAAAAATACTTGAATTAACTAGATCCCTGTAACGTGCCCAGTGTATTCCAGTTCATTTTGCATTTTGATTTTGATTGCAGGGCAAGTAATTTGAAGCAATCATACTAGAACAATTTCCACAAGCTGAAATGTTGGAGTATGTGCATTAGATATTGTGTATTTTCTGTCTCATGCATAAAAGAATATTTTAACCCAAGCATTAATGCCAAAGAAAACAGGCATGGTGTCTAATTTGAATGAATGTGTCCTGTCTGGCATGGCACTTTATATTTCACAGAGGAATGACAAATTACTGCAATTGACAAGAACAGATTCACAGTTAATTAAAAACATAATTACATGCACTTAAGCTATTTAAAGTATGATAAATGTGAAATCATTAAGCATACTTTAAAAACCTTATGTTTGTTAAATTACTTTATATGGACAGCATAGACTAGCATAGACTAGAATATATATATATATATATATATATATATATATATATATATATATATATATATATATATATATATATATATATATATATATATATATATATATATATATATATATATATATTCCAGTCTATGTTTTTAAAGTATGCTTAATGATTTCACATTTATCTTACTTTAAATAGTTTAAATGCATGTAATTATATATAAATGTATATATATTATACTGTATATATACTGTACATATTTACATGCATATTACATCAATATATTTATTACATTTATATATAATTACATGCACTTAAACTATTTAAAGTAAGATAAATGTGAAATCATTAAGCATACTTTAAAAACATAGACTGGAATATATACATATAAACAAAACAAAAAATTGTTTAAAAAATATTGATAAAATTTACCAAAAGATCATGAAAAGATCATGAAAAGGTCATGTTGTGCAAGTTTCCACTTTAAAAAAACATAGTGTTAGAAAACAGTAAATCTGTCTAAAGATTGCTAGCTAAATGTGATTTTCCCACTCAGTAAATATCAGAAATTTATGTTTTTAGATAGTTAGGTATCACACTGAACTAAACATAATTTTACAGAATTCAGTTTGTAATAAGATACAGCCTGTCGAATTGCCTGTGTTGCTCCTGCACCATCATCATCATCATCATCATCATCATCATCATCATCAAAACAGCACTTAAACTGTATGGATGACAGCATAAAAAGATTTACAATGTTTAAAATGTGTCAAAAAAGACAGTAATAACAAGAATTTTAGCCAACAGTGACTAAATTAACAGAGATCAGTCAAGTGAACAGGTTTTTACTTCATTGTAATGAGACACTCTGATGTGGAAGATGTTGATAATGAAAGTGATTTTCCACCATAAACCTCTGTCATTCATTAAAATTTAAAAATAATGCAGAATTAATATCTTTCTATAAGCAGATTAGGCAGAGGTACGAAGGGTGTCTGTCAGAGGAATTCTACTTTTTATGATTTGATATCATTGATGATACTGGTATTGTCCTGTCAATGCCAGAAATTATGTTGAAATCTATTTCCCAGAATACACCACAGCTTGCAAGCATGACTACCATGGACTCCCAACACATACACACATGGTCACGTTCAAGCTCACATGATTACTCTGATTTAGCACACCAGGACTCAATCTCACACTCGCACACACACACACACACACATACATATACATATACATATACATATATATTATACATATACATATATATATATATATATATATATATATATATATATATATATAATATATATATATATATATATATACATATATATATATATATATATATATATATAATATATATATACATATATATACATATATACACATACATATATATATATATATATATATACATGTATGTGTTGGGAGTCCATGGTAGCCATGCTTGCAAGCTGTGGTGTATTCTGGGAAATAGATTTCATTCATATATATATATATATATATATATATATATATATATATATATATATATATTATGGCATGCCTTTTGGATGTGCGTATACATATATATATATACATATACATATATATATATATATATACATATACATATATATATATATATATATATATATATATATATATATATATATATATATATATATATACATATATATACACACATATACATATGTATATATATATATATATATATACATATATACATATATATATATATATATATATATATTATGGCATGCCTTTTGGATGTGCGTACACCACAGCCTAGCACATCTAAATGCATTGTGCCCACATCTATTTTCTAGCTCTACCTAACCCAGTCTCCCAAAGGTCTGCCATAAGATATTTGAGCCTCTGCATGATGCTAATTTATGTGGGTGTATTTTTCTTTCCTCAATTAGCACCTGCTGTTAAATCTCTAATGTTACTTTAAACCCTTTAGACAGTTATGAACTCTGAACCTCTGCATGTGTTTGTGTAAAATTCAACATGTGGAGGCCATTTCTTGTAAGTCAGATGAGAACCAGATTAGAACCAAGATGGACCATTACTTGAGATGATTGCTGATGCAAACATTTATGAACAGAGTTCATGCATAAGTATGCCCTGAATTCTCATCACACCACAATGAATTTATAACTCAGGCTTTGAGCAATGACAGATGATTGTTTATATGATGTTTTTAACTGCAAGGATTTCTTCAAGGGCTTGTTTATAGGTAACTACCTGCTGCAGTTTCAGTGGGACTTCAGGGAACTGATCCAGTTTCTTTTAGGGATTCATTATACAGGGCATATCAGACATCACATCAGGTATCGGGTTTTTTCCTGTATCTGTAATTTTCCAGTGAAACTGGACTATATTTGACTTGCTTGAACATTCTGCATACAATATAATAGATTAATAACGTGGATATTTTGTAAGATAGAAAAAGTGCATTTCTTAAACCTAAATATAAATTATAAGTATTCTGTACTAATGAGCCATATTTAACCTCAATTGTTACACTTAAGACATTCTGCCCATAGAATCCCCCTAATCTTCATCAGTTATGTTGCTTAGCAACCATAGCTTAATGTTAACAGATTTTCAGACATCCGCCCTTGACTAATGGCAATATACCTTATGTAATAATACACATCATAAAATTTCTCATGCTTTTAACTTTAACATTTGTACTATGTACAATGTTACTTGTATATTCATTTAGCAATGGGGGTCATGACTGTAGTGATCAATAATGGAGAGGATTAGAGAGGGTCAGTTTGTATTTGGTCAGTTTTGACTGCACATTTATCTGTTATTTAGATTTGAATAGCTATTTAGACCCATTTTGCAATGCAAACCTGGAAAAACTGGCAGATATTTCACTTTATCATCTCTTGGTAAACATACAATACATACAAATATGCTTTTCCCCTAACATTTGACACTGTATCTCCATTTTTTTCTATTTTACAGTTTATGGTATACTCTGATATAAAGTTAGCTCTCCACTGGTGCATTTTACTGTTTGCATTTGACATTCTCATGCTCATCAGTGCAAATGCAACTACTAGTGAAATGCTGCATTCAACATCTAACCATTCTGTATTTGACAGTAGACCAATACCTCACACTTTGTAATCTAGCCCTCTCACAGGGGAGAGCAGCACTCCGATCTATGCCTTCATTACTGCAGTCATGACCATATGATAAGTTCCTTTACCAGGTAGTATGGGTTGCTTCAGTGTAGTGCTAAAGCTTCATTATCGATTCATTTGAATACAGAACAGCACTTGAATGTGTTATATTATTGTTGGACACTTGACTCAGCCTCTCAGACTCATTTCTGCCACTGACTTGGTGCTTATTGGCAACTGTGTTATTATTCTGTGTTGAACACACAGGAAGCCTGACTCACACTGCTTCATTCTTTTTCTGAAAGCCACACTGAGTAATTTCAATTTCTCTGCCTTAAGGTTAAGCCCTTACAACAGTCTCCTTCTCCCACCAGCAGGATTTTATTTTTTTCCATAAGAATATTGCTGTATAAGTGATACCATTTTATTTATTTATTTATTTATTTATTTATTTATTTATTTATTTATTTATTTATTAATTGGTTTATTTTTTGTGCACTGGTTTTGTTGCAAACTGAACTGCAGTGCAATCGTTGCCTGGGTTGAAGGTCTCAAGTTCATGTACAGTACCAAGCAAACACAGTAAGACCGAATTGAGTGACATTCGTTATTGGATTATTGACTGCACAGGAAAAATCCCTCAAGTTGGAAAGTAGTGTAGTGCTACTTTGGCAAAAGTCAAGATGTAAAGATACAAGTCAATTCGTGAAGCCTTGAAAATTAAGGCTTTATTTTGTTTTGTGAAATCTACTTGTAGACTGTTATGTTTCATTTTATTAAAAAACGGTTTACCTTAAATTCCACAAAATATTCATGTATTGCATACATAATGGACACTATTCATAAAAACTGTTAAAATTGTGGCTTGAACATGTTGGGCAATAGATGTTGCAGTAATTAGATATCGATATTACAGTGACACCATCTGCCATTTTTGGATGCTGCTTTAGAGGCAAAATTCTTACTGCATACCTTCCTTAGAGACATAGCATGGAAGAATATCCAACTAACAGAACAAATGCTTGAAGAGATGTTTTTAGCTACACTCATGTCATTAGTACAGTACAATCCAACTCTATTTGGGCAGTGACACAAATTTTGTTATTTGGTTGTTTTGGCTCCGTAATCCAGTGGAAATTAACTTATAATTATGAAAGCATTGTTTAGAAGATCAACTTTAATTAGATCTCATTTACATTATGTTTGGCGAATATAATTAAATTCATATTTAGCAATTTGAACCTGGGAAATGAAATGATGTCTAAATGATGTGAAATGATCTAGAAAGAGATGTTATTAAATAAGTTTAAGAAAGTTACAGTATTCAGTTGCTCCATTATAACTTAATATTTTTAATACATTTTTGAATGGTGCATTTTCAAGTATAAAGATTCTTCTCAGTATAAAGAAAGATAATATAAGATAATATAGCCAGTGAACGTGAAGCTAAAAAATTTGATCAATTCGATACATATATTAAGTCTGAGTAAAATGTTTTTTTTTGTTTTTTTTTCATGAATGAGAATTATAACACAATAATGAGCTTAGCGATAACAACTGACCTGGCTGACCAAAGCGAATGACTGCAAAATAAGATACATGTTTTCCACTTCTATACATAACATTTCCTATTATGTAGGCACATGTGCATCATTTCAGAGGATTTCATGCAAAATGCAAACCATCAGCAAGGTCAGCAAGGTTACACTATAAAATAGAAAGAGAATAGGAACAGGATCTCTGGGAAAATGTATTGGGCAGGTGAACTGAATATTATAACCTGCTCAGAGGGAAAAGGAGCCTTTTATGTATATAAAATATATGAGTCTATGCATTTGCAGGACGTAAATAGTGAATTCCAAAGTATACACATGATAATAGGTACCATAAAATATAGTAATGATTTCAAATGCATTGAGTCACTTGTTTGTGCAACTTATATAGAATATTGTGTACTAAATTTCATCTTAGTTAAATCTGTCATGAACACTATATTTCCATCATTCGTTTTCCTCATAGTCTTTTACTGGATCCTCCATGAGACCATACCTTCCTGAGCCTCAGATTATAAAGGAAATGCCATGAACAATTTAATTTCTTGCTGAGCTGCACACTCAATGCATTATTAACCAGCTACTGTTGTATCAATAAACATTTTTCAAGAAAAAAAATACCTTTTGTCTAGTAATAACCCTATTTGTCAAGTACTACACTGTCTGCAGATTAAATATTTATCATTTAATTCAACAACTGACTATCTGATAGACTCTGCAACATCAGCAAATCACTGAACAATAACAACAAAGATACACAATACAGAACTGTTATAGGAGTGAATAATTCAGACAATTAGATATTAAACATTTTAATTGCTTCATGTATCTCTCTCTAACTTTCTGATTCCATTTAATCTATTTGCATATTTTCTTTTTCTCTGACTTTCTGCATTGGAAAAGTTCTTCCAAGGACTGCACATAATGTAAGATATTTAAGTAATAATTTAAGCCGTGTTTCACAGATAGTTTTGATCCTGTAATTCCTGGATGACAAAGTGGAGAGGAGTGTCTGGCAATCACTAGGTGGCAATGTAGCAACATCAGAAAATGTGCAGACACATCGGTACCCTGAGATTCTAATTGGGAATGAGGGCATTGGCGCGGTGTGCCACACAATCAACAGTTTCTGTGCTATTTTTCTTAACTTAAGCCTTTTCTAAATCATTCACCAAATCATGTTAAACATGAAGTTTTATTCTCCACCCCACAAAAACTAACCAATTAACTAACTAAATAAAGAAATAAAATAAATCACAATTTCTCTTATTTATACTATCATCCAAATGCCATATGGCTCTATTGCAGTTAGCAAATAATTTTCTGCATATGCTCCTCAAGATTAATGTCCCTCATGCTTTGCCACATACTCTCTTCTTGTTCTACAATATGCAGCAAAAGTCCACTCATAATAAATACACCCACTTTTAAGATATAAAGATGTTTAATTTCTGTGTGATTTTCCACTCTATCTTCCTAAGAAAACTTGACAGAGGCATGCATGACACTCTACAACTCTGCACTTTCCAATATCTTGCAAAGCTGCTCTCCTCTTCGTGACAGGTCCCAGTAAGGGAGTTGAACTAGCAATAGATGTCAGACCTTGCAGTGATTTAGGAGAAAGGTTTTGTACATTAGCATTAAAGTAGTCCTATAGTGAAAAAGAAAAGGATGTTCAAAACATTTTTGAATTGTAAAATTATAAGAATTATAAGAATGTATTTCATACATATAAATTAATTAATTAATTATTTAATATTGCCCCAAACAATTTCCTTATTTCCTTCTGATGATTGTTGGTGTTGTCAGTATTTTGTATGAAGTAAATAATTTTGATGACTCCTTTAAATGGGAATTGGCACTAGCTTTAACTTACTTGTGCTGCGTTTCCTCCTTTTACTCCCAGGCATAATATATTCCCCAATCTTCAAGCAAGTATTTTAATAAAACAAATCTCTGGGGACCCACTGTCCCAAATGGAACAAGCTAAAATGGGGTTTGTGTGTTGGTCTGATATTCTGAGAAATGTTATGTCCACAAAAGGTAAGTAACATGTTTCTATTCAAAGCCTATGGTTCAAATTTCTTTAGTCACATTGCGTATATAACTATGCACATTTTATATACTATATATATCACATGCTGTTAATAAGTAGTGTTCCTTGCAGCATGTTCCCAAATATCAAAGAAAGTCCTAATAGAACATTAGTTTTTATCAAAATTCTAATTCAATTTTATAAAAATTCTCACAAGGAATCATTACCAACTTATTTAAATTTTATAGGCATAGCTATAATGTTTTATGAATATGTGTTTCATAGAAAGTGTAGCACATGAACTTGGATTTTAGTTTTGAAATTTCATTAAATTGTAATCCTGAATCATTTGCAAAGCTTAAATATGGGTTACTAACTACTGTTCCTATAAAGGAATTTGCACCAGTGATCTAAAGAAAATTGTAAGAAAACTTTGTAACCATCATTACCTTTTCTCTTTTGTCATCACTGACACCTTAAGTAAACAATGATCAGGTAATACAGACAACGGTAAATATTAAACATTTAGAAATGTGGGAATTTGTTCACAAATTAAAGGTTTATAAACAAAATTACAAGGAGCTAATAAGTTCATAGATGGATTTTGAGATATTTTTATGTCTCATTTAACAATATCAATGTAATGTAACAAAATGAAAATGTAATGATCAAAGCAAAAAAAAAAAAAAAAAAAATAGTAATAAGATATTCCAAGTGAAAGAACAAAATAAATAATGTTTAAGGCACTGTGAGTAATTGAATAGAAAATAGTGTGAATAGAAATTCAGTGAGAAAAAGGGTAAAAAAATTGCAGATCAATGGTACCAACATTTCAGAGAGAGTGGAGATAGGAAGCACTGAAGCAAAGACGCATGTGCACTTGAATGATTGAGGTTACTCCAGTGATCTCATAAACTAAAATCTATGGCAGCCTCCCAAGGTGAACGCTGAATTATGCTGTCATTAAAAGGACAGGCCTAGTAGCCAAGGTTAGTATGTGAAGTAGAATTCTCTTTCTCTTAGCTCTTAGTACGAACTTGACATTATCACATCTTGAACATGAAGTGATTCACTTTTACTTTACATTCACTGGGAATTGTTCTATTATGGTCATGCATTTTAAAATTAATTGATGTTCTTGTTAGAGTATGCAAATAGCAGCAGTGCATATAGATTTGGGAGAAAGTCACATTAATAACAACATAACTTAAAACAAAAATTGAGAAGCTACCATGCTTGATTTATGCTATAGTGGGTTTTGAAAGAAACCCCGTAAAATGCAGCACAGTCATCCAGCATACATTCTAGCAGCTCATTTAGACAGATTTTGATGCATCTTTGTTGAATTGTACTCAATATTGCAGGTGTGTTTCCTGTTGCTGACGAGACAGACACAGAAGAGCAAATATTAATATTAAATATTATTAGGGGTTGCCAGGTTTCAGCTACATTTTCAGCCCAAATACATGTCAAAAACCACACAAAAGAGCTGAAAATATCCAAAATATTCAGGCACTTACACTTTGCCTTTATTAGACTTGAACATAATTTGCTTTCCATATGATCCCAGAGGAGCCAAGAAATATATTTTTAATTTATACCAGTTTGATGTAAAATCCACACTCATGTTGCGGCAACAATGTCAATAACTGTCCTGTCTAGACCTACTCCCTCAAGCTTCAAGCAGTATATTTTTGAGCACTAGGTGCATTAATAACTCAGTGAAGCTAAAGGGGGCAGTGAGCATACTGCCCCACGTTTGCAGAACCTCTAGGAAAATTGACCACATAAATCTGTCAAATAGCAACATTTTTTTTAACTAACTGGTCACTCAAAAAGATTTGAGACTGAGCCTCTGATGAATCCACCACAATGCTTCATATGACTTCTTCTTCAGTTAATAATAAGACAGATAAAATAATAAAGGTATGCATAAAGCAGGTGGAGTTATAATAAACAAAGCTGAAATCATAAGCAATTATAATGCATGATTATAAAAGTGACTTTAAAATATATCATTAAAATACACATGGAATCTAACATCCTAATCTCATGTGTAGGGATAAGAAGTGGCAGCAAATGCACAGTCCTCTTTGGCTTAGCATAGTGTTTGATTTAGCAAGAAGCTTGAGATCTCACAGTATTACATAGAGGCACCAAATCAGAAATTTATCAAATCTGTTCTCATACAAAGTGTAAGAAATTCATACAAGCAAGGGTGATTCAATTGATTTTAAATAGAAGAAGTAAAAAAATGAATATTCACTCTACTACTAACCTTAACCTTAATCTTCATATCTTTTAAAATATACCGGATCATTTAAATAGCTATGAACTTAAGGCCATGTTACATAGACAAAGATTGCTATGTGTATTTTGTCTTTTAAAAATCAGAATTTTGCCCTCCAGCAAACATTCCTCTTTCATAACAAACCCTTGTTGTGTGAATAGCCTGCTCTTAATGTGCTTCCACGACCCATTTGAATGCATAGAAAAATTCATTGCCAATTTCCAGGACAAAGATCAAAATATTTCAGCAAAAGCTTTAGAATGGACTCTCATCACAAAGTACTGTCTGAGGCTGTTCTGGACTCAACTGCAACCCTGAGAAACTCCAGATTCTGAAAGATGGTCCCCAGAGAAACATCACCAGCTGTAGAAACGGTCTTCAGCACTCCATGAACTACCACCATCAACCCTGGTTGGTATACATTATATGGCTAAATGTTTTCCTTATATCCCCAAAGCTAACTGAATAGAGCTCATATAACAAGTGCTGCAAGCTAGAATGTGCTTCACAGCCTAATGCTACCAAAGGGCCTTGTCCTTCATTGATCTTCCCTGCTGCCTGTGCTGGCGGCGCACTGCTGCTTTTTTCTGTTCCAAGGCTGGCAAATGTGCTAATGGTATTGCCACCCCTAAATCAGCAATGACTGTGAATGTGGCACCATGTTAGGTGATAACTCTTGCTAAGGTTGTGCAGGAATTTGAAAAGGTGCACATGATGTGATACATCATGATACATGATACATTTAGCCAAACATAAGCATGAACAGATATAATATTATACAATAAATTATATGAATGCTATGTAATACATAATTGCTAAGGGACATATAAAGAGCTTAGTTATGCACATGTAGTAAGAAGTTAATACCAAAATTCTGCACAATAGTATTTGGATCTTGAACATAATTATTATTAGCTTAAGTGAGGTGAAGCAGCACCATTTGACTGTTTGATGAAATCACAAAACATCACACTGGAATTTATGGTTTCATCTGGAAATACATTCCAAAAAGCAATGGAATACCATTTAATTATGCAATCATAATTACATTTATACTACAGTTACACCATTCCAAGAATGGTGATTATAACATCATTGGTACATGTAAGTGTTTGTATCACTGTATTTCAGTGTTTGCTACATAAAACTCCAAATGTACATTAAAACCATCCCTGCACTTACAATCTTCTGTCAATCAGTCTGTATGTTGCAAATACTTGTTTATAGAATTGCATAAACATGATACTATTAATAAATTAAACCTTTTTGATTGTTTAAAGGACATTATAGGAAAGGTTTTCTTTATGGAAGTACATACTGAATTAACAAAAAAGACTGCCATTATTTTATTAATTAAACAACAGAAAATAAAAATAAAATTGAAGTACAAATTGAAGTATAAAAAAGCTTTACACACTACAATATCATGATCAATATCAAATCATTGTTGCAACTCTCAGCAGTACTGTAGATAGTGTTCTTCACCCTTTCACAACAATAAAACTTTATTTGAATGAAAACTTGTTATATCTTTCTATTTGATGTTCTATAGATATCTTCATATTATTTTTTATTTTAAAATGATGTGTTGCTTTTATTTTGCATTGTACTGCAATATCTTTAGTTCAACCCCATCCTCTGGTTTCTTTCAGGCTTGAAGAAAAGTCAAGGAAAGTGCTTGGGTTTAGAGGTAGGGGTCTAGACACTACTGAAAAACCCCACCTCAAACACTTCTAACTCAAGAAAAATCAATCAACCTGCTAACACTTAATGTCCACTGAAGTCTTCATCTCAAGGCATCACAAGCCCACAAAAATAGCTCTCATGAGTACCCACCACAAATTCTTATTCTGCAAAATGCATATTGCCATATAGCTGTTTTTCCAAATAAGACTAGGCAAAATTTGCATGCACTATTTACTTTATGTTTTATTTATGTTTTATAAATAACTGAACTGTGGATACTTTGAGGCCTCACTAAAATACATGAATATCTGAACTATAGAGTGCCCACCAGAAATTTTGGCACCCTTTATAAAAAAAAAAGCTTAAATAATTCACTCGTTCCTTTAACAACAAGCTATTTACATAGGCAGGTAACATTTAAGCCTGGAAATGTTTGGAACATTCCAAAAATTAGGGCTTTAAGCAAACCAAAACTGAATTTGATACTTCTTTAGATCCCCAGTATCACCAGGCTCAAAACCCCACGCAAAAAAAAAAAGCATATGGAGATTTCCTTGCTTGTATCTCCTTTCTTCCCCCGAAACAGGGTGATAATGCTCATGGAATCTTGGGAATGTGGTGTCATGAAGTGCCATGATATATTTAAGCTCAAAAAGTTGATTCAACCAGGCAGTTAAAACAGGGTCTTGCAACAAGACGATGATGCAAAAATTCATCCAAAAGAGGACAAAATCAAGGTTTTGCAATACCCATATCTACCCTGTGGTCTGATTTAAAGATGACTGTTCACATGTGTAATTGTTTAAGGATCCTATTAAGGATTATAAAAAAGCTTTACGTATGCTGAATACAGACCTGGTCCAAGATTCCTAACTGTTAGATATAACAGAAGGAGGCTAAGTGCTATTAATCTCACCAAGGAGCTTCAATAAATATTATTTGCAAGGCCACCGATAATTGTGAAAGCAACGAGAATTTCTTATACGAGAAATACAAGAAAGAAAACATTTTTAGTTTTCGTAAAAATATATTTAGATAAAACTATGCAGCATCCCTATATGACTGTAGACAAAATATAATTTGCAAGATGTTCCTTATAATGAAGGGTGCCAATAATTTTGTAGGGCACTGTAGCTCTATCACAAAGTTAATTGGATTTTTGGTCAAACCCCTTATTCTGCATGCACAAATACTAAAAAGGTCAAAAACGTACATCAAGGAAAGCTTGGGCACTGACCACAAATTAGAATTCTTTGTACTCACCGAACCCTGCAAGGTGCAGTGATGACATTATTTTATTAATGATTTACTGCTGAACTTTGCATTGTGCTGACATGGGGGATGTAGTGACTAAGCTGTGAATTAAGCCCCAAATCCCTTTGATTCCTACAAGCTGACTGCACATCTCCACTGATGATTTTAAAAAGTTAAAAAAAAGGAGATTTTGCTGAAGGGCCCACTATATCAGCGTCCCCTCACCTGTTCTAATCCGGTATAATGGAATGCAGAATGTCACCTTGTCTTCAAGGTACCTGATAGCCTTCTGTAAAAATGTCATTTAGCTCAAGTGCAGATCGCATTTAATTAGAAGAGGGGATTTAAATTGTCATGCATCAAACACTGCAGATGACCAATGGGAGGAAAAAAAAACTGGGCTGTGAGCCAGACTCTATGAGCTCTTCACAACCCATCAAAATCCCTAGTGCCAGTGAGGTCCAAAAGCCAAGGCAGTCTTAATTAATGATGACCAAAGTGAACAACTGAGTAGAATTGTGATGTTCACCCAGAATGGTGAGTGTATGAAGAAAGGATGGACAAAAGATTGAAGAGATGCTATTCAGTCAAAATAAAATAACAATGCACAATCTTTCAATGTACATCATTTGTCTAAAACATAAGGTGATACGTTCTACTGGATTTAAATTTCATGAAAAAGAAATAAATGCACATGCCATTACTCTATAGATCCTGTCAGTGTCTCTGCCAATACTATCTCCTCAACCTTCTTTCCATGATATGAGTGGTGGCATTTCAATGAATGGGGTAGTGTGGTTTCAAGGCAACTGTCAAAAAGTGGCAGCTTATTTTTTTATGCTTGTTAACCTGTCAATTTGACCTGTCAAATTGTGTATATATAAATACACACACCAAGTTTTGTTTTGGAACAATGGCAACTTTTTGTTCCATCTGGATTATGTTTTGCGGGGCAATCGATAATAACCTCACAAATGTCAAACTCAGTTAATGTAGATTTTAAGACTGAGGAAGGATTATTTGTATATCTTTGACTACAAAAGTTGAAGGCTGGATAGTCAGTTGAAAGAATCATATAGTCTGAGAAATGTGCCAGCTCATACAGCAAATGGATCCAAGTATATTACTGCAGTACAAAAGAATGCCAATATGTGTCCTTAATGTTCATCTGAAACACCTCTAGTGTAAGGATTCATCAAAATGTATATTCCTCCATTTTTCTCCCCAATTTGGTCACTTGTATATACTCACCATGCAGTCAGTTCTTACTTGTCATATAACTGCTACCAACTAAGGAAGATGAAGGCTAACCTTCTGAACCGCTGCCTTATGGTGCAGCATAACACACTCAGAGGAAGTGCTATCTGCCCTCTTTTGCATATGTGCCTCTATTGACTAGATGACTAGTTTTGCTGGAACAGATAAAAGAAAGCATACCACCCCTTCTGCCCAGAGAGCATGGCCAGTTTTTCTCCCCTGGCTCTTAACCACAGATAGTCATCGTTGGGATTCAAACTTGCCATCTCATGATGATAGGGAAAATAATTTTATGTTGCACTTCATGGGACTCAAGCAACACTTTTACGGCCAATTGCTCATTTATGCAAATTACTATGTAATAATTTAAGCAAATTGTTAACCGAAAAGCAGCTTACTAAGAAAAGAAACAGTTTTAACATATTTTTCGTACATGTATATTTTTAAATTTTATTTACCCTTAAGGTTTGAAAAAATATCTCATACATAGATTGTGGTGCTAGTCACACATGAATCATTCATTCATTCATTCATTGTCTACCGCTTATCCGATCTATTCTCGGGTCACGGGGAGCCTGTGCCTATCTCAGGCATCATCGGGCATCAAGACAGGATACACCCTGGATTTAGTGCCATGCCATCGCAGGGCACACACACACTCTCAGTCCACATGAATCAGCTGAATCTAATTTAATTGAATTTAATTTAATGTGAATCATCGCACAAAACACCACATAGCCACCTCTTATTTATAATGTCTTGTTTATAGCAAAGATCTAATCAGTAATAGAAGAAGTAGTCATTAAACATCAAAAGTCAGTAAATGTTTCCTAAAAGTGAATGACTGCAAATTCAACCATGTTCTGAACAAGAGGTACATTTTTCTAGTGAAGTTTATTTACATAGTTTAATTTAGATCCCTAAGAATTTGGTGCTTCTAGTGAAACAAACAAGTGCCAGATATTTCACTGGGAAAGTGGGAAAGGCAACAACTGCCTCCTGCTAGGACTGTCCCACTGAGAAGAGATGCTCTGCCTTTTCAGTCCTGTGAAAGACCTGTTCAGAAGTCATCCATGAGCATGAGACAAATTACATCCACTGAAAGTTTCAAAACAGAGAAAGAATGTAGGAAAGTCCTCTTATAAGACAACTGAATATATATTGAAGATATTTACTAAGAAAAAAAAGAAAAAAAAATCTGCATAAAATAAGCTCAGGCAAGGTCAGCTCCAGCAACTCTCAAAATGTCATTTATATTCATTTAATTTTTCTTTGACACTTATGGTTCTTGTCTTGTAAGCTGTATGGTCTATTACATCAAGCCTCATTTTCCAGTTGAATATTAATTAAAGCACTTTTCACTGGCACCACACAGACAAAAATGGCCCTATGATAATAAATAACATTCTTGCAGATTCATGAAAAAACAAATACATGTGGATATTATTTCCATAAGAGTCTTTTTTCAAGACTCTTATGGAAATAATATCAAGGACCGTTACGTCGCCCGGACTTGTGTCACCGGGGCCCCACCCTGGAGCCAGGCCTGGGGTTGGGGCACGCAGACGAGCGCCTGGTGGCCGAGTCTTTGCCTGTGGGACTCGGCCGGGCACAGCCCGAAGAAAAGACGTAGGCCCACCTTCCCGTAGGCCCACCAACCGCAGGAAGGAGCATGTGTTTTGGGTAGCAGGTGCTACCGGTGCCATGTGTTTTGGGTAGCAGTCATGGGCGGGGGCCCCGACGACCCAAACCCTGGACAAAGAATCTGGCTTTTGGGACATGGAATGTCACCTCACTGGGGGGGAAGGAGCCCGAGCTGGTGAGGGAGGTCGAGCAGTACCGGCTAGAGATAGTCGGGCTTGCCTCCACACACAGCCTGGGCTCCGGAACCCAACTCCTTGAGAGAGGTTGGACCCTCTTCTTCGCTGGAGTGCCCCATGGTGAGAGGCGTCGGGCTGGGGTGGGCTTGCTTATAGCCCCCCACATCAGCCGCCATGTGCTGGAGTTTTCCCCGGTAAATGAGAGGGTTGTTTCCCTGCGCCTTCGGGCCGGGGATAGGTGTCTCACTGTTGTTTCGGCTTATGGGCCGAACGGCAGTGTGGAGTACCCAACCTTCTTGGAGACCCTGCGAGGGGTGCTGGAAGGTGCTCCGACTGGGGACTCCATAGTTTTGCTGGGGGACTTCAACGCCCATGTGGGCAATGACAGTGATACCTGGAGGGGCGTGATTGGGAGGAACGGCCCCCCTGATCTGAACTCGAGTGGTGTCCTGTTGATGGACTTCTGTGCTAGTCACAGCCTGTCCATAACAAACACCATGTTCAAGCATAAGGGTGCCCATCAGTACACATGGTACCAGGACACCCTAGGCCGGAGATCAATGATTGACCTTGTGATCGTGTCATCTGACCTTCGGCCGCATGTCTTGGACACTCGGGTGAAGAGAGGGGCGGAGCTGTCAACCAATCACCACCTGGTGGTGAGTTGGATCCGCTTACGGAGGAGGATGCCGGACAGACTTGGCAGGCCCAAACGTATTGTGAGAGTCTGTTGCGAATGTCTTGCTGATCCCTCTGTTAGGGGGGTCTTCAACTCCCACCTCTGGGAGAGTTTCAACCAGATCCCGAGGGAGGTTGGGGACCATGTTCTCCTCCTCCATTGTTGACGCAGCCATCTGGAGCTGTGGCTGTAAGGTCTCTGGTGCCGGTCGCGGCGGCAATCCCTGAACACAGTGGTGGACACTGGAAGTAAGGGATGCCGTCAAGCTGAAGAAGGAGTCCTATCGAGCCTGGTTGGCTTGGGGGACTACGGAGGTAGCTGAGGCATACCGGCAGGCCAAGCGAACTACAGCCTTGGTGGTCTCGGAAGCAAAAACTCGGGTCTGGGAGGAGTTCGGCGGCAGCTCCTTGGTGGCAAGGCACTTGGGGTGGATGAGATTCGCCCTGAGTACCTTAAGTCTCTGGATGTTGTGGGGCTGTCTTGGCTGACACGTCTCTGCAACATAGCGTGGCGGTCAGGGACAGTGCCTCTGGACTGGGCGACCGGGGTTGTGGTCCCTCTTTTTAAGAAGGGGGACTGGAGGGTGTGTTCTGACTATAGGGGGATCACACTCCTCAGCCTCCCAGGGAAAGTCTATTCCAGAGTACTGGAGAGGAGAGTCCGACCATTAGTCGAACCTCGGATACAGGAGGAGCAATGCGGTTTTTGACCTAGTCGTGGAACACTGGACCAGCTCTATACCCTCCACAGGGTGCTCGAGGGTTCGTGGGAGTTTGCCCAACCAGTCCACATGTGTTTTGTGGACTTGAAGAAGGCTTTCAACCGTGTCCCTCGTGGCATTCTGTGGGAGGTGCTCTGGGAGTACGGGGTCCGTGACCTTCTGTTAAGGGCTGTTCGGTCTCTGTATAACCGGAGCAGGAGCTTGGTTCGCATTGCCAGCTGTAAGTCAGATCTGTTCCCAGTGCATGTTGGGCTCCGACAGGGCTGTCCTTTGTCACCGGTTCTGTTCATTGTTTTTATGGACAGAATATCTAGACGCAGCCAGGGGCTGGAGGGAGTCCAGTTTGGGGACCACAGGATTTCATCGCTGATTTTTGCAGATGATGTTGTCCTGTTGGCTCCTTCAAGCCTGGACTTACAGCATGCACTGGGGCAGCTGAGCTTTTGCAGCTGAGTGTGAAGCGGCTGGGATGAGGGTCAGCCATGGTTCTTGACCGGAAAAAGGTGGCTTGCACCCTTCAGGTTGGAGGGGAGGTCCTCCCTCAGGTGGAGGAGTTTAAGTATCTCGGGGTCTTGTTCACGAGTGAGGGAAGGATGGATCGTGAGATTGACAGATGGATCGGTGCAGCGGCAGCAGTAATGCGGTCTATGTACCGGTCTGTTGTGGTGAATAAGGAGCTGAGCCGGAAGGCGAAGCTCTCGATTTACCAGTCAATCTACGTTCCTACTCTCACCTATGGTCATGAGCTCTGGATACAAGCGGCTGAAATGAGCTTCCTCGGTAGGGTGGCGGGGCACTCCCTTAGAGATAGGGTAAGGAGCTCTGTCACCCGGGAGGAGCTCGGAGTAGAGCCGCTGCTCCTCCACATCGAAAGGGGGCAGTTGAGGTGGCTCGGGCATCTGTTTCGGATGCCTCCAGGACGTCTCCCTGGAGAGGTGTTCTGGGCATGCCCCACCGGGAAGAGGCCCCGGGGAAGACCCAGGACACGCTGGAGAGACTATGTCTCTCGGCTGGCCTGGGAACGCCTTGGGGTCCCTCCGGAAGAGCTGGAGGAAGTGTCTGGGGAGAGGGAAGTCTGGGCATCCCTACTTAGACTGCTGCCCCCGCGACCCGGCTCCGATAAGCGGAAGACAATGAATGAATGAATGACTTTTTTTGTTTTTTGTACAAATAAAAGTTGTTCTGTTACAGCTGAAATTCTTACCATGGAGCACAATCTAAAAATAAATCTTACCTTTACTGGAGTAGCAGAAATAAAAATGCCATGTCACCAATGAAACATAAGAGATTTGCAAATAATCTGAATAAATACAAAACTGTCTCTAGCCCTACTATTAAATAATGGCTGCACATTCTATTTTACTGTGTCCTTTTTTACATGACTTGTTCTGTTGCAGCTGTTAGCCATGCAGATTTACAGCTACATATACATTATTACACCAGAGCACAGTTTATCCACTCAGTGATCATTTTCATCATGAAGTTACTTGCTTTTTAAAAGCAAATGTTTAAACATTGTATGTTTTTCTTATGAAATTTTGTGACTTTCTTCTGTAGTTAGAGGCAATACTGTTGGATGAAAAAAGATAGCAGTTTCCTTCAAAATGATGAGTCACTCAGCAATCATTATGGAGACTGCCATCAAATGAGGGCAAATAATACATTTTCCTGGCAAGAACTCATGTGATTGGGAATCACTTACCCAGCCAGCAACCAAAGTCAAAATTCACCAGGCTAATTCTGAGTGCCAGATGAGCGTATTGTGTGGAATCACTAAGATGAGACAGTGGAAGCTCAGCAGGTAAGGATGTGTTGCTGTGATGTGTGCTACTGGAGGTTGTCAGCTCAAATTTCAGGGCTGCCAAAGAGATGCCACTTTTCATGCCCTTAAATTGTCCCTGAAATCAGATAGGTGTTTCTGAGATTTTTGTACAAGTTTCTCATATTATAGACACCAAGTACAAGACAAAATATCTTGGGGGAAAATGACCAAAAATAGTTTGGAAGTTATTCTTATATTATAAGAATTGAATTTTCTAAGTGCATCACAAATAATGAAATTAAATATTAAAATATTTTTGATGAGTCATCATGTACTAGTCTTGTATTCACCCAATTACATGATCTGTAGAATGCATATGTCTCACTCTTGGGGCCTCTACAGTAGCAGCTTGTTAGCAGTAAACATGATTGTTGATGTATTTTTGGCTGTGTGTCTTTCTGCACAAAAAGTAGTGTATTCATTTTATTTTGTGGTTAAGTAACAGGGACTCTGTTCAGAGGTATATTTTTAATTGTTCTTGCTACCTCTGCTTGAGATAATTTTTTCACTAGAAGAAGAAGAAGAAGCCTTTATTATTGCCACACATATGTTACAGCACAGTGGAATTCATTTATTTGCACATCCCAATGTTGGGGTCAGAGCTCAGAGGCAGCTATGATACAGCACTCCTAGAGCAGATAGGGTTGGGGCCTTGCTCAAGAGCCCAGCAGTGGCAGCTGGGCAATACTGGAGCTTGAACCCAGACCTTTCAATCAACAACCCAGAGCCTTAACAACTTGAGACACCAGTGCCCTAAGAGAAAGTAATATAATTTTATCTAGCATATGGAAGTGTCTGATTATCATTGCTGACTGTTAAACCTGGCTCACAGAGTTGCAGGATAAACTCTAAAACCACATGGAATCTAAATAAGAATAAGAATATAGTCACTGTTAAGTAATAAAGAAGTTGGAAATCCTCCACAGTTGAAGAAAGCTTTTTTTTGTTAAACTTGTAACCCACACTCAAACTAGTAAATTTGTAGTCTAAGAAAAAAATCATTTTACTGTATTTACCTATGTAGCTCTTAATCATCCACAAAAAGTTCAACAGTAAATAGATTTTTTTTTTTTTTAAATTTCCAGTCTGTGTGTTCTTTGCCTCCAACGAACTTTGCATCTTCTGATTGGCCCATCAACCTGGCTCAATGTGTTGAACTAAATTCTCAGTACTGTAGTATATGTACTCCATATGTAATGTAGCATTTAGTCAAGCCTTCAGTTGGCAAAGAATGTAAACCCATTCCTGCCAAGCAGGTGTTACAAACTCTTTTCTCTCTATTTAGCTAGTAATTAGCTAGTTAATCAGCTTCCTTGTTTGTATACACTTGGTATCTTAAATGCTATTACCTGTTGTTTAAATCAGTCAAGAACTCATGCATGACATTATTTTTGTTTTTCTTATTTCCAAAAGAAATTATGTCAACACACTGAATCTAATCATGATTCTCAAGCCATTTTACTTTAAACAAGGTGCTAACCCTTAACTGCTTTACTATATCTTAACTTGGTTGGAATCTGTATGTCACTTTAGGTCACTTTTGATGAGGTTGTTTGCCAACAAAATCATTTCAAATTATAGGCAGTGGTGGAAAAGCACAGGCAGAATGCAGATACTGCCACATTTATGCACACAAGGGTCAGGACTTTTATGGTTCAAACAGAATTAAGAGGGCAAAGACATCGTTCTATAAGAGTCATTGACCTACACTTACCATAATAGCTTTTCTAGTTTCTGAAGCAACATTTTCAATGCAAGAACACTATCTGGCCCTTTTAATATTTAGAATTAACAATCAGCCTGGGTGAGCATGCAATGACACTGAATCACACCAAAAAGTTAGGAAAAGTGTTATTCCCCATATGCTACATTCATATTAGCAAGGAACAACATGACGGGCATCTTTTTATTTTGTATGCAAGTGTGGCATAGAGCCAGGATTTCATCTAAGCACCAAGAGACATTTGAATTAAGAATTTCTCAGTTCCATGCCTAGTAGGTATAACATGGCAAAGCAACAAATCCAACTTATTTGGTTGAATGATTTCTCAGACCAATCTCTAACTTTCAGCTTTATTTCTTTTCAGAAGTTAGTTCACTTTTACAGTTAAATGGCAAAAATAGAATAAAAACATATAACAGTGATGTCATATGATTATGATCATTTGTGCTTCTGGTAGGTGTATGTAGATAGTACAGTTAGCTAATTTGGCTAATCTGAGACTAAAGCAACATGTAAATCACCCCAATTATTGAAATATATATATATATATATATATATATATATATATAGCTATTACCAAAGGGTCATGAAAGGATCATGCTTTTCATGCCAAATTGGGCTGGGCTTGGAACAGGGTTGTGGGTGAAAAAGCAAGTCTGTGGGTGACATTATTGTGGGCTTGTTTAAAACTAGTCAGTGGACACCAGTATCTTGTTTGAAAAAAATCTTTTTGAGCTCAGGTCTGTTTTTGTGGGTTTTGGAGACCTGGCAACCCTGTGCTACTGTTTTTCATAAGAACTAAAAGTGCAAGACAGTGTATTGTAAGCGCATAAGCGACAACAGTAGAGGTCATTACACACCCACAAAAGACAAACCACAAATGACATCAGCAACATGTTTGCTGCCAGTGTGAATGTAGGCTTACTTTTTGGTTAATATAATATAATAAAGAAATATGAAGACTATCAGCAACAACTATTGCCAAATTAATTTCTCAGGTTTCTAAGCAAGAATAATGGTAACACTCTACAGTGTCCCACTACAATAACCTTCATTATATTCCTTGTGATGTGGAATGTTAGAGCCTGAAAAGAAAACACATACACTTTTTGATGTAGGCAGTTGAACCCCAAAGGAGGAAATTGTTTACCTTAATTGTGAAAAGTGAAACATGCAGCAATGGTAGCTGATGATGGATGCTCTTGGATTGACAGCTTGAAATGCTGTAGCACTGGCGGTTTCTGTGGCTGGGGAGACTGTATCGCTGAGCTGGAGGGCAGTTGTATTGCAGGGAATCTGTCATGAGGACGTGAGAGAAAAAGGATTACTGCACGGTTTCACAAGATTGCTGTGCTTCTGGCATCTTTCCTCACTTCTCCTCCAGTGAGCATCTCTTTTCTTCCTCTTCTGATGAGCCACCATCCATTGAGGACTGCGGCACTCATTGCCTTCCAGCCACAAGCGTTTGGTTGTGCCTCTGCCCTGCGGCCATGATTACTCCTTGATGTTTTGGTTACTTCCCCACATGGTTATTGTGGTCCTTGTCCATAGTGTTTATTTCTTTTTGCTGATAGCTTTACACATTGTCCCTGCCAAAAATATTATAGCAGCAAATTAAATTTTGTTTTTGCTATACATTGAGAGAAATTTTGGTTTGGTTTGAATATGAGATGAATTTTAGCCTTCATTACCTGATATTTACATTGTGATGTGTTAAATGACTTTTACAAATCACAACCCACCCATTTTTTCAAGTGATCAAAAATATTGAATGTGATTGAGTTGTGTTATATTGACCAGTTGTGCCCTGTTAGATTGCTTGTTTAAACAGTTAATATCTCTGAAATTCTGCTCTTGGTTTTGCCTGTGATAACAGCATTTGTTGTCAAAAAGGATAAACTAACACAAAGACCACAGTTGTCAATGTGAATAAAGTAAGCTATTTTGAAGCTGAGAAAAGAGAATTGCAAAGCATTGGGCATAGCCCAAACAACAATTTGGATGTCCTGAAAAAGAAAGAAACCGCTGGTGTACTAACAAACCAGACATCAAACAGGTCAACCAAGGAACACAACAGCAGTTGATGACAGAAAATTTGTGATAGCTGTGAAAAATAACCCCAAAACAACAGTGAATGACATCACCAACAACCTCCACAGAGCAGGGGTGAAGGTATCACAAGCCACTGTTCAAAGATGACACTGAGAGGCAATACCACAAGATGCAAATCACACATCAGCAGTAAGAATCAGAAGGAGAACAATTAGCAAAGAAATACTGAGATGACCAAAAAGATCTGGAACCAGGATTAAGCTCTACTAAAGAGATGGAAAGGCCAAAGCAGGGTCTTTCAAGCAGGGTCGAGGGACTGTCGTGTATTGCACTTGTAGCAAAAAGTTCCTACATTTTGCTGACTGAAAAATTGGGTGGTCTGCCACCAAAGGTGCCATGCCAAGATTACATTTAGATGGAAGTATCATTACATGTATATATTCTTCTATGATCGTGTAATTGTATTTTTAAATTATTAAAGTATGATGACTGTGTTAGTATTAACATGGATTGGCGTCAAGTGGTTATTTCCTGTTTTTTGTTTTGATCAGACACTGTACACACCTGACATATCAACAGCACATTGTGAGCACAAGGTTCTTCGGAAAAAGTTCTTTCTAAGTTCTTCTTAGAAAAGTACCAATAATAAAGAAAATAAAAAGGAAAAAGATTGAAGGGAAAAAGCTAACCAATAGAATCTGAGTTAAACGACTTCTAGAGAAAAATTAAACAGTTATCGTGTACATCAAAATTCATTCATCTTTCTTGATTAGAAAAGTTTAAAAAGACATGCAAGTCTGGAGATGAAAATGAACCTGTGTTCACCTTTTAAAATAACCTTGGTCTGAGTACTTTGCTGTAACTAACTCATAAAAGGTGCTTTTGGATGAGCATAAGTACGTGACAATATAGCTCTGGCCAGAGGAGCAGGTCACCATGGCAGCAAACAACAGAAGAGATATATCTTTCAGCATAGAAGGAGAAAATCATGGTCATCTAGTTCTGAAAATTGATTGCCACAAAAGAATAATTGTATAGACTTGCGATAACACCATGGTGTATACGCACACCTATTGGCTTGAATGCCCAGGGCCAGCTTCATATTTTCACAAAGAAATTGTGATGAGAGTAGATGTAATTGCTTGTGAGGCAAATGAAATATGTAGGCTATGTTTCTACTGACCTGGACTCTTATATTACAGGGTATTCAACATCTTTAGAAGATTTAATTCACTGGAGTCTTTTTTTTTGTTTAATTAGAAGTACTTAGTTTTGTTCTCAGATCCAATTCATTTAAATACATGACCTCATTTTACCAGGAATCTGGAGTTAAATATTCAATTACGAACATGTTAAACAGGCATTAGGACACTTTGATTTTCATATTCTCTTCCTCAAAACAACCCAGTTTACACAACATACAACTGTGTTTAACCTGCGTTTAAAATCCAGACAGAGATCACACATTAATAAAAGAATAGGTGAATAATTTCAAAATGAAGCCCACACATCACTGACTGAACGAATTAATGTTTGTTTTTTCCAATGGTGACATTTCTTCACTATAGACATGAAAAATTAATTTCTGCTAAGGTTAACTTATTTACTGTTTAAAATCATACAGCTTAAGTCATATTGATTCCAGGTAAGAGTCAATTCCATGTAGAACCACTGTAAGACCTGAGCACAAAGGACATGGCTAAATTAAATCAAGCAGAAACAAAGTTTTTTTGGTCAGTTTGGGCCGAAACACTGTCAGTTGTTTGCCACAATGTCAATTTAACTCAATTAAAATTTACACTAAAATTAAAATCTAGTGGGAAAAAAAATGCAGCCAATGCAGAACTCACAATGCTCATTCATTCATTCATTCATTCATTCATTCATTCATCCCCCTTTTGCATGTCTTGGTAGGGGCTGCAATGTTAACTCTGCAGTGGGCAGAACAGCTGTTATCTTAACCACCTTAGCTGGCACTTGATTTGGAGGAGAAACATCTCAGCTCAGAGGCTTTTCTGGATTTTCAATCTCCTTACATTATATTGTAGATTCCAGCAATTCTGCACATGAACCTCATTTCCACCATTTGGCCACTTGTTCTTCCTGTCACTACCCACAGCTTGTGACCATGGCATAAAACTATGAAAAGTGTTTGGTGCTTGGCTAGGCAGTGCTAAGTGGTGGACATCTTGAACCACAGACTTGTCCTATGCCTACCAAGCCACATACCGTGCAACAGCTCAGCATCTTTGTAGAAAAATAGGGCTATTTGTGGTGAAGGGACTTGTGTACTTAGCTGAACCTCAGGACTACATCACTGGGAGTCACTTGGTGAATGGATCTGAATGGATCTGAATAGAGGCAAATCATGATCCTGAGACACCTTTGACCTGTGTACCCTTTCTGGATTAAGGGTATCAGAACCCACCATTTTAGCCTAGCCTAGACCTTGAAATGGAGACCCAACTCCCCTCCCTAAACAAAAACCCCCCAAAAACTGAAACTAATATAGTACCTTCTGTTCTTTGAGTCAAGGAGAAAAATGATTGGTTACCAACATGGTGTTTTGGATATTTAACACATCAAGTTGATAATCATGTTTATCTCTGTAACACTTAAAATCAACATTTAACCAATCGCAAAACTAAACTAACTATGTTCCTTTGACGTGATCAGTACTCACAAATGGAGTCATAATCTGTATAATCCAAAACTGAGTTCCCTAGAGTCATCATAATATGATATCATAATATGATAGAGCGTATTATTACATGCCTTATTGGTGCCTTGATTTTCATTTAATCTGCCTCAGTGATGCATCATTGCTTACCCTTTATGATCTCATTTTGTTTTATTGCACATGTATTGTGCCTCTCTGGCGATATTCTCATTTACTACCCAGCAATAAAGTGCCCACAAGTTTTAATATACAGGCTTTTTTTTTTTCTTTAAAAAAAAAACTATTTTATATGAAAATGTAAAGAAAACTAATCGTTTCTACAGGAAAACCACAAAGCCACCTATATTGATGCATTCCACAGAACAAAATGTAAATACAATGCTGAATCTTTTTATTATGTAACTGTGGCTAACCTCCAAAATTTATGTCCCTTAAATTTTTAACTATGCAATATAGGTATGGTGACAATATCACATACTTCCATATAATGGACAACCAAGTGTAAGGCATGCAATATTAACAAAGCTGTCTTTCTTATGTAGGATCTCCAGAATACCAGACATGATTTACAGGAAGCCTTGTATAATATTTGTTATAATCTGCATAATTTCATCAAAATAAGATACTCAACTAACTTCAAAAACAAATGAATACTGATTTACAGCATACAAATAACACACACAACACATAATTACTTGTGCATAGTTCTAAACAGCTAATTAGTCTTCATAACTGAAATTATACATTGAACAGCAGTGTCAGAAAGCTATCACACTGAAAATAATGTTAAATGGAAGCTTTCAGCATGGTAACTACAGGATTGGAATCTGAAACCTGACACTGCAGTGGTTACTAAGGGACAAATAACAATAGAGTCCAAAGATAAACATGTGAAACACATCTGCACAATAAGCAACCTAAGCAACACGATGTGCAATTTTTATGTTTATAATTCTAATGTTTGCTTTTGTGTAGTAATTACAACACATATGGCTACATTATGTTATAGTAGCACCAGTCCACACAACAAGCAGCACAAGTTAACACTATGGCTGTACTGGGAATTTATCACTCTGGATACAAAGGAATTTAATCAGTCGCAGGAGCAGTTAATCTAAGTAGTTCAGAAAAATAGTTAAGATTTTGTGTAATTTACATATAAAGAGATAGGCTGATAGGCTGCAAATTGCATAATTGGCACAAGTTACAGCACTTTTATCACAAATGTACAGATTATTCTGTCAGATTGAAATCACTTATTTATTTCAATTACTATTTTCTGAAAATATTGGCACTCTATAAAAGGAGGAAAGGTTAACCACAGATGAATACGTTATTTGGAGTGAGCAGGTAACGAGTTCTAATCAGATACAAATGCAGTTACAAATAAGTGGTGTGGTATGGGGAAAAAAATTAATCATGTTGTCAATATCCTGTAATTCCATATTGATCAGAACAACAAACAGGCTCTCTTTGAAAAATCAGACACTGTCTGATTTTTATCCACAGTGATTTATTGTTATATTAATCTTTGTCCTGTATTGTATATTGAAAGCACTGCTAAATTTACTAATGTAATATACTAAAATACTAAAGTAACACATTTCTAAAACTCACCTTTATGTGAATTTCCATGTCCAGCATCTTTTTCACAACAATCACTTTAATGGTTATTGCTTGCAAATGATGCATATGTTCTGCAAACCAGTATATTGCCTGTCAATGGACAAATTTGACGATTTTACCCTGTTAATATCAATCTTGGTTTTTAATATATATTTTATCGCCTTGGGCAATACTTAGTTACTTTGATCCTCGGTGAACTTCTGCATAAAGGATTATAAGGAATAGTTCCATTAGGACGAAGGGAACGGCCTCTTTTTATCTATAACATCAAAGTTTATTGGTTGCCCATTAAACATACACATTTATTTCTCCCTGGACACAAAAATGTTCGTTAGAGTAATAGAGTAACAGATATCTTTCACATAAGCCAGTCTTGTTCCATGGCGCATTCTTACACACGAACACCGGTTGCATCAGAGTTTAAATGTTCCAAGCATCATGGGTGTTTTACATGTCTTAGCCACATTAAATAAGAAGTGCTGTAAAAGTCTTATTTTATGTACTGCAGCCTTTGGTTAAATGGCACTGTGTTTTATAGTTGTTCATCCTCATAAAGTAATTTATAGCATTTATAATAAGGGACAACATGGCACAGCACCAGTTTTGCTTTGAGGAAACTTATTTTTTGCAAATAACTTCTTGTATTTAAAATATAAACTGTATTTAGCTTGTTTCTGCGCTCCCTGATCAACTGCTTTGAAATATCAATGCAACGCTGGATGGTAAGTAATAGAATGGGGAAAATAAAAGCAATCTTGTTTTTATTTCTGCAGGGTGTCCCACTTAAAGCACAAAAAATACTATGACAAGAATGTAGGGCACTTTTGAAAGTATTGAGGGTTAGACTGCAAAAGCTTTCACCATGGCTGAAAAGATTCATTGCTGTGATGAAGTTCAGCACATCGAGAACTCATTGACTCAAATCCCTCATGCCTTGTTAAATGGCATTGCAGCTCCACAGAGACTTGCCCCAAACTCACAAGGC
>JAUCMX010000009.1:18853069-18878069 GCA_033459395.1 Hemibagrus guttatus | reverse complement strand
AACCTTGGCAAACCATGTCTTCATGGTTTTCGCTTCATTCACTCAATAATTCAAACCTTTACTTTCATATGTGCATTACAGTGCACCGCGCACAATGAAATACTTACTAGGATGCCTAGTAAGCATGCAGCAAAGACCAGGCAATAAATATACAGACAATAGCTATAAAGTCTAATAAACATAGAAAGACAGATGACAAACATATAAAGCAAATTTATATTTTAAAAAAATCTAAACATTCCCTCATGCTGGAACAAGTTTAGGCTAGACTTGTTAGTGCCTGTAATGGCAAATCATAATGATATAAATTGAGTGGCTAAGGCTCTGGGTTAATGATCAGAAGGTTGGGGTTCAAGCTGCCACTGTTGGGCCCCTGAGGAAGGTCCTTAACCCTCTCTGCTCCAGGGATGCTGTATCATGGCTGACCCTGCACTCTGACCAGAACTCCCAAAGCTGGGATATGCGAAGAAAGAATTTCACTGTGCTGTATATGTGACCAAAATATAGACTTCTTCTGCTTGTGTTGTAACTTTGTGGCAACAGTTCGGGGAAAAAAACACATACAATATGGATGTGATTGTGAGGTGTCTGAATACTTTTGGCCATATAGTGTACTATTTTGTATGCAAGTATGCGCCACTGAGGGGAGCAACATCCTTCACAAAGGCAAGGAAAGAGCAACGTCCTCGGCAAAGCTAAAGGAGGCAGATGACGGCTTCTACAAAGCAAGACATGGGAGTGAAGAAGTCCTCTTGCGGAGCAAGGGGAGGAGTGATGTCCTCAACTGACCAAGGAGGCAGAATGATGTCCTTAGCAGTGCAGGAAGGGCTGAGCAACATCTACATCTGCGCCTTGCGGTGTAGTGACATCCTAAGGTAGTGCAGGGAGACTGAGCGAAGCCCTTTGAGAAACTGTGAGCAGTAAAGCCTTCCTCTACAGGCCAGAGGGACAAAGAGACTTCCTTAGTGGGACATAGAGAAGGAGGGAGATGGAGCCAGACAATATTTTCAATCCATTCCAGCATGGCACTGACCCTCTTTCCCTGTTGTTCTTATATCAGGCAGTTCCTTTCTTCATGGCCTTTGAAAAAATCTGTCACATCCATATTTAGGTCTAGCTTCATGTCAGATTTTAGTAGAGAAGACAGCTGCAAGTGCAAATTAGCAGTAATGAAAGTGATGCACTTGTTAACAGAGATGATGAATACAAAACAAAACAAACTTTATATACATGGCAATAACATGAACACACTGTGGACTACCTACAGTACAAAAATGACAAAAGCTACACAATAAGACACAAAATCAAGAAGTTAAATAGTTAAACAGAATATAGATGCAGGTGATCAGGGGAGCATGTGACTTGGTCATTTGATGTGCAGGAGTTGATGGGTAACATAGTTCTACACAAACAAACTAAAATATAAGGCTAGACATTTCTTCAAGAAAATAACCAGTTCCTTAATATTAAAATTGATGTTATAGTCATTTTTAGTTTTCAACTTAAATAAACAGAGGATGGAACATGGGATAGTCCTGGGTGTATAATAATTATTTTTATCTTGGAGTTGCTAAACACATTACCAGACCTAAAAAGCTTAACAGCATGTCAGTCAACAAAACAGCAAAAGCAAACACATCCACAGTCCTTATTGATCACCACATGCTTGTTACTGATTGGCTACAGCAAGCAGTCAGAGTGAGAGTGGGAAACAGAGAGCTAGATGATGTTTACAGTAAGAGGAAATACAAGCTGAAATGAATCTACTAATGCTTTTATGTATGCGTATTTTTATAAAGGTCATTCGTGTAATGTTATTTGAGATATGGTATCAGCTTTCTGTCACGTTTTTTGATTGTTCCTTTCTGTGTACCTGTGCACTCAAGTCATCCTGGAAAATTTGTATTTCCGAGTTGGGGAGTCGTAATTACGACGTAAGGTGCATTCAGGTCACTTTGGTCACAGCAAAATGAAGGTGTTCCTTCTCATTATTATCTACAAAAAAATACAGCAAGGTTTTCTTTTTAACTCTACTTCTTTGCTATAAAAATACAGAGAAATAAAAAAACATAGTTCATATGAAAATCAAACCATTTCTCTCTTATAGGTGCTTAAATGTTGAACAATTTGTATGTGCATTTATAACTTGCTGCATAAACCAAACACATAATAACTAAAATCAGATTCTGAAATGAAAATCATTCGATTTCAATGAATTTACAGTCCACAACAGATGTTACATCCACTGATTGCACTATGTTTCCTTAAAGACATGCCCCAAAAACTCACAAACAAAAGTAATGAGTAAATTATTGAAACTAATATATAATATGTAAATATAACTAATATACTGTATAAATGAAGCTAATACAGAAAGCATTTTGAATTGATATGATAACAGATGGTTTCAGAATTTATAAAGTTCCATGGACTTAAATAGCACTGATTTGGGATAATGATACCTGTCTGTCTGTAATTACTTCATGTTGTCATCAGGCCAAAGTGTTCATCTCTCACAGTAATGGGGGCAGAAGGTGGGTTATCAGAGCTTTACTCAACCCTGGAGTGCAGTAAGGCTGCTGGGTGAATGTGCACAGGGCCGCTAAGCTTTACAGCTAGCCGTGGCTATAATCAGGCTTGCTGATGCAGGTGATGAACAGCTTCCTTTAATAGGTTTTATGAGTTCACCGCTGTCCCGTCTCAGCTGCTGGCATTTATCTCTCGCTCTCCCTAGAGGTTGCCAATGTTTCTAAATTAATAAGCAGATCAATGAGATGACCAATAGAATTGTCAGAGAACGTTTGTGTGTGTGTGTGTGTGTGTGTGTGTGTGTGTGTGTGTGTGTGTGTGTGTGTGTGTTTTTTAGACTGTGCCTGTGTGTGTTCTGTTGCCCTCTGTGTGCACTCAGGCTCTGCAAGCACCCATGCTCCAGGTGTTTGGGGGTTGGCAGACAGGGAAGATGAAACACCTTTGGTAGCAGCATGTGGCCATGCATTTTTATGGGACACCCTCATCGTGCCTTGATACTGCTTTTGGCCCACTGCCTGTGGCAATGGCAATCCTTGGCACAAAAATCCTCAGCACACTCCCTTACACATGCGCACACTAAAAATGACACTTTTTTGTAGCATCTGTGTGAATGTAATGTGTTTTGAAACGGTAAATTGATTTAAAAACATATTTTTATGGGATTTCTCTGGCGTAATATGCATCAACTGATAAAATGTGGCTGACATGAAGTACCCACTTTATTAAAACTGCGACAGAAACTCAAATGTATCTGTGCACAGCTTACCACAGCTATTGCTATTACAGGTAGAGACTGAATAGAGTCTAGGGAGAAAGGTTACTGTTGTTGCGTTTCTTTTTGTTTTTTTTTTCCTCTATGCAAATACAGTCCACAATGTGTGGCCTTGGTATTAAAAGTTTTTATCTGGATGATATTAATAAACTTTTCATAGAGCACTAAGCTCAGAAATGATGAACAAAACAAAATTACTTTTACAAAAGAATTTCTTCTTCTTCTTCTTCTTCTTAGTTTCAATGTTTCAAAAGCTTTAATAACTGACATTGAGGATATTCACATGACAGATATTATTATGCATCAGGAAGTTCAGAGCATCTGCTGGGGAGGAGTACAATTATTTATTTATTTAAGCTAATGAATACTTCAGGAACTAGAATACTTCAAACAGGAACTAAAAGTCTTATACAGAGCAAACATTTATTTGGGTAGTCCATGTTAGATTCCGCAATTCAAACCATCTATCGAATGCCATGAAGCAGCCTGGATCGATAACATTTGAAATGGCATTCATCCATCTTTCAACAACGTCATAAAATCTATCAATAAAGTCCAAGACCTTCAGGTAATATTCACCTCGTATATCAGAATATGTGGTTTCATTGAGACTATACACATTGCAGTATGACTGGCTGACTACTGATATCTGCATGGGTTAGCAAGGGTATAGGTGTTTCTATTAAAATGACCAGTGAGTGTGTACTTTAATATATAATTTAGAACTTTCATATACTAAGATATACACATTTGAAAACATGGTGATTCATTAATCATAAATTCAGAGAATTTTTTTTAACTTAATTTGTCTCTAATGAGAAAGCCAGAGGTGATGGTAGCAAATAAACCTTCCTGAGAGCTCATGAAGAAGAACGAGAGGAACCAGACTTAGAAGGGAAGCCATCCTCACTTGGATGACTTCAGAGAGTGCCGTTATAAATCATTTCCCTTCTGTAATTGTGTACTATATGGACAAAAGGTAGAGTTGTGTAACCGGGACATTCAGTCAAGTTTTAACATGAGGTCTATAAGGTTGAAGTATAAAAATACTTTTTATCTTAGACCTGCTTTTTTTGGTCTCCGTGCAATAAATATGATTGTCTCGAAACATCTGGTCTACGGCCACACCGAAGCCCACCCTCACAATCGATTTGTTTCACTTTGCCTCCGAGTCAGATTGACTGTTGTAGGCATCGCTTAGTAGCTAAAGAGCCCTGATTGTATAGCATTTGTCGTGTTCATGAGGGACAGACAGACATGCTAGGTTGTTTGGGAACATGGATTTTGGAAACAGTCCATAGCGCAGGAGACAGGGAAGAAAAATTGCAATGGCTCAGCAAAGCTTGTAGTTAGAGGGAGGAACACTGGACAAGAGTAGTAAGTAGAATCTGTTATTAAGATTTATATGGCAAAATTTGTGCTTCATGTTAATCCATCACATTCGGCAAACTCTGGTATCGTGTACAAGCTTTATCTGTTGATACAGACAGCAGATAACTAGATATGGTGCAACACAAGGACATTTACATCAAATGAATCGATTAGCATATGAGGAAGTCCTTTAAGTGTTTTCATTTTACAGTGATTTAAGTTTGATTTGAAAGTACTTAATTAAATAGACTGGCGAAAGAAGTGAAGGGGCGGTGGCCTCAAAATGATTCATTTCAGCTAAGATGTGGGCAACGGTTTTAAAAAATAAATTCTAGATCCCTCTTGGCGTCCTCCTCATGGACAAAATGAACAGAAAATGTGACTTAGAGCCCAGCAGGTGCAATTAGAGTGCAACAAAAACTGTTAATGGCACAGCAGACTGCCACACATTCCCAAATAAATCAGTGGTATATTCTAACAATTGGAAAGTAAGGTTTGTCGTGGTAAAGCTCAGAGAGTATGTTTGGCATCTAGCTTCATACCACGTTATCAGCACTGGACCCCTCCCACACTCACCAGAAACAGATGGATGGAACCGTCATTGAAAATAAGTGGGGAATGTTTACAAATGCTTTGTGCATGCTTTCCTTCTACGTTACTGATTACTCTAACTGGAGCCGTCATGTTTTATTAATCATTGTGGCTGTTTCTGTCACTCTTTCTCCCTGCCCATCATTTTCTTTTTGTTTTTTGTTCTCTTTATTTTTTTAAAGAAAAAGAAACATGTGGCAGTTGCAAAAAATTATATGGGCTACCAGAGGTGGTAAAGATTTGTCATGTGGCCTCAGCCGAATATCTCGTGCAGGGAGCTTAAGATGATTTATAGTGCTTATTTCTGAAAGTGGTAAAGCGAAATTAATCACGCGCCCACCTGACGTCTGCTGCTCAGCAGTGATAAATGATGAGCTGTCGGCAGCAGACAGCATCCCGTCCACGTGGTGCTCCATCCAGAGATAGCCTGACCCAGGGCATCACCCTGCCAGATGCCCCTCCGGATGCCCACGTTTGGGAATAGCTAGATGCCCTCTTCTCCCCCCACCCCCCATCAACTCGTTGCACTACTGGGCCTTAATGAGCTGAGCTGATACTGGAATTGGATGGTCCAACACTGTGCTTCTTAAACTGCAGAGAAGTTCACCGCGCTGTCAGCATGAAATCTCCATCTCTCTGACAGCTGCAGTGAGTTTCTCAGTGACTTTTAGCACTGTGAAGCATCTGAGAATCTCAGGATGACAAAAACATCAGAGGAGGATTTTTTCTTTAAATCTGTATAATCTCTTACACCCTCTGTGACTAGAACATCAAGAAATATACTGAATATACTGATAATACTGAAATATATGTAGTATATACTGATACAGTATATGCTGCATTTACATGATTTAAATGACTGATTTCTACAGTCCTTTCCTAATTAATGTCGGCGATGAGTTATGAAGGCTCGGCCCATTCTCTGAACCTGCTGTTCATAAGGAATTTTAATTGCCTTTATTGCTAATGTAGATATCAGGGAACTTCAGAGAATGCTTGTATTTTGTTTTTTACATATGCCTTTAACTTTTACTCATTTGAGAAATTACTAGAGCCCCATCCAGACCAAATGAACAATCATTGTTTCTACTCCTGCCATGAAAATAAATGCCCTTTCCCTTTGACAAACAGATAATTAATAGTGATGTTTAGCAGGTCCACTTCAACGCACCCTCTTAATCTAATTTTGTTTCCACTCTGTGATTTGTAAATTACTGCAAAATGAAGCACCATTTACTACCACCCTTCCCTCTCGTCCTTCTGTCTCTCTCACTCTCCTTTCTTCTCTGCCTTTCCATCTTCCCTCCCTCCCTCCCTCCCTCCCTCCCTCTCTCTCTCTCCCTCCCTCTCTCTCTCTCCCTCCCTCTCTCTCCCTCTCTCTCCCTCTCCCTCTGTCTCTATCCTTCTCCCTACGCAAAAAAGTGCTGCTCTCAAACATTATACACAATTATAGTGAACTCGAAAAAAAATTCAGCATAATTGTTCGGGCACTTATATAAAATGTCAGTACAACCATGGCCACATCCCATTGCAGACCTCTGTAAATGTTTCAAATTTATACTTGCAAAAAGTTGCACTGACATTTAAAATAAGTGAAATGTGTGATGCAGGGATATCTGCTTCCTATACCATGTCTTGTATTCAGGATTTGATACAATAAACTGAATATATTTTGCTGCAAATTCCAATCACACATCACAATTCATCTTAACAGGGTAATGGTCATTTCAGTAGTTCAGAGAAGACACAGTTATCATTAATCTTAGAAAATTACTCAGTCATAATACAGCCACTTACAGATAAATTAGCAAGCTAATGAATCTGCTCAATAGATAGATTACCTCTTCAACTCTTTTTACCGGAGGCCAAAAAAATTGAATTTGTGGCTGTTTTGGAGGTTCTCCTGTTCTCTGTTGAAGTTTTTGTCATATTACATTTCACAGTGGTGGTTAATGGCTCTTATGAAAGTAAACACTCAGAGCCTTGTATATTTTCAGAAGTATTTATGTTTTTACTTACTTTACTTAGCCTACTATGGGCAATATATTCATAGAAAAGTTCTAAAGAAAACACACCTAAATGTTTATGTCTTCAAAGCAAACAGTGATATCAAAACCCATTTCTGCTCTCTGAGATGCAACAAGTGCTTTTTCATAAGCATCTAAAATATGAAGCTGTTATCTTCAACCTGTGTAAGGTTATCCTAACAGAGGTAAAAACATGTCATACTTAAAGCTAACAGCCAATTAATGTCCTGACTAATTTAATATCAGGCTTGCAATGACTAATTAATTCAAATTAAATAATAAAATAATTCATTTGTTTATACTGATTTATTCTGATAAGTCGATTTCCATTCAGCTAGCTGAATAGAATAGAAGCTAACATGTCACTGACTAAATTACTACCTAGATAATAGTAATGTCTACTGCTTATCCAATCTAATCTTGGGTCACGGGGAGCCTGTGCCTATCTCAGGCGTCACTGGGCATCAAGGCAGGATACACCCTGGACGGAGTGCCAACCCATCACAGGGTACACACAGACTCACTCACGCAATCACACACTATAGACAATTTAGAGATGCCAATCAACCTACAATGCATAGGTTTGGAATGGGGGAGGTAACCGGAGTACCCGGAGGAAACCCCCAAGGCACGGGGAGAACATGCAAACTCCACACACACATGGCGGAGGCGGGAATTGAACCCCCAACCCTGGAGGCAAACATGCTAACCACCAAGCCACCGTGTCCCCCATAATAGTAATGTAATCTAAAAATATGAATAATGATTACAAATGCAGTATGATAATGTATATAACAATATCGATAATGAATGATTACAAATGCAGTTGCAACCAAGAGGAGCACCATTCTTTTCTTTTTTTTTTTTTCTTCTTCTTTTTTTGCTGGAAGATACATACAGTGTCTGGCTGACACATGAGGTGTGCCTCAGGACTAGGATCAAACAGATCCAACAAAAAAGTTGCAAGAGGTGCAGGTTTTTACTTTCATGTGGGTGAATTGTAAAGATATAAGGCTCACAGGACAAAAAATAGAGCTCATTCATTAAGGTGAAGGTGAGCGATGCATTTCCAGCATTCATTCGTTCAACCTTATCTGCCAGGTAAGTGTCATGGTTTAAATTGAATGCACAGTTCCAGGGTAACATAACTCACAACCCATCCTACAGGTAGTCTCAGGTTGAGTACCACAGTGTGCTTCCTGGTCTACATGACAGCTTTCACATCAATTTTTCATGCAAACTGTGCTCTGTTTCACACCTAATTGCATGTGTGAAACTACCCTTTAGACTACTAGTCTGTTTATATTTGTGGAAATCAAATTTGTAAGAAGATATCATGACCAAACCAAAAAAATTTAAAATCCCTCACACACACACACACACACACACACACACATACAAATCTGTTTTATGTCCAATTTGGGTGTAAATCCAGAGATAATATGCAGGATAATAGGAGTAATAAGCAGACTCAGGTACAGATACTGTCTTGTTGTTACATTACGACTGGATAATAGTGATCTCATCCCCAAGGTTTTTGCTGACTTTTTAAATTTCAATTTTAATTTATTTGTACAACGCTTTTAACAATGGACATTGTCTTAAAGCAGCTTTACAGAAGTATAGAAACATAGATAAAATAATAAAGTCTAAATTTATGTTACTATTTTATCTCTAACATTTATCCCTATTGAGCAAGCCTGTGGCGACAGTGGCAAGGAAAAACTTCCTGAGATGATATGAGGAAGAAACTATGAGAAGATCCAGGCTCAGAATGGAACCCATCCTCATTTGGGTGACACTGGACAGACATGGAGAGTAAATAATGTAAATGTTGATAATGTTCTTTCTACAACAGCAACCAAGAGCTCTTGAGGAACTAATAGGTCAGTGTAGATTCTGAGTTCATTATAGACTTAGCACTAATTCCTTCCTGCCAAAAGCTGACGAGGCAACGGCCGTTCAGAGACGGCATGATAGTCTCCAAGTGGTTCTATCCAGAGCAGTCCCCTGGGTCACAGGCTGTCCATGCAAATATATCCCCAGCAGCAGTGAGCACAACCAAACGATGAGACTCCAAACAGGGGTAGAGCATCTGGATGGACCAGGTAGGTCCAGAAAGAAGAAGTGGTCACACTGCAAACTCAGAACACTGGGAGCTCTGTGACTGTGACATCTACACAACCACCCAAAGTTTCTGCACCACTCATCCTATACAGACTCAAGTCAAACCTGCAGCCTATCCCAGAGGAATCAGGGCATGAGGTCAGGGACAATCTCACCCTCACACACCCAACACACTATGGGCAGTTTAGATATGCCAATCAGTCTATAATGCATGTCTTTGGACTGGGAGAGGAACCAAGACTACCTGGGGGAAATCCCTCAAGCATGGGGAGAACATGTAAACTGGAGGTTCCCCTGTTTTCTTAACATCATGTTATTAATTGCAAGTTTTACACAATCTCTGTTGAACATGCTACGTAGGTTTGTAAGCCATCTAAGCTATTTAAGTCATTCCAATAGGAGTCAGATAACACAAAGTCAGCCTGGAAAGTGTTATAACACAACTTCTATGTCAACAAATATCTTGACTTTGCTATGAAATAAAAGTTAAGCAGTCAAGCAGTTTGTTGGGATAAAGTCTTACAAATATTTATGTAGGTTTATATCAGTTGTCATGCAGGCTTTTAAACCCCGACTCTTAAGTTTAACTATTACAACTGATGCACACTAAAATTGTGGAAAATGGTGCTTCACCATCGTGAAGAGCGTTTCTGTTCATCCCTTGAATTAAAAGTGTTAAGAAGTATTACTCAGAATACAGGCAAATTTGCACTATATTTTAACGTTCATTCATGTTTTATACATTTCCACAGAGGTGATAAGAAGCAAAGCAATAACCACCCTGTTCTCTCAACTCCATCGGTGTTTTATTTGAACAATGTTAATACAAGTGAAGGTGATAGGAAGATTAACCAGGCTTTTCTCGACCACTCCATTACTGCTAGCATCTCTAATGTAAAAGATACAAATTACATATTAGACATAAGAAAAAGTTTCAAGATTACTTTTAATAATAATTTGTCCAGGTAGTGTACCAAAGACCTCTTCATTGTTTGTCCTAGACCTTATTTATTTGTCACGTATCATTGCAGCAGGCACTTGCAACACGCTGTCAGTGTTCCAGAGGGCCACATTCCCAAAAGACCTAATATGCTGTAATAGTTTGCTGTGTAGGATTAATTTTTGGTGCTACTGTCAGATAGTTGGTTTCATACAGCTACAGAACATCATGCAATACAATAAACATGCAGTGTAATATATAGCAATTGTTTCAGTAGCAATAAGTTAATTCTGAAATACACACTACCAGAATACGACAACAACACAAAAAAAAAAGCTTTGCATGTTACATTTTTGAGGACTCAGGCTTAAAGTGTGACTAATAAGGGAAAGATAAATTCATACAGCAAGGAGAATCAAGTTTCAATATATGATTTCTGTTTTTATGGCTTTCCTTGAGATTCTTTGTGATGTAATTCCAATGCCATTTACATCTTCTGTCCTACTATTTAGTGCATTTCCTCGTGTAAATCAATTGTGTGATCCATCATCAGCCACTGATTCCATCATATTCCTAGCCTTTCCCAAGCAAACAAAGCAGAAAGCAGCATTAGAATAGCTTTATTTGGTTTGGCGCTGACGCGTTATGAAACTAGGATTTCAGCAGCAGTGTGTTGAAGTCCCTGCATCAGCAGACGGCGTGGGATCAAACCCTGTGGGAGCAAGAAGTCTGTCCCACTCACACTTCAGCAAAACAAGAAAGCATTCAGGCTTAAACAAACAGCCACTGGGATTTACATCTTAGCTCAAGATTAATGAAGTGATGGCTGGGAGTGAGCACATCCCTTGTCACCATGCCATGGAGTCTGTGACCCGGCATCCGCCTCTCTCCACACCTGGAAGACTGTCATTTCACAGATGTCATAAATGACAGATGCACGCTGACAAAACCTTCCAGGTAAAAGAAGACACAATTAGCAGCCCCATTGGACAGGCTGAGCATCAATTTATTTGAGCTGTGGTATGACAGGCCTGGCTGATGCCACTCTATTTTGTGTCAGCGAGTTGCCTGGGACTTATTTTGCACTGTCTCTCTTATCTAAGTGTTTCAAGCTATCCATCTTGTGGAGCTATGGCCGGCGAACGCGTTCCATCTCCTTGCGCCGACACTGCCGTGGTCGGTGTGTGAACAGGCCCTCTGAACTAGATTAGTCTTTCTAATAAACAATTATTTCTGTAGAGCACTGTTGCAACAGGGTGGGGGACAGATAAATACACTGGTGGCACAGTGATTGATTAGGTCTGCCTTGACAGCTTCCACTGGGCTTTTTCACGTTATCCGACATCAGCAATACCATCAAATCAATTTATTTGAGACCAGTCTCTCAAGAGCAAGAGGGAGTCAGTGAGGATAAGAGAGAGAGAGAGAGAGAGAGAGAGAGAGAGAGAGAGAGAGAGAGAGAGAGAGAGAGACAAAAAAGCATCGGAGAGACAGAAAGAAAGCAAGTGAATGGGAAATGCGCCGCAGCAGGACCTTGGAGCTGGCGAGCCTCTTATTGATTATCACGACAGTGCTGTAAAACAAGGTCTTGCAGTTGTGTGTCTATTGTAGATGACAGCCCTGGGAATGTTTTGTTGCTCTGTGTTGCCTATGATTGGGTTTCAGGGTCAGAGCCACTGGCTAGAGCAGTTCACTTTTTGAGGAGAAGCATCTCTATAGAACAGCGGCTCATGCAGGTCAAAGAGGCAAGACTGCGTGGGTGTGTGTATCCACAAATCCGAAGACTCCAGCGTCGCCTCTCTGGGATTAGCGCACAGCCAGAGGGAGAGTGTAGCGCGTACAAATTTAAAGCCAGCAAGATGTCTCGGGCCCAGATGAAAGAGCGAATTGCTCAGTCATGAAACTTTGTTCCTCCTGTACTGCACAAAAAAGAAAGGCAGTTTCTTACCGCCATCAAAATTTCCTTTATTTTCAGTATGTGGTCTTGGTATTATCATAGAATATAACTTCCTTTGAAAAAGATTTGAAAAACGCAAAGGCTACAATGATTTTTTAACATTCATAACATCAAGAAGGCAGGGAAGAGATTTTTTATTGATGACTACAGACTATGGATGAAGGAATGCCATGCAGAAATTGGAAGATAGGATATGAGGAATAGAATAAGAGCTGCACAGGGGCGACAGCAAGGAGAAATTTCATTAGAACCAGAATACTGAATTCTACATGGTTGGCTCATTTGTTTCAAAATAATTTGAACCATAATGCTGAGTCTGATTGATTCACAGAGATGTATCCTGCATTAACAGGCTGCTTTGCATTTCCCAAAACTCTCTTATCACAGGAGACCTCCAGCACCAAATTTGTCTGCATATATGAGTTTATGGAATACGAGGGCCACGGGGGAGTGAGCTCCTGCGGCGGATAGGGCTCCCAGAGCTGTGCTGGAGAACCTCCTACAGTGACTTATAATTGCCACAGCGATTATCCATGCAGAGTAACGTGCAAGCCTGGACAAAGCTTATTATGGCCTCTCTCATTGCAATATCTATTCATGGCTTGTTTTAATGATAGCTTTTCTCCTGTGAGTTTTTAGAGGTGATTTACATAGTCCTTAGTGCATGCCTTTCTAATGGTCACCACAAAACACCTCCAACTTCAGATTAGAACAGCAGCAGCTCATTTGAGCCGCGTTTCTTGACCTTACCAATGCACTGATGCTTTTGTGCTCTGACATTAGACAAGCAATTACCATGCATTTGAATGAGACATCGTTGGCGGGTAAGCAGGGGGCTATGATTGAAAACAGCACTTTCATTGCCGCGGTCGCCCGCACGCTTTTATTCCGTGCACTATTTTAGCTCTGCCCTGTCAGCGTCAGACTGCAGCGTTGGACAGCCAGGCTCAGTGAAGCTCGCAGGAGTCGGGATGCGTGAACAGTTTGCCAGGTCCTCGCAGAGGGGGAGCCAGGAGATAATAATGGGTGGAACGTGAGGAGCCATGCATGTCGTGCAAAAGAATAATTGCTGCTCTTTCAAGAACACAGCTCTAATTGGCTTCACTGTGGTCGGAGATGCCTCACGTCGAAGAGAGGCTGGCACAAAAAGCTTGTTGAGCCGTTGCTCAGGCAAAGTTGCCCAGGGAGCTGGAGCTGAGCATCTGAAACCTTCCTCCTGCTCGAGTAAGAGATATTTCAGAGAGCTATATTCACTCACTCAGCACTTTTTGCCAACTATAGCAGCCATCAAGGGACCTGACCACTCATTAATGCGGGGGCTTTAAGTTTTTACCAGAACCAAAAATGAAGTACTTTCAGAAAGGAATCCAAGAAACTCCAAGCTTGTAGACTTATTTCTCATCGATTCATATTGCAGCCAAAAAATCAATGAGAAAACGCTTCCAACAACCCTTTATTGAGGAAATTAAGATTATTTTGTATTATTTTTATCATGTTTCCTACTCTTCATTTTCAATCGAATTTGACATGCAGTCAACCACATGTACAAAGCTTCTTACTGAGCTGCAGGCAGAATGCTCTATAGATAACTGCTCGTACTTCCCTTATTGCTGTTTTATGACAAGGTGATTATGTTCATCTCCACATGGCGTGTCAGGCAGTCTCTGATGCTGTACGCACAGCTGGGGTTCAGATCTCCAGCGTGTTCTGCTGTCTGAGCTTTGTGCCCATCAGAGCAGGCTTAGAGTACTACCGTCTCAATATGAAGGGGAACAGATTATGTCATGTCACTATCTAGCTATATCCCTTCCAAATCCTCCTTCATCACACCTATCGAGTCTCATATATCAGACTATTCCCATTAGTCTTATCTTCCCTGCTCTCGGATAAGGCCTTCTCTTGGATGTTTGATGCCAGGAACTGGTAATATATCGTTCTTAATGAATGCGTGACTACACTCCCAGCCAAAGAATTATCGCATCCTAAAAACATTATCCTTTCAGTGGATTTTTGTGGCAGTCCATAGAATATCTTACACTACATTCATTTTTTTACCACATGCATATCCAGAGTACTTTATGAATTATGCATCCCCACGCTCTCTTTGTAGTTGTAATAAATTTTGTAGACAGTCTTTGTGTCTCAGCTGTGTGTTCTGAAAACAGATTTTACTTTACATTAGGACTCCAGTGTCACTACAGCTCTCTGTGTGTTCAAAGCTTGTTGGACAAATCCTTTGGTTCTTACTTTGTCCTTGAGGTGCTCAGTCCAATAACACCACCTCCAACAGTATAGGAGGAACAGCAAATACGTCAAACTAATAGTCATTTGTTTGGCAGCAGACCGAAGAATCTCCTCTAGGAGCTTGGTACAATAGTGGGTCTGGTGTCAGGCAAGGTAAAGCCAACAGTCAAGTAAAACAGCAAGAAGAAAACAAAATGGAAAATGGCTAAGTAAACACAGCAACGACTCACAAGTCCAGACAGGTTACAGCCCACTGAAATGCACAAGCACAAATAAAGGATGTGATTAATACTGTAAATACCATAAAATACACACTGCCAACCAATTTATTAGGATAACCTTTTCATTCATGTAGTTATATTTGAAGACTTTAAAAAAGTAACCAAGTAATATTTTTCCAATCTTCTGTCCAGTTCCGGTGAACCTGTGCCCGCTAGTCAGGTTCCTGTTTCTGTCTGACAGGCGTAGAACCTGATGTGCTCTTCTACCTTTGTAGCCAAATTAAACATGTCCATTTCATTCACCATAGTGGTAAAGAATGAATTTGTGTTACTATACCCTTCCTGTCAGCTCAAACCAGTCTGGCCATTCTCTTCTGACCTCTCTTATCAACGAAACGTCTGCCTGTAGAGCTGCCACTCACAAGATGTCATTCTGTTATAACACTAGATACGGTTGTGCATGTGATCCCAGGAGATCAGCAGTTTTTGAAATACTCACACCAAACCATCTGGCACTAATAACCATACCAAGGCACTAAGATCACATTCTGATGTTTGATATGAACATTAACTGAAGAACTTGACTCGTAGCTACATGATTATATGCATTATGTGCTGCTGCTGCATGACTTGTTAAATGGATAATTGCATGATTGACCAAGTGTGCAGGTGTTGTAAATAAAGTAGAGGGTGAAGAAGATATACTGTATATTGCAAAGACACCATGTGATGTGCAAATGTTGTTTGTCTTTAAAGGTGCTTTTCCCTTAAAATCAATTTGGCTTGTATCAATATTCTTAATGGAAACTGACACGTATTTATTCAAAAAGCTAGGCCTCCTCAATATTAGACAGGAAGTGTAAATATTCAATTGTCTGCTTTTCATTTTATCAGCAAAACATACCATATAGGCACATGATCACTGACTGTTGGCAACTTTTTGTTCTGTATAATTTATCTGACCCTCACTATAAGTGGAAAAAGACCACTGTAGACCAGACATTATTTGGGTGTTGGGTTATTCTCAGCACAGCAATGCCACTGGCATGTTGTGTTGTGTTGTGCTGGAACATGTGTAATTAAACACTGTCTCTCTTACTGACCACAGTATTACACACTTTGTTGATCCCCCTTATAGATATATAGTTAGCCATGAACAAATGCATTGATGTTAATTATGCTTTAGCCTTTCATTGGTACTTAAATTCTGCCCATAATTCAGTTATAGGCTGAAACACCTCACCTCCTGATACACCTTTAGCCATACTATCACACCTTTTACTGCTGCACTGGAAGTAATTGCCATTCCACATGTTCTTCCTGTGTCTTTGTGGGTTTTATCCATGCTCTGGGGTCTCCCAAATTCCCATAAACATGTCAAAAGATGGATTGGCTATGCTTAATAGCTTAACCCTAGGTGTTAACGAGTGTGTGGATGTAAGGTATCATGTGATAGACTAGAATACCATGCAGGCTGTATGAATGCCTCATTCCCAGGGTTCCCAGGATAGACCCCGGAATCCACTATTACACTGATCTCGACATAACAGTTACAAATGAATGAATAAATGAATGAATGAATGAATGAATGAATGAATGAATGAATTGATGTGCTACAGCTAGCGACTGTCTCCCTACAAGTTGATATGGTGCAGTACATCTTAATAATATGCCTAATGAGTGCAAAAACAGCCTTTGTTGCCAGATCACCTTCCCTATTTTGTAGCTGAAGACTCCAGAGATTACAGTAGACTAATGAATTGTTTGAAGTTTATGACATGATAATAAAGCAACACCTAAATGAAATTTGTAAAGAAATTAAACACTGTAAATGAATGAATCTAATTACTGAAGAGAATGCTTCCCTTTCCTAACAACTAGAGCAAAATCGATCCATTCCTACTAGACACAGAATACTCTCCATATCTTGAACAGTCATTTAAATATCTCTATTTTGCCAGAGGTGTGAAGGGAAAGGAAAAGACAGAGCCTGTGCATCTCTCAACATTGACAGTTTCAATAGGAGGGAAACTGCTGATGTCATAACCTGGGTGTTATTTGTCTGACGCACAGAGTGTATGAAATTCACACGTTTGGCTCCAGCATTTTTACCACACATTGATTCAGCACAGTACAGGCAAAGCAAGAGCAAGTGAGAGACAGAGAGACAGAACTGCAAAAGTATGATACAGGTTCATCCTGTGGACAGCAGGAATATTGGAGTTCTCAGCATGTCTTTTTCCTGCAAGTACAGGAATTGTAAATATACATAAACTGTAGATTCGTCAGGTATGATTCTGAACAAAAAGCATTTAAGGCGTCTTCATCATGGCATGTACTGTAAAGAGCATGTGGCATCTTCAGTTCACTAATGTACCAATTAACACACCTACATATTCCTATGGGAACAATCACCTTACCGCTTGCAGGTGCTATTTTTCAAATTGGATCTAGCATATTCTCAGAATCAGCATGTGACTGCTTATATTCCTAATAAACTCATGAAGTCATCATTTGTAAATGGTATTGGTAACACCTTTATGGTTTGCTGCTGCGGTGCTCTTTTCACCTTCTTGGTTAGCTGCTATTATTTGCTTATTCAAATTCAAAGTTTTTGCCGTGGGCTCAGACTCTATTTCCTCTTGCATGCTCTCTCTCTCTCTCTCTCTCTCTCTCTCTCTCTCTCTCTCTCTCTCTCTCTCTGTCTCTGTCTCTGAGCAGAGTGTTTTACAATGTACTCCAATTAGATTAAACAGGATTTGCTGGAGGATGATCTACAACTGGCCAGTTATGAAAATCAATCACCACAATGAGCTTCCTAATGTTCCTTATAAGATCTACTAGGTGAGCCCTCTTTTTGACAAGAGACAGATTCCATGGCAACAGTACAAAGGCAAACAAATGCCATCGCAAGATGTAACCTAATAACGTATCAACAACAAATTTATCATATAGGAAATAATAGCACATTAGTAACATTTTTGTGCAGCAGGAGTTTCTTTGCATTTGTCCAGGAAGTAATCCTATTATGGCAAGACTTATCTAAACAAAGGCGAACAAAACAACAACAAAAAAAACCTCTGTGCTTTTGGTGGTTGAATAAAGGAAACTTTCAGATAGCATAGACAAGAACAGCGTATGTCTTAAAGGTCTGAGATTTACAGTGGTTTGAAAGGTCACCGTCTGCGTCTCGCAGGCAGCTGGGACTTGTAAACGACTCCTCTTATCAAATGTTAATGCTGCCAGACCCACATTGCTTCAGGGACAAACGGGGAATAGCCTATGTCTGTGAGGTCTTAAGGTCCCAGAGAAACAAGTAATTCAATTTGCATGCAAAAACCAGACGCTAATTGCATCTCGACTCTCAGAAACTCAAATGGAGTTCCTTTGTACTCTGGCCGTCACAAGGGAGAATGCAATATCTTGGTAGGAAGTGTCTTTTAGTGTGACTGCTGACCAATCTAAAGGTAACATACACACACACACAACACACATATATTTTTTTGCCTTGCTATCCTTGTTGAAACCTTATAATATAGTCATTAATTCAACAAATTATTGCTGCACTAGAACTAAATCAAACCCAACCCTAACCTTAACCTCACTTGTATTTTTTTTTTAAATAAAATCTGTAGCTCACATCATAGGGACCAGCTCCATCCTACAAGATGAAACATTATTTAGATATACACACTCTATATAGATTCCTTCGTGAGATGTTTAAATATCTGTAAAAATCAATAACTTAATAGTTTAAATGGTTTAAATCTTTTACAATTAAATTACTGTGCATTGAACTACCAAACATTTAGAACTCATTTCTTAAAGTAAATCTCTCCAATATATAGTTTAGGTTGCTTTTAGGTGAAATATTATTGCTCTGCATAATGACGAGTGGTAATCTGTTAAATCCTCCTTTTTTGGGGCTGATAATTTAGTGCAAGAATTAGTGAAGAGCAGGCCGCCAGAAGTCTTCATAGTGCTAATTATCTGCCAAATCAAGCACACGGTAAAAGGGAGTAAAAATAAGCGCGAATATAAATTTGATTGTCCTTGAAGTGAGCAATGAGAGCTATTCATTACAGACTGGTATTAATGCAGACAGTTTGCACAAATACTCTCTAAACACAAAGCCTGCCCCAGTTTATATTTATGCATGTCCATAGACATAAAGAATAGTAATTGTATCAGCGTTAATTATACATGGAGAGCAGGTTGTCCAAACAAAATTGAGGCATACAATGCAGACTGCCAGAAACTGCTGTAAATCCACAGGCATTTCATCCTGCTGTTGCTACACAATTGCCCTAAATGCAATGCAGTCTTTTTTTTTTTACTTCGAACAAGACGACTGAGCCTGTTGGAGGACAAAAAGACACTCAATTTTGTAGGTCACATTGCCCCCTGTTGACCATTAGCTGTATGTGTAGGCATTAAAAATAAAAAGTGTCTCTGACTTGAAACGTCTGATTTCAAAAGGCTGTGCGAGTCGTCAGAAATATGGAGACACGCCATAATAAGCTGAGTGCATTTGGCCACAAACGAGGCTAACGTAAGGTAAACAGTATGAAAATAATAGGCAGGTTGCCCAGTGGCTGATTTAGAAATCGATCCAGCACCTATGGTTGTGTTTTTAATGTTTTGACAGTAACCTTGACACCAGATAAGGCTTTCTTCTTTAAATTATTTATCATGGGTTTCACAAAAGAAACGACACGCAAGTTCATGCTGCAAATAGAGAAGTGGGAGCTAAATGGCTGCAGTGGACACATATGGATTTCCTGTCAGGGCTGCTGTGTAATAGCACAGGCTGAGAGAGCAGATCCTTGCCCTGTGCAGTATGTAGATGAGCCATTGGCTGTAATTGAAAGCTGGCTAATGCAAGACACTAGAGAGCACTCTGGAAAAGTGATTTTAAGCAAGACAGCAATCCAAGGAGACATCCTTGGTGTTCTTTGAATAACCTTTGGTTAGCCACTGATAGACCATGATACCACAGATGTGAAAGTAAGTGGAGAAGGCAGAATGGAGAGAACTCATCAGGGTGACCCATGGGGCTTTTTGGAATTGATGGACCTGACTTTGTTTACTAGTACAACCCCTTTTCTCCAATTGGTACTGTCCGGGAAAATAAATGATCCATGAGTGCAGGCACAGTGGGTTGTCAGCATTAACTTGGCAGAGTTAGGAGATGTTTCAGGTTGTATTCTCAAAGGTCACACACTGCTTTCTAGGAGTCTTACCTGTCAGCTTAGCTTTGTGCATGGAATCCTGCATATTGATCCATCCTGGCACAACATGTCCTCCATAGCTTGCTGTCCAATCGTACAACATGTTACTGATGGGAATACACTGAGTTGGTTGGGAAGTAGAGGTAAGGAAAGAGCCTGCAGAGCAAGATAGAGGAAAGTAGACATTATCTGCCTGATGAACACTGCACTGTTTGCAAACTGGACAAGAGAGCCTCCATTTATGTGAGACTATTGTCAGCAGCTAAAAGCAGAGAGCTGTGGGCCCACTTTTTTCCCTTGTTAAGCCAAGGCCAAATCACCAGCCCACGCAGTGTGCTTCTTTCTCAACAAAGCAGTGTGCCGCAGCCACCGATGTGATGGCTTAATGTTTCCTAGAAGCCATTACTGCCACGATGGGAAGACTAGCCCTTTCTCCTGGACAAACCTGATTTCAGACACTTTTCAGCTCAGCAAATAGAATGCTACAACAGGGAACATAGCATTCGGTAATTTTGCAGACCTCTTCCTCTTTTTTTCTGCTCTTCCCCCATCCTTTCTGAAAGTATAACCGGGTTGTTGGAGAGTTATATTTTCCTCCCTGTGATAACAGTTAAATGTCAGATTTATTTGGCAAAATCTATCAATAAAGGTACTATTGATTTCGTTGCTTTATTTCGCTCACTGTGTCCTCCGGTGGGGGGAATTAATCATGCTCCAGGATGTCATGTAGCCACCATAGATCACTGCAGGTTCTGTTTGGAGATGCAAATAGCCACTGCCTTTGTGGTGAATTAGTGCCCCTGGGCTTCCAATTTGCTGAAGGATTAATGTCGGTCAGAGCTTGAATTAGCAATCAATTGCTCTGGCATCGTGTAGGACATGAAACAGCTGAAGATTTGCTAATAGATGAAACTGGAACTCATTAATTTTCTGCAGTGCGGAGTATCGAGTGCATGAAGTAAAAATAGAGCGAGCAAGCGTAGTGTAAATCCACAGCTACTCAAACTGACAAGTGCATGGTAGGAAGGTCACACTGAACTGACAGAAAAGCATCGTATATGAAAATAAAAGAGTGAGAGAGAACTCTAGAGCCTCTAAAGCATGTTAACTGCATAACAATTTAGGATTTAATTGCTTAGAAACATATCTGTTGTTATACAAATCCTGTACAGTAATAACCTCAACCTGTTGCACTTGAAACAAGACAACTGAAAGGTTTTAAGTGGTATACACAACATTAACTTCACTCTTCTTATCTGAGAGAGAGAAGATGATTGGTTTATATTAATACACTCATATTAATAACGTATCTATAGTAACAGTTCATTCTCAGGGACTTGGCATGGTGGACACTGTACAATTCAATTCATTTTTATGTTTATAGCACTTTAAATGTCAGATGTTCAAAAAATCAGATACAAAACATCTTTACAGAAATATCTTTAGGAGATTTAGGATATACATTTATATTTATATTAAGGATATAAATTATACATTTTAAATGTATCCCCAATGAGCGAAATATGACATAGGAATATCTATTATTACTGCTAACTTCGAGACACAATTACAACACACACAGGGTCTTTGTAAAAAGGGTCTTAGCTTCTGAGAAACATCCAAGATTGAATGTTACGAGCCATCTGAACCATCAATAGCACATATACTTGTCTAAGGGTTTGGTTTTGAATGAATATTGAATGATACTTCAGAATATAAAATGAAACCTCGTGAATATTGAAAGAAACCAGAGCGCTACACAGGCACTACTTTGTGCTTCTATTGTGTCCAACTAGATTAATCTTCTAACTTTACCTAACATGCATTTTCAGAAGGATTGAAGAATCAGTGGGAAATCTGATGGCTAAAACAACATCAAATTAATGAATACACTGGCCAATGCTTGTACGGCCCATAATAATACAAACTGTGTCTCGCTCTGCAATACCAGGAGCCTTTTGTCCTGTTGTCACACCCTTATGTTCAATCACGATCTGCTTCACTAGCCACTGCAGAAACAGGTCACCCACAGAAAGATGCACCATGTTATTTATTTGCCAGTAGATGCTATACGGAGATGTGTATTTTGGTTATTTGCAAAGATCAGATTTTCAGCACTCCTGGAATGTAATACAATACCACTCTTTGTATCTGTATTTGTGTATTTAAATATCTGAATGTATATTCAAATTTAAACAAGTGGACATGGCTTAATCCAGTCTGTTTTTTATTTGAAAAAAGTGGTATAAGAGTTCCTCAACCTCAGCAATGTCACTCAAAGTTCATAACTCAACTAGATATATGTCCAGGACTGTTTTTTTGTACCTCATATCTTCTAATGTTGTTGTTGTTCTTTCAGATGGTCCCTGTTTGGGGTCACCACAGTGAATCTCCGCATGTTTTGATTTGGCACAGGTTTTACACCAGATGCCCTTCCTGATGCAACCCTCCCATTTTATCCGGGCTTGCTACCGGCACTGAGAGTTAACTCTTCAGTGGTTGGGACCACCAGGAGGCTCTATTTTCTAATAATGTAGTTTATTTCATTCATTAATTCATTGTCTGTACCACTTATCTGATCTATCCTCAGGTCACAGGGATCTCAGGCGTCATCGGGCATCAGGGCAGGATGCACCTTGGACGGAGTGCCAACCCATCGCAGGGCACACACACACACACACACACACACACACACACACACATTCTCTCACACAATCACACACACTACAGGCAATTTAGAGATGCCAATCAGCCTACAATGCATGTCTTTGGACCGGGGGTGGAAACCGGAGTGCCCGGAGGAAACCCTGGAGAACATGAAAACTCCACACACACATGGCGGAGGCAGCAATCAAACCCCCAACCCTGGAGGTGTGAGGTGAACATGCTAACTACCAAGCCACCGTGTTTATTTCTAGCCACCCCCTAGTTTATTTCAATTTCCCATAATATAAACAAGTCGAAGGGCATAGTGGCTTGGTAATTAGCATGTATGCACCGCACCTCAGGGGTTAAGAGTTCAACTGGGGGTTCAACGTATTTTATTTCCTTCAAGTACTCCAGTTTCCTCCTAAAGTCCTAATGCATGTGCTGTAGTCTGATTGGCATCTCTAAATTGACCATGGTATGTGAATGACTGTGTGAAGATGTTGAGGTTCTCTTTGGGAGTGACAAGGTTGGACAGGATTAGGAATGAGTACATCAGAGGGACAGCTCATGTTGGACGTTTGGGGGACAAAGTTAGGGAGGCCAGATTAAGATGGTTTGGACATGTTCAGAGGAGGGAGAGTGAGTATATTGGTAGGAGAATGTTGGACATGGAGCTGCCAGGCAGGAGGCAAAGAGGAAGGCCAAAGAGGAGGTATATGGATGGAATTAATGAGGATATGAAGCTAGTGGGTGCAAGGGTTGAGGATGCAGAAGATAGGGATAGGTGGAGAGAGATGATTCGCTGTGGCGACCCCTGAAGGGAGAAGCCGAAAGAAGAAGAAGATGTGAATGACTGTGTGAGTGTGTGCCCCCTGTGATGGGTTGCCACCCCGTCCCTCGCCTTGTACCCCAAGTCCCCTAGATTCCAGGCTTCCTTTGACCCTGTGTAGGATAATCAGCACAGAAAACAAACTACTTTATTCCACCACGACCCGGACAAGGCCTGAAGGTGAATGAAGGAACATTGTAAACGAATCATGTTCAGATTAATGAGAGTTTTAATTAATGAGAGTGCTCTTTCTTTGTATATCTGAGCTCTGAGCTTGTTCATGCTCATAAATGTAAAAAACGCCCACTTGTGTTGTTTTGTTGCAGTCCCAAGTACAACTCTATTCTCAAACAGATGTCTTGTGAACCTTTCTGCCAAACAAAAAGTGCACCTCCTATTTGCATCTATATTTGTATCTGTTAGCACACATTACCGCTTCATTCTTCAGTTACAGTGCATCCGGAAATTATTCACAGCGCTTCACTTTTTCCACATTTTGTTACGTTAAAGCCTTATTCCAAAATGGATTAAATTCATTATTTCCCTCAAAATTCTACAAACAATACCCCATAATGACAACAGGAAAGAAATTTGTTTGAAATTTTGGCAAATTTATTAAAAATAAAAAACAAAAAAATTCATACGTACATAAGTATTCACAGCCTTTGACACTCAAAAATTGAGCTCAGGTGTATCTTGTTTCCACTGATCATCCTAGAGATGTTTCTACAACTTGATTTGAGTCCACCTGTGGTCAATTCAGTTGATTGGACATGATTTGGAAAGGCACACATGTGTCTATATAAGGTCCCACACTTAACAGTGCATGTCAGAGCACAAACCAAATCAAGTCCAAGGAATTGGTCTGGGGAAGGGGGACGGGTACAGAAAAATCTCTGCAGCATTGAAGGTCCCAATTAGCACAGTGGCCTCCATCATCCCTAAATGGAAGAAGTTTGGAACCACCAGGACTCTTCCTAGAGCGGGCCGCCCGTCCACAGTAACCGATCAGGGGGAGAAGAGCCTTAGTCAGGGAGGTGACCAAGAACCCTATGGTCACTCTGAAAGAGTTCCAGTGTTTCTCTGTGAATAGAGGAGAACCTTCCAGAAGAAAAAACATCTCTGCAGCACTCCATCAATCAGGTCTGTATGGTAGAGTGGCCAGGCGGAAGCGTTTGCCAAAAGGCACCTGAAGCACTCTCAGACCATGAGAAACAAAGTTCTCTGGTCTGATGCAACAAAGATTGAACTCTTTGGCCTGAATGGCAAACGTCATGTCTGGAGGAAACCAGGCAATGCTCATCACCTGGCCAATACCATCCCTACAGTGAAGCATGGTGGTGGCAGCATCATGATGTGAGGATGTTTTTCAGTGGCAGCAACTGGGAGACTAGTCAGGATCGACGGAAAGATGAATGCAGAAATGTACAGAGACATCCTTGATGAACACCTGCTCCAGAGCGCTCTGGACCTCAGACTGGGGCGACGGTTCATCTTCCAACAGGACAACGA